>JAJHSJ010000011.1:3659639-3712559 GCA_021015155.1 Magnolia officinalis | reverse complement strand
GCTCAAGAGATTTTCTCAAATAGGTCCTTATCCAATTCAATTTCAATAACAGTCGGGTAGCTATGGTGGAGAAATGCTAGAATAGCAGCTGGTTTTCAATTCTCATAATGGAAAGTATCGGGATTCTCAAGTCCTCCAAGGGTCTGAGAGAGGGAGACTGACTATCTAGCCTCTTCATCCTAGTAGTTGACATTTTTAATAGGGGCATCAAGTCGATTATTAGCCACGCCTCTCAGCCCTTCGTGCTCAGGCAAGCATGCTCTCTCATCACTCATCTACTATATGCAGACAACACCTTACTTTTTCTTAATGGGAGTTGTGATTCGTTGAGAGTGGTAAACAGTTTTCTGTCGGCCTATCAAGCTTCTTCAGGCTAGAAGGTGAATAACAGGAAAAGCGACTTCTATTGCTCATCCAAACTGTCCCCTGGCATGGTAAGGGCAATCGAGAGATCCTTGGGGATATCCAAATCAGCGGTGGGGAATCTCTATTTGGGCATACCCATAGTTAGAGGCAGTGTAAGGAAAGAATTTTTCCAACCCGTGATTGACCAAATGGTGGCAAGGATTAATGGGTGGATGTCAGATGTTTATCCCAGGCTGGTCGAGCAACCTTGATCAACCATGTTCTTAGCGGCATACCAGTTCACACAATGGTTGCCTCTCCACTCCCTAGTTAGACTTTGGCCGATATGGAAAAGGCTAGGGATGGTTGGGCGGAAAAAGGAAGCTGCATTGGACTAATTGGAAGAAGATTGCTAGTCCTCGAAGTGAAGGTGGGTTGGGTATCCGGAAGTTAAAGGAGATTAATTATGAAAGCTCTTCGGCTAAAGATAGCATGGGCTGTGAAGTTTGGTAAGCACGATAGTCTTTGGGCATTATACATGAGAGTCAAGCACGATGAAAACAGTTTTAACAGCGAGGCTTCTGGAATTGTTTCTTCTTCCCCTCTTTGAAAAAGCATACACAAACTATTTCTGTTGCTAGACTCTATAGTGCAATGGCTCCTTGGGCAGTGCAACTGTAACCTCTGGCAAGTAGACTGGTTGGGGCTTGGCCCGCTGGAAAATCATTCAATCAAGCCGATCTAATGTAGGATGTGGCAACCGATGGACCAAAAGAAGGTGGACAGTAAATTGATCATAACTTTTGATCTAGGTATCGTTACAGGACGCACAACCTATCAATTTTTACTCTAACAGGCCATCTGAGGTGAACCAACCCACAAAGTAGGTCGCATCTATCCGTTTCACCAGAAAACGCACGCTTTCATCTCATCTCAAATTGAAAATTTAAGAAAAAATTGCTATTTTTAGTAATTCTTATTTTTGTAATATTTTCTTAATTTTAGAGTTTTAGATTTTCTTCTTTTTTAGAAATAACTTTTAATCATGATAGGACTCTTCTAGCAAAAGTTTATTCAGAATTTTTATTTTTAGAAATTAGGTTTTTTAATAGTTTTATTAAAATTAGGATTTTTATTAGAGTTAGAATTTTGCTATTTTTGGTCATTATGAATTTTATTTTTTTTTTCAATATTAATGGTGTAATAGGGACACATTAAACAATTATCAAGCAATTTATTTCAAATTTTAGAAATTTATTTCTATTTTCTTATTTTTTCTTATGAATTCGAGGTATCTCTGTGAGGAGTCCAGAGAAGTTACGTGGATTCGGAATAGTTATCCCGTAAGGAAGACGGTGCTCGACCTCAACACATCCTTCCCTGCATCACGATCCTAGAAGAACTATTGTTGCTTCGTACAAGGGACTTTCTTGGCCCACAACCTACAGGGGGCGCTGGACCACATCTTCTTGTGGGGCTTCTGTACTTCAGATGATTCAGACTCTTGCATATGGTTGTTCAATCCGTTGAGAAAATTCTCGGTGAAATCGACCAGGGAGATTTGTAGTGATAGCGGGCAACACAGGGCTTAGGCCAGATGGGTGTGGCATTCTAAAATGCCACCCGAGATATCCACTTTCCTTTGGAGGCTACTGCAAGGGGCTATCCGGGTAGAAGACGGAATATAGGATAAAGGGATTTGCTTAGGTTTGAAATGCATCTACCGCCCGGAAGATCCACATCAACGGCCTAACCACGAATCGCTTATCCACCCTTTCATCAATGGCAACATGGCAATAAAAGTTTGACATCACTTCAGTGATCTCTTTGGCATCGCCCTCTTGGCTCACCGTTTGGTTCAGGAAAGGATGGGGCGATGGTGGGCATCGGGTCAACATAGCATTGTTGCATGGGCTAACCCCATGCCTTATTCTGTGGGAGATCTAGAAATTCGGGAATGCCTCCAAATTTGATGAGAAGCATGTCCTTATAACGGTGTGTGATTGCATGTGTAAAATGGTGGTTGGCATGGGTCAGCAAAGAGAACATGCCTACTAGATACCTGACGATGGTAAACCGGCTAATCCTACAAGGGTCGGGGATCGCTCCGTCCTCCCCTCCTAGAAAGGTCTATGAGCTAGTGAAGTAGATCAAGCTAGTCCAAGTTTGGTTAAACTAAACGTGGATGGGTTTGCTAGAAGAAACCTGGGGTTATTTGGAGGAGGAGGTATCTGTAGAGGGGCTAACGACAACCTCCTTTTGCATTTTTTTTTGGTTATGGGGTGGGTACTAACAACAATGCTGAGCTGTAAGTGGTATATGATAGCATCATCCTATGTTTGGAACAAGGCCTAACCAAGGTGGTGGTTGAATCCGACTCAAAGTTTGTGGTGGAGACTATCAACTGCCGGTCCTAGATGGCTTGGAAGTGGCAATATTGGTATAATTGAATAACGGGCCTGCAGAAGAAGGGGAAGTTTCGGTTTGTTCACATTATGAGAGAAGGTAATGGGCTAGTAGATGAGCTGGCCCGTGAAGGAAGCGATTGTTAGGGGAGCCGCTTATTTAGGGAGGCCTCTGATCTCCCTCTCCCCATCCGAGGTCTCATTTTGTTAGATAAGGTGGGGTTGGGTTCTATTAGAGAGTGTGCGGTGGAGGAAGAGCTAGCCACGTCATGAGTTCCTATGTAAAGGGTTTACAATAGGCTGCCTAGGAGTTTCTTTTTCTTCTTTGTGGGCAGCTCGAACTATCTATGTCCTGTAAGTGTTGAGATGATTGTCCGAAGTACCAAGCGAGAGAAATCAATCAAGTGAACTAAGTGTCGAGGCAATCGTCCAAAGTACCAGCGATAGAAATTGATCGTGCGAGCAAAGTGCCGAGAGCGATCACCCAAAGAAGAAGAACCCATTTTTTAAAATAGAGTTATTGATATCTTTCCTCTCTTTACATTTGTTTCTTCTCAAGTAAATCAATCTGAGTATAATCTTTGCAAAAAAAATGTCACTTTTTTAAAGTTGAGTTTTTTTTTCTCTCCTTTTATTCGTATCTTGGCAAAAGACTCATCTAAGTATAATTATTAAAAAAAAAAAAAAAGAACTCATTTTTTAGAGCAGATTAAGTGCGATTTCAGCTTCACTTCACCAATTACAATGCGGCTCTTACTATGGGATTGACCTTGATGTATTTGTTTTATATACACACCATCCATCCATCCATTTTGCTAGATCATTTTAGGCGATGTGCCCAAAAATGAAGCATATCCAAATCTTATGTGGACCATACGATAGGAAATAGTGGTGGTTAAACCTTACCATTAAGAACTTCCTAGGGCCCACCCGTAATGTTTCTGTAATGTTTATTTGCCATCCAACTTATTGATAAGGTCACATGAACTTGTCTGAAGGAAAAAAATAAATACCATCTTCATTCAAAACTCTTATAGCCTATTATAAGTTGTTAATGGATGATCACCATTGTTTCCTATGGCATGGTCCACCTAATACTTAGATTTGATTCTCTTTGAAGCTTATGCCCTAAAATGGTCTAAAAATTAGATGGACAATGTGGAAATAGAATACATGCATTGAAGTGGGCCCACAAAAAAAAAAAAAAAAAGAAAAAAGTGCGCCCACAATAAGTGACCCACCACCTTAGGTGAGGTTAGGGCTACACCTAATCCACTCTCTAGCTAGTCTGAGATGCATAAGAAATAAAAAAATAGCCAATAGAAAACTAAAAAAGGTACATGGGTGCCAAGGTTGTCAAAAAGCGATGATAAGAGAAATTTGATAAAGGTGTTTAAAAGCATTTTCATTTAAGTTAAAATAGAGCCACTGCAACTAAAGCGTAGAAAAATAATATTAGGAAAAGTGATGTTGTTTGAGCACTCCCATGAAACCTCAAATGTATATTATCGAAAAGCCTTTTAATTTTATCCCAAAAGCATTCGTATTGAATCTGGCCTCACTAAAAGATCATTATCCTTGCCTCCATTGTCGTCATCATTTACGGCCTGCATTCCAAGCTTATGATTGGCCATTGGGCATGTTTAAGTTTAGGAGCCCAAGCTCTATCTACCTAAACTCACGTTGCCCGCCACATTGCCTCCCCTGCTATTTACAAAGATAAGGTTATCTTGAATACTTTTCCTAAGGCTCATAAGTTTTGATAGAACCTAATGCAGGGATGAACGTGATCAGGTCGAACACTATTTTTATCAAGGAATAACTACTCTGATTCTACATAGCATCTCAGGACTTCTAAGAGAGATTCTTCCATTAATCCATAAGGAAAAATTGAAAATAGAAATAAATTCTAATAAATTCAAAAATAAATTGATTAATAATTGTCTCTTTGGTATGTGTTCCATTACACTATTAATTAAGAAAAAATTAAACCAAAATTTATAATTACCAAAAATAGTAAAAGTTTAACTCTAATAAAAAAACCTAATTCTTGTAGAACTTTTCTAGAGCCTAATTTCTAAAAATAAAAATTTCATATAAGTTTTTGCTAGAAGAGTCATAACATAATTACAAGTTATTTTAAAAAAGAGAAAATTTTAAAATTTTAAAATAAGAAAATATTATAAAAATTAAAATTACGAAAAAATAATAATTTTTCCTTAAAATTTTATAATTGACCTAACAGCACGCTTTTTCTAACAAAAAGCACAAAAAAAACCAACATTGTGGGTCGGTTCACCCGGATAGCCCATTAAGTAAAGATTGATAAGTTGTGTGCATGTGAAATTTAAGATTAAGCTTTTTTTTTTTGTCCGACCATACTTGGAATGTATCTGTTGCAGGTCCTACATCAGAACCACATTATGGAGATGTCTGTCCATGTTTAAATCCAAAACCAATGTGTTAGATAATTACCCCATAATCATAAATTGTCCTTTCTCCGTCTGCCTTTAGTCTTCACCTTCATCTTAGTTTATGCTTTCTCCATCTGCCTTTAGTCTTCATCTTCATCTTTGTTTATGCTTTCTCCAGTCATGTCAAGTAGGAGGAAACCTTTCGATCCTTTACTCAGCAAATTGTTAGTGACGACCGAAGACGAAACAGCTTCTACTTGCATTAAAGAAATCAAGAACTGCATCAACGACTGCACGGAAGACTGCATCCAAAAATCCAAAACCGCGCTACAATCGGCCAAGAAATGGGAGGAAGGCATAACCGATGGCTTCTCGAGATTAACTAGAAACGTTGATAAGGTGCTTGCTGATAACGAAATCATCACAAAACCGCCATCAGATTTTCTTACCAGCAAAAAAGGACAAAAGCTTCGTTCAATCGCCGAGAGAGTAGTAGCAGATGCTTCGAAAGTGTCCAACGTCTTGCAATCATCTGCTACAACATCTACCACTTCATTGCCTTCAGAAGATGAGTTGAAGGAATCAACCGTGCACGAGGAAGAGCTCCAGCTCAAAGCTGAGGAAATTACAGCAGAGGATCCGGGCATGCCATTCCTCCAGGTAAGCTACGACGATCTTGAACCTTTACTAAAAGAATGCCTGCTTTATTTCTCTGCCTTCCCCAAAGACACAGTCATCAAGAGGCGGGTCGTGATCTACTGGTGGATTGGGGAAGGGCTGGTGGCCCCAACAGGAGACGGCCAAACAGCAGAGCAAGTCGGGAAAGACTCCTTTAAGATGCTGATCGCGAGTGGTCTGATCGAACCCATCTACCAAAAACATAGCAAATCCGCCAAGTACTGCAAAATCTACACTTGGGTTTGGAAGATGCTGGTTTCTAAAGCGAAGGAATCTGGATTCTTCGCGTTCGATCCAGAAGACCGACTGACCTTCGACTCTAGTAAAAGCAAAAGGGCTTGTTTGGTAGAAATGAAGGAGAAAGATCAAGTGGAGATCTCTCCAGAATCTAATACGAATGGATTGCAATCGATTTTCAATCTAAGCGTGCAATATCTGCACTGCGATAAGGGTAAGGATCAGCTCGCGAAGTTGAAGAATGTCTCTGCTCTGCAACTCGGAAGGTGGCAGAACTCGTCCCGTCATCATATCGAAGTTTCGGACACTAAGTTCTTGGACGGTCTAGAATCACTGAAAGAACTGAGGTATCTCAACCTGCAAGGGATCTCTAGAATAACAGAGCTGCCGGAGACGATTCATGGCCTTACCAAGCTATTGATCTTGGATCTCCGGTTGTGTCATAATCTAGAAAACGTGACGCCGGCGGTGACGTACATCAAATCCCTGACCCACCTCGATGTATCAGAGTGTTATTTGCTGGACAAGATGCCGCCAGGGATCGGCTCTCTGACAAACCTTCAAGTTCTGGAGGGATTCGTGGTCGGGGGCATCCGAAGCACAAACCCGTGTAAACTCAGTGAGTTGACTCAGTTGAAGAATCTACGGAAGCTGAGTATTCGAATTGGGAGTAAAGCAGATATTGGCAGAGATTTGTGTGAATTAAGCAAAATTGAAAGGCTTCGGTCACTAAAAATTACGTGGGGCAGCATAAAATCCCCGCCGTCGTCGAAGAGTACAGAACGGAAAAAATCCTCCTCAACTTCAAAGAGTATAGAACGGAAAAAATCCTCAGATATTGGCAAAGATTTGTGTGAATTAAGCAAATTTGAAAGGCTTCGGTCGATAAAATGACGTGGGACAGTATAAAATCCCCACAGTTGAAGATTACAGAACGGAAAAATCCTCAACGTCGAAGAGCACAGAAGGGAAAACATCAAGCAGGTCGATAAAGGAACTGGGGGCAGTGTCATTTTCACACAGGGATCTTGAGAAGCTAGTTCTCGAGTGTGTTCCTGGTGACGACTCGTTGAGTTGGCTAGAGCCTGAAGGATTTACGGGGCTCAAGAGGCTGTATATTGCAGGAGGAAAGCTGACCCAACTGAGCCCTGTTACTGAAAAGATGGATGGAATGTGGAGATTCTGCATCTCAAATTTCTGAAAGAATTGAAGTTGGAATGGGTTGATTTGAAGAGGAAGCTTCGACAGCTGCTATGTGCGCAGATTTACAAATGCCCGCACATCGAATCATCTCTTCCTGACTTCGACAAGAAGGGATTTTGGGTGAGGAATGAAAACGAAGCAAGCTCAAGCTCCGTGGCTAGAACTAGTGCTCCAGTTCGTATGAAAATTGAAGAACAAGAAAGCTCAAGCTCCATTGCTGCAACTAGTGCTCCAGTTCGTATGAAAAATGAAGAAGAAGCAAGCTCAAGTTCCATTGCTACAACTAGTGCTCCAGTTCACATGAGAAATGAAGAAGCAGTAAGCTCAAGCTCCATTGCTACAACTAGCGCTCGATTTCGTATGAAAAATGAAGAAGAAGCAAGCTCAAGCTCCATTGCTACAACTAGTACTCCAGTTTGTATGAAAAATGAAGAAGAAGCAAGCTCAAGCTCCATTGCTACAGCTAGTGCTCCGGTTCGTATGAGAAATGAAGAAGAAGCAAGCTCAGGCTCCATGGCTGCAACTAGTGCTCCAGTTCGTATGAGAAATGAAGAAGAAGCACGTTCATGCTCCATCGCTGCAACTTGCTAGCGCTCCAGTCGTTCAGGATGATCTGGACAGTTGATCTGATTGGGTTCCGACACAGATTCCTGATGCAGTAGAAATCTCCTGGATTGGAGTATTCTAACTCTTTGATCTTTGTCCGGGTAAAATTAATGGTACAAGATTAAGCCAACCATTAGAGAGGCAGTATCATCCAGTCTATAAGATTTGGGCACCGTCTCTCATCTATGCTGGCGCATATTATATTAACGGTATGGATCGAAGAGCCTTGGGCCCACTTGATATTATTCGTAATATGATGCATAGGACCCACATGGCCCACTTGATATTATTCGTAATATGATGCATAGGACCCCATGGCCCACTATTTTATTTCTTGTTTTCCTTTCACCGTGGAAATGTATTTGCCACCACTGATTTCGATAGACCAGTTTAATTTCCTGAAATGATTAAACTAAGCCACTTCCACCATTATATGTGACCATGTGAGCCCACCATCAAGGATTGGAACCGTTCATTAGGTGGGTGTCACCATATATGGACAAACGGTTCTAAAACCAGGTAGAGCAAACTCAGCCGATTCACATTGACTTAATATTGTGAAATCGGGCCAAGTCACTCAGGAACCCACTCAGTGACTTGACTCGATTCTGACTCGGTAAGACTCACTGAATTGGTGGTCAACATGAATCCCAAAACCAGATGAGTTAAACAATCCTTAAAAGTTGCTTGTAATGTAAGTAGCTGAGACATCCTAACAAAAAGAAGGATTTGAACCTTGTCATCGTCACTGCTCCTTTGAAGCTTATACCAGATTGTCTGTTGGTAGTCCAATGTAAGCAAGGGCTGACCTTGCAAGGAAAATTAGAGAATACCATATTAGTGCTTGATCATACCATCCCTCGATTTGGTCTCCGTGGATGCGCTGCGAAAACCTTATGCCAATTAAAAGATTGGGTGGCCACAATTTGCAAAGCTAGTAGACCGACTTAGGAAAATTTCACCAAGATTTTATTGGTTGTTAAGATCACTCACCTGAAATCTAGTGTTATGGGAAAATCCGAGCCCCTTATAACTCCGAGGTCGGGCAGTACCCTGATCCGATCGGACGAGTAGATAACAGCTCAGTTCAGATAATGAGGACGGAAGATCCGACCCCTTGGCCGACCCGAGAATAAACACTGTCAAGGTCCAGGCACAAGGCCCGGCAGGGGATATGAAACAAAAAGGGTGTGCCGGCTGATTACCTCCGACCTATCTATTGTCCGCGCGGATTGTAGCCCGCACTTGTTAACGCAAGCTTAAGGTCAACATCCTTCACTTAGAAGTCTGCCGAAGCCAATGTTATCACAACTGCGCCAGGCAGAGCCCGCCCCCGAAAGGCGAGATTCCTACATAACCGAAGGGGGGATCGGCTCGGACCATGATGGTCGCCATCAATTGCGCCGAGCCGAGCCCACCCTCAAAGGTAGACGTCCCTCATGCCAGGCTTAGAAGCTGCCGTAAGGAGACGTGGGTAAGTCAGACTAAGAAATTGCTGTGAGGAGACGTGGGCGATTATGTCGCTTACAGATACGTATGTCGCGCGTTACGTGATCTTTGGATTGCGTACGACATCTCCACGATCCGAAAATTTTCCTGATTGAGGGAATCGTGCCGTGATCATTGGATCCAGATCATTCGATAGTTAAGTATAAATACGTGAAGACCTTACTGCTACAGGTACGCAATATCTTGCACTCTCCCTCTACTCTTCAATACTAGACCCCGATTCCTTTCGCCTGACTTAGGCATCGAAGGGTCCCCCGGCTTAGCCAGGGTCTCCTTTGCTCACCCTTTGTGCAGGACCAGGTCAACCCAAGGAGTGGAGGGCGATCCAAATTTTGACCTCAACATTTTTGGCGCCGTCTGTGGGAATCGATACAAAAAGTCAGGTCCCTTTTTCTGAAAATAATGGCGAGAGGAAAGAAGAAAGCCGCAGCAGCGGAACCAGCACCGAACGAGCAAACTCGTTCCTCCTCACTACTCCACGCGGAATCCGCTCCGGGACCATCTCAGCGCTCCCAGAATCGGGCGAGCAAGTATCTCGCCATGCAAAGCGAGATACAAGCCCTGCCTGACGAAGTGAACAGGATGAAGCAGCAATAGGAACCGCAAATGCTTCCGGCACAAGGTCCAATCCGCGGGCTGTTGGCCCCGAATCTGGAAGCTCATTCTGCGTCAAGAAGTGTGCGGTCCGAGGCGCCCCCACATCCTCCAGAGCATGTATCAGATCAGCTTCCTCTCCCGCCCCAAGGCCGACCGTTAGCCCGGAATGCCGCGACGAGAGCTCCTACCAACGCTTCGGCCACTTCGGCCTTAGCAGCGTCAGACCTCCGTCACCGGTTAGAACGAAGAAGGGAAAGAAGATCTCTAGGTAGGAAAAATATCCGGGAGATAACGGCCGAGAACAGAGATCCATGGGAGAAGCGCTTCGAAGAGCTCAACAATAAGATTTTAGCGGTCGAAAAGTAGAAGCAATCGACGTCAGTTCCCGCTGCCGTCCAAGTCATGATGGAAGAGACTGAACCGCCCTTCAGCGCGGAAATAATGAGCGAGGTGATGCCTCAGAGATTCCGAATACCTCCTGTCATCCAATACTCTGGTTCAGGGGACCCGTCTGAGCACGTAGAGGCCTATCGCTCCTGGATGCAGATCCAGACGGCAACAGACGCAATGATGTGCCAAGGGTTTTCGATCACACTTGCTGGATCCGCTTGGAATTGGTATCGGCAGCTTAAGCCGAGCTCTGTTGGTTCTTTCGCAGAGTTGAGCCGGCTATTCCTTACCCAGTTTATCAGCGGTTAGAGAAGTCGGAAGCCCAATACTCACCTACTGACCATCAAGCAAGGGCCGAAAGAATCGCTGAAAGACTATATCACTCGCTTCAATGAAGAATCACTATCGGAGGAGGACTATGACGACAAAATGACACTCGCCGCCATGTTCAGCGGTCTCAAAGAGGGGAAGTTCATCTTCTCCATCGTGAAAAACCTACCAAAACGTTGGCCGAACTCATTGCCAGAGCGCAGAAGTATACTAACGCGGAGGAATTCACTAATGCGAGAAAGAACGTCCACGTGGTGACCGAACCAAATGATAAGGGAAAGAGGCCCAGGAACGATGATCCTCTGCCGCCCGGCAAGAGGACCGATGACCGCACCCCTCGCGATCGTCGCCCGAGCCGAAGGCCTGAAGGGAAATTCCGTTCCTACGCCCCCCTTAACACCTCCGCCGAGCAGATTTTATTGGACATCCGAGGAGAGAAATTACTGAACTGGCCCGTGTGCATGAGGGCCGACCCGGATCATCGAGATAAACGTAAATACTGCCGATTCCATCGGGACCACGGTCACAATACGGATGACTGCGTAGATCTTAAGGATGAAATCGAAGCCCTTATCCGTAAAGGTCATTTACGTTAGTACAAAAAGGAAGGAAAGTCCGATCGGAGAAAAGAAAGAGAACGGGAGCAACCAAACAACGTCACGGAAGAACCTGCAGAAATTCGCACAATATTCGGAGGATCGTCTGGTGGAGGGGACTCGAATAGAGCACGGAAGGCTCACTCTAGAAATCCCGGACCTGAACACTACATCAACTTAACCGAGCGGCCCAGTAAGGAACTTCGAGTCAGTCCGTGCTCACTGACGTTCACGGAGGAAGACGCACGCGGAATTCAGCACCCTCACGACGATGCTCTGGTAGTCACTATGACCATTGCCAACCGCAAAGTATACCGCATTCTGGTCGACACGGGAAGCTCAGCCGACGTAATTTACTCCGAAACTTTAAAAAAATGGGGATTCCACGGTCTCACCTCAGACCGGTGAAGACCCCCCTACACGGCTTTGCTGGGAAAAGAGTGATCTCCGAAGGGGCCATTTCCCTCCCCATGACCGCGGGAGAAGGATAGCATCAAGTCACACTTATGGTGGACTTCTTGGTGGTCAATGTGTCATCTGTGCACAATGTTATCCTGGGTAGACCCTCTCTTAACGCAATGAGAGCTGAGGTCTCTACCTACCATTTAATGATGAAATTTTCCGCCGAGGGCAGGATAGGTTACCTCCGAGGTGACCAGCGAGAGGCCCGGAGATGTTATGCAGTGGCGGTAAAATAGGGGACGGTCAAGCAAACACACTCTGTCAATGTTTTAGACCCCCAAGGGCCTACAGAAGAATCATCCGTGGAAGATCTGGAGAAAGTACCGCTTGATGAGATCGATTCGAGCAGAACGATCCAGCTCGGAACTTCACTGGACCCCCAACAGCGGCTCGAAATCCTGACGTTCCTCCGACAACATAAGGACGTCTTCGCATGGTCTCATCAAGATATGCCCGGAATTTCTCCGGAAGTCATGGTCCACAGATTGAATGTGGATTCGTACCACAAACCTGTCAAGCAGAAAAGGCGACCATTCGATGCCGAAAGATACGAGGCAATAGCCGACGAGGTCTCCGTCCTACTCTCGACGCCGAGTTTATTGAAGAAGTATATTACCCCGATTGAATTGCGAATGTGGTCCCAGTAAAGAAAACCAACGGAAAATGGCGTATCTGCGTTGATTACTCTGATCTGAATAAGGCATGCCCAAAGGATAATTTCCCGCTACCTCGGATCGACCAGCTAGTGGACAGCACGGCAGGGCATGAATTACTCTTCTTCCTAGACGCCTATTCGGGATATAATCAAATCGCGATGCACCCCTTAGACAGGTAGAAGACTACCTTTGTCACAAACAAAGGCTCTACTGTTACCGGGTCATGCCATTCGGCCTGAAGAACGCTGGAGCGACATATCAAAGACTAGTAAATCAGATGTTCTCCCAACAGATCGGACGCTCAATGGAGGTATATGTCGATGACATGTTGGTGAAAAGCAGCAAAGCCAGCGATCATTTGACGGATCTCAGAGGAACGTTCGCCATCCTTCGAGAATACCAGATGAAATTGAATCCTACAAAGTGCATTTTCGGAGTCGGCTCTGAAAAATTCCTCGGCTTTTAAGTCAGTTAGAGAGGAATAGAAGCGAACCCCGAGAAGATCAGAGCGCTCCTCGATATGAGTTCGCCTCGAACTATCAAGGACATTCAATGCCTTACAGGCCGAGTCGCGGCACTCGGACGCTTCATTTCTAAAGCAACGGACAAATGTTTCCCCTTCTTCCAGCAGTTGAAGGGTCATAAGAAGGCGGAATGGACACCAAAATGCGAGCAAGCCTTCCAACAGCTGAAACTGTATCTAGGTTCACCACCTCTACTGTCAAAACCTGAAGAAGGCAAACCCTTATTCCTCTACCTCACAGTCTCAACTTCAGCTGTCAGCTCGGCTCTGATTAAGGAAGTCGGGGGTAAGCAACACCCTGTCTATTACGTGAGCAAAGCTATGGTGCCGGCAGAAACGAGATATTCGCCCTTGGAAAAATTAGCGCTCAGTCTCGTCGTTTCGGCTCGGAGGTTGCGACCGTATTTCTAAGCTCACTCAATAATTGTCCTGACTGACTCCCCTCTCAGACAAGTTCTGCAGAGGCCAGAAGTGTCAGGTCGGATGACTAAGTGGGCCATAGAACTCGGCGAGTTTGACATTTAGTTTCGCCCGAAAACCGCCATCAAAGGTCAAGCCATGGCCGACTTCATCGCCGAATTTACTACAAGCACTAGAGAAATCAGCGCCGAGGCTGGAGCGAGCCCAGCCGTTACTTCGGATGACCAGAAAGCGGTATCAGATCCGGGTTGGACCCTCTACGTGGATGGATCGTCCAACACCCGCGGGGCCGGGGCCGGGGCCGGGATCGTCCTGGTCGCACTCGACTCTACGGCCATCCAATATGCAATCAGGTTGGGGTTCAAAGCCTTAAACAACGAAGCAGAATATGAAGCTTTGCTGGCCGGGCTCAGGTTGGCAGCGTGTCTAAGAGTCCAGTCTCTTCAAGTTCGATGCGATTCTCAGCTTGTGGTAAATCACATCTCTACAGAATATGAAGCCAAAGAAATAAGGATGATTGCCTACAAGCGAGGAAGCTGATCGAGAGATTTTGGAATTGCATGATTCATCAGATCCCGAGAGCAGAGAATTCATGGGCCGATGCTCTGGCGCGGCTCGGCTCAGACCTGGAGAACAAGATCCCTCGAGTTATTCCTGTCGAATTCATAGAACAACCAAGTATCGACGGACAGCAGTAGGAAGTCAACCCAGTTCGAGCAAGTCCGAGCTGGATGGATCCAATTCTGATCTATCTCACGACGGGTGAGGTTCCTTCGGATAGGCTGGAAGCCAAGCGACTGAGAGTCCGAACGGCCCGATACATCATCCTGGGTGACATCCTATACAAAAAAGGATACTCTCAGCCCTATCTAAGATGTCTCCGACCCGACGAAACAGAGTATGTCATGCGGGAAACTCATGAAGGAATTTGTGGAAATCATTCGGGTAGCCGAGCTTTGGCTTTGAAGATACTCCGACAAGGGTATTTTTGGCCAACTATCAAAGAAGATTCAAAAGACTACGTCCGCAAATGTGATAAATGCCAGAGGTTCGCGGCTGTGCCGCGACAGCCTGCTGAAGAAATGACTCCCATGAGCGGCCCTTGGCCGTTCGGCCAATGGGGAATCCACATTATCGGCCCCTTACCCACAAGGAAAGGGCAGGTCAAGTTTGCGATCGTCGCTGTCGACTAATTCACCAAGTTGGCCGAGACCGAACCCGTAGCCAAGATAACGGAACAAAAGGTAGTCGACTTTGTCTGGAAAAACATAATTTGTCGATTCGGGATTCCTCGAACCATCGTGTCTGACAATGGGCGACAGTTCGACAACGATAAATTTCGAAACATGTGTCAAGGACTCGGCATCACAAATGCGTATTCTTCTCCCCGACATCCCCAATCGAACGGACAGGTGGAAGCGGTCAACAAAGTCATCAAGCACCATCTCAAAACAAAGCTGGAGAAAGCAAAAGGCGATTGGGCCGAGGAACTTCCGTTCGTCCTCTGGGCCTATAGGACCACAACTCAGTCCTCAACAGGAGAAACTCCATTCTCGCTCTCCTATGGCTCGGAGGCGATGGTGCCGGTAGAAATTGGTCTCCACACCGCTCGGGTCGAGAGCTACCAAGAAGGAGAAAACTCCGAACAGATTTCCGTAAACTTAGATCTACTCGAAGAGGCGAGAGATATTTCGAAACTCCGAGTCGCTGCTCGACATCAACAAGTGGCGCGATTCTACAATTCGAAAGTCAAGAATAGACGATTCCGACCAGGGGACCTAGTTCTTCGCCGAGTGTTCCAGAATACTACGGAGCCGGGGGCTGGAACACTCGTACCGAACTGGGAGGGTCCTTATCGGGTCGTAAGGTCAACCAAACCAGGCTCCTACCATTTGGAAGACCTCGAAGGCCGACAGCTCCCCCACCCCTAGAACGTCGAGCACCTAAAAGTATATTACCCCTAATGGAATGACCTCCGAGCGGCAAGCTTTTAAGGCCATGAATAAATGTACGCCTTCAGGCTACTAGCCTCTAAGGCTCTTAATAAAATTCTTCATTCTTGCATGGATGGGTAAATTTCTACAAAGGCATCTCCCCTAGCCGGGGGGGAAAAAGCCAAGAGGCGATCCGACTCACCCAACGGCGGAGTCGGACCAATATCGACAAAGGCACCTCCCCTTAATTGAGGAGAAAGCCATGAGGCCATCCAACTTCCCAACTGAGGAGTCGGCTCCCCCAATACACAAGACCTTCGCCGAACGCAAAGCGAGCCAATCCTGTAAGGATCAGACTAGAGCTTCAGTCACACAACGAAATTTCAGCAATTTGAAAGAAAACGACAACGAAGTATCCGAGCAAATCAAATTACCAATCATACAAATCCACAATTAACAATACGTGAGATTTTGCTCAAAATCAGTCCATTCCGAAAAAGAGAGGTCAATCAAAAAGTAGTTTAACCAGTTACAGAAAAATGTAAAAAAAAATATATGCATCAAAAGTTAGGCAGACGGCGGAGGGGCTTGGGTATCCTGGACTCGATCCGGTCGGACTTCTTCCACGGGTGACCCTTCTCCAGACAGCAGAGAGTCAAAGTTAAGGTCGGGATATAAACCCAGAACCGCTTTTATGCAGTCATCATAGCCACGGTCGTAAAACTGCATAACTTCGGCGTCCCTCTCCTTGGACGTTTTGTAGGCTTCCAACGCTGCAGCTATGGCCTCAGCGAGCGAAGCTTTATCCTCTGCCTGTTGGGTTTCCTTAGCCTGGAGGACGGCTCAGGAGAGTTCTTCTGCGGCTTCGATCCTAGCCCGGTCAAGGGCCCCTGACAGACGGGCATTCTCCTCGGCCAGAACATCTGCATGGGCCCTAGATCGGGTCAACTCGGAGGTTGCAGCATCGCATCGAGCTGTCAGATCCTTTACCGACCCTTGCAAGCGAAGACCCTTCGCCTTGAGGTCGGTAATGATCCCTTGTAGATGAAGCTCCTTGGCCTTCCCCTCTGCCGCCTACCGACGCCATTCGCCCTGTTCTGACCGAAGAGAAGCCGTCTCGTTCTACAAGACTCCCACCTCAGCCCTGAGTGTCTCTACCTCCGCGTCTATCTTTCGACGCTCGCGTACCCCCTCCCAAGCCAAGAGGAGACTTGGAACAGACTGAATAATGGAAAAGACAGGGGAG
Source organism: Magnolia officinalis (assembly GCA_021015155.1). Taxonomy (NCBI): domain Eukaryota; kingdom Viridiplantae; phylum Streptophyta; class Magnoliopsida; order Magnoliales; family Magnoliaceae; genus Magnolia; species Magnolia officinalis. The sequence continues at coordinate 3,696,008 of JAJHSJ010000011.1, read as the reverse complement.
TAAGCACGTGAGGAAATATACATGCGGAAACAGAGAGTAAAGAAACTAAAGGGTACCTTGTAAAGGACTGCTGCAAATTCCTTCAGGAAGGCGTCGTCGGGCTTGGAAAGGAGATCAGCAATCTCCTCTTCCGGAGCGTACTTGGCTGCCCAGTCGACCAGGCAGGACATGTGAAAGCCCAGCTCGTACCGAGTGCCACTCGACCCCGCCTGGGTCGATTCCCCCCGCCTCCGCGGCCCTAGTCTGGCTGCCGACAGAGGCCTGCGCCTCGGCCCCGACACCATCACCAACTTCGGGAGGAGTTATCATGGCGTCAGCCATCCGAACAGCCTCCTCCCGCTCTGATAATGAGGGAATGGCGACATAATGTGCTGCTGGGCGAACCTCCCCGACGGGGAGAGAGGCATCGATCGTCGGAACGGGAACGACGATCACCGGAGTTTGAATTGCAACAGGTGCAGCTGTCGGAGCGGTTGGGGCCGGAGTTGGGGTCGGGCTAGCTGTCGCGGCCGTAGAAGCTGTCGCAGCTGCTGCAACAGTCGGATGTTTGGCCACGGCCCTCGGACCGGAAGGATTTTCCCCGCAAGGGGTCACCTGCCTCCTCCGAATAGTGGTCTTTGCCCGGGTCGCGGGTCTCAACATTTCTTCTGCCGTCAGGGTTGCCCTCTTTCTCCGAGAACCGGATGCTTTGGCCATGCCTGCATAAACGGAGAGTTAGCGATATAAAAGGCAAATTCTATCATTCTAAAATAAACAGACAGAATACTCACTGAAAGAGGTCGGGAGGGGTGGGGACTTGCACAGTCCAGATAACTGAAGATTGGCCGCGGTAATCAGATCCGACCAGGAGCGCAGCTTCCCCGATCGGGCCCTCGCCTTGGCAATTCGATTCTTCTGATCAGAGTCGAGGAGCGGTGTCCCCCTGGGAAAAGCTATTGCAAAAAGGAATAAAGATTTCAGTCTGACTGACAAAACAAAAAGAGAAGATTGAAGGTAACTAGTCCGACCTGGTTTTTGAAAAAGGGTTGGAACCCGGACCGACAGAGATCCGATCTCAGACGCCGGAGCTTCCTATTCGCCCGCGGCCCAGAACCACTTGTTCTTCCAGTCTTTATTGGACGATGGAAGATTCAAAACCAGTCCTGACCCCTTGCTGCCTCGGGTCGCGAAGTAATACCATGGTTCGTTGCTATCGTGCTTGACCAAGTACAGGCTCATCAGTTCTTCTGGGATCAGTTCAGAATTCTCGACTAGCCGCCAAATGATGTAGGAAGAGACTAGTACTCTCCAGGCGTTGGGGGTTAGCTGCCCGGGGGTTAATCCGAAGCGGGCAATCATAGATCGGACGAAGGGGTGCAGGGGAAGACGAATCCCACATTGAAGGGCACATAGGAAAATGGCGACTTCCCCTTTAGTAGGTGCACTGGCAGTTTCAAGTGCCCCAGGGGCCCTTGTCTGAACGGAATCCGGGATTTGGAACTCCGATCGGATCCATTCTATCTGAGGTTCGGATAACACGGAACCCCCTGGGACTACCTCGGATGCCCGCACATCCGCAGGCATCCCGACGACCTTAACAGCGGCAGTCTAAGGAAGTCGGGTGGACTTCCTTGTGCCAGTTTTACGGGTCCGAGCCCCAGTTCCTTTTACCTTCGGGGCGGAGTGTATAGGAGCATAGCTTCATAAGGTTTTTCGGAGGCCCCTACCCTGCTACCTGAATTTTCAGACTCAGAGTCGTTACCGTAACCTCGCACAGACTCCAGATCCGATGACGACATCTCGAAAAAGAAGGGATGAGAGGAAGCATAAGAAGACTCATCGAAATCGCTCATGCCGGAAATACTCGACCGGTCTGAATCGCCTAACGGAAAATTTGGAACGACTGGAATCACCTTCGCCGGAAATCGCCTCCTCCGATATCAGCTCGACACAACGCGCAGAAATGAACCTTAAGCTTTTGAAAGAGGGTTTATATAGGCTCAGCTGCATCTGCGCATTAATTACCAGCAATGATGGTCGCAGCCGAATCGTCATAAATATCATTAGGTTACTCAGCTTGCCCATACCCTCCTCTATCAGCATGCATCATTGATCTAGAGCGGGTCACGGACAGTTTCATAACTAAGATGGATGAGAAAAGGCCCGATCGGAAGCAGAGGTGATCCTTAGCGTCAGAACTTATAACCGACAAACCAGAATAAGCTATGGTTGTTTTAATTTCTTTTTTACTATTTATAATAAGTTTTAGTTTGAGTATAACTCTTCATCCGTTAGGTTTTAGCAGTTGCGCCCAACATGAAAAGTGCTTAGAATAATTAGGAGAACATTATGGTTCGACCAAATAGAATAATTAGTTTGAGTATAACTCTTCATCTGTTAGGTTTTAATATCTTCAGCTGCGCATGCAACCATCTATAAATAGTAAGTTTACTAGTAAGTTGCAAATTCTAGGAGTTTTAGTTGTAGTTTAATTCTGAAACTTTTTCCTTGGCTTACTATCCCTATTTAAATGTGGTGTAAACTCTTTTATTCATTCATCAATTAAACTATGAATTTTATAAAATTTATTTTATATTTTCCTTGCTTTTTCCTTGTGGATTCGAGAAGTTTTGTGAGGAGTCTAGAGAAGCTCCGTGGATTCGGAGTAGGAAGACGGTGATCAACGTCATCACATTCATCCCTGCGTCAATCATTGGTACCGTTTGGATGTTTTTTAAAGACTATAATCCATGAATTCTTGATTATGATATTGCTATTCATGTGCAGATGTCGTAGCCCCTTCATCCCCTGTATAATAGCATCAGGTACTTATTTGATACTGGTGAATTTCACATCCAAGGTCTGTAGGTTCCGAAGGTTCCTTGCAGATGGCGGAATCATTTTTAACTTTGTTCGCCTCAAACTCAAGTGCCTCAAATGAATGGGGTTCTCCGATATTATCAAGCAATTCAGTAATTAATGAGCCTTCTAATTCGAGCACCCGTAGCAGTTTAAGCTCCCTAACACGAAGCTGTAGCGTTTCTGTCTTGAAGCACAACAAAGAGCGGAGGTGTGGCATTGAGGAGATTTGGCGGTAATCATCTGGATTAAGGTGAAAATGGAGAGCGAGTTGCAATCTAAATGCATGCTTGGTATGTGAATTCTCATGTGAGATGTTGCGAAAATTCTCTTCCTCAGCCTCTGACTTGCAGAGATGGAGCACAAGACCAGAGATACCACGACTTCTAATACTGCTGCTTGAACTTGTATTAGCATGTTGAATCATGCTTCATAGAATCAACTGTAGACAACTCAATCTTCTCCCACAGTTGAATCAGCTTCTTATCAGAAAACATGGGTTCCTAGTGATGCATTTTCACTATTATCCTTTTGTATGCTTACTAAAACAACAACAACAACAACAACAACAACATCTAAGCCTGGGAAGATCACCACATATGGCCCTCGCTAGCCAAAGTGAGGGCCCTACACAACCACCATCTGCTAGACATGTGGCCCCACCATTCGCTAAGAGTGGGTAAGCCCTACATATGCCATATGTGTGGACATTTAATGATGAACATGATGTAGAGTGTCTCGCGGACACTTTCATGACAAAGATGGACCAGAGAAGGCTCAGTTGGAGGCAGAAGTGATCAAGACCGTCCGTCGGAACCTTAAAATAGTCGTATCTTGCAAAATAGAATGAGTTTTTCAACGTATCATATATCATTTTGGGTAGGAGAAGCTACTTTAACCAACAACTCGGGTTGCCCACACCGGATTTCTACTAGACTTCATGGTTTTTGGTCAAAAATAGTAAGTGTCCAATTTTACACGATTCCTAAAACTCAAATGATCAAGAGTTATGATCGAACTAAAACTAACTATGAATAGTAAAAATGAAATTAAAATGGACTTTCAACCATCAATTTAATGGAATCTTGCAAATCCAGTGTGGACAACCCGGCATAGCAGGGTTGGTTGGCTAAAGTAGCTTCTCCTACCCAAAATCATATATTGCATGCTGAATAACTCATTCTGGTTTGCGAGATACGCCTGCTTTAGGATTCTGACGCTCCTAATCACTTCTGCCTCTGATCGGGCCTTCTCTGGTCCATCTTAGCCATGAAAGTGTCCGCGACCCCTCTACATAAGTAGAGTGGCCTGATTTTTGTACTTGTCTTGATAGTTTATCCTACCCTTACTAAGGTACGGATGTCCTCCACGAGTGTCATGTTGGGAGGGAAATACATTATGGCACCACAAGTTGTTGTGGCATTAGGAACTATACAAGAGGAAATAGAGGATGCACAAGAAGGGACTGTGGTAACATATCTTATAATTCCTCTGCACATTGTCCACACTCAACGGAAAAATAACTTAAGACGGTGTTTTAGGAGTATGGCCAATCCATGGTTGTATGTAGGAGACCAATGGTCTAGATTACTGAATCATGGGCTTCACTTGCCAAAACCAAGGACTCGCCCCACCTGGGCAAAAGCTAATTGTTGCATATCTTATAATTCCTCTCACATGCTATTGCAACCAAAGAAAATCCTAGCAATTCTCTAAAATGGTTAAGGGTGTGTTTGGTTGCACCAAATATTGTAAAATTTCATGATTAATTGATATAGAGCGGGTCACAGACACTTTCATGGCCAAGATGGACCAAAGAAGGCCCGATCGGAGGTGGAAGTGATCAAGATGGTCAAAACCTTAAAACAATCGTATCTCGCAAACTGGAATGAGTTTTTCGTTGTATTATATATGATTTCAGGGTAGGAGAAGATACTTTAGCCAACCAACCCCTCTATGCTTGGTTGACCATGCCTGATTTGTGAGATTTCACCAAATTGATGGTCAAAAGTCCGTTTTATTTTCGTTTTTACTATAAATAGTGAGTTTTAATTTGATCCTAACTTTTGATCCTTTGAGTTTTAGGAATCATTCCCAACATGAAAAGGGCTTAGAAAAATTAGGAGAATAACATGGTCAGGCAAATTAAACAGTATTTTTTGCCAAAAACCATGAAGTCTAGTAAGAATCATGATCGTCTATAAATACTATTTATAGTAAGTCACGTTTTAGAGAGTTCGAGTATAAAACTTCATCCTAGGTTCGAGTTCACTATTTAAAAGATAGTAATTTCATATTTTATTATAAATCAATTTATTTCAAATTATTAAAAATTATTTCTATTTTCATCCCTCGTAGATTCGAGGAATCTCTATGAGGAGTCCAAAGGGGCTCCATGGATTTGGAGTAGTTATCCTTCAGGAAGACGATGATCGACATTATCATGTCCTTCCCTGCGTCAATTGGTATCAGAACAAGGATTCTCCTCAGACTGATGGTAACTAATAATGGAATGTACCAAAATCTTATGGATGCTGATATAGGTATTCGTTATCTATTAGGAAGAATGGAAGCTTTTCACGGAAAAAATTAGTTGACCATACAAGGGATGCAGACAAACCTCGACCATATTGTAGATACATTAATTCCTCTCCGACCCCAAGGTAATGCTCAGCCACCCGTGGTCGCTGTACGGCACAACCCCAATTTTCATAAAGCATTCCCGGAAGATAAGGTTACCCCAGATGAGTCAAGATCCAATGACGATGACATCGATGATGTCGTTACCCGATGACCGTTACATGGAGACAATAGACTTGATCATGTTAAAAGAGACTATCGAGATAACACTGAACTTTCCAGTTTTAATGGCTTATTGCGAATATTTCCCCGATTGGTTAGCTGAAGTAGAATGATATTTTGATTATATAGACGTGTCAAAACATTAAAAGGTGAAATTATTAACATTCAAATTAAAATTCAGTGCTTCTGCATAGTGGGAGCAATTGCAACTCTCACGTGCTCGACAGAATAAGGCACCCATATGATCATGGTCATAGATAAAACGCCTTCTTCGATCATGATTCTTCCCCAGTGATTACGAGTAGGTATTGTTCCAGCAATACCAAAATTGCCAACAGAAGAATCGAACCGTCACAGATTATACCGCAGAATTTTAGCGATTGACAATGTGAAGTGACTTATCAGAGACCGAATCACAAAAGCTATCACAGTTCATTGACAATTTACGATTGATAATTCATGACCTAGTTCAGATGCACCCGGTCAGGACCGTGGATGAAGTGGTTCAGTTGACAGGTACGGAGGAAACGCAACTCGCAAGAGTCCCCACTCGGCCTTACCCTTCGGATCAGCACCAGATGACAGGTCCCACGTAGGATTCAGCTTTAGCCAAAGAAATAAACTAGTAGCATGACGTCATCAATCTCCTATAACCGCAAACCATGACAAATGGAGTGGTCCATCTAGGCCTTAACGTATGGCACACACGATAGCGAGTCTGAGTAGGATTCTAAATCTTTATGGTTGTCCAAGGCCAAACAATTATTATTGCTATGACTAACCGAGCCACTTATTAAACACCTCCCCTCAACACTTGCAACCCACTTTACTATTAATGAAGGGGGCATTGAATGTGATGTAGTAGAAGAAGGCTCCAGATTTGATATGATGAACAAGATGTTGAGGAAGGAGTTGGTGACGAAAAATGATTGGCCAAGGATCATGGTGAATCCTTGGTTGTGGGGCAATTACTGTACACTTCAAGGAAGGAGGTGCACCCGCAACGGCACAATATATTCTGTATGCAATGTACTATCAATAGAAAGGTTTGTGATGTCATCATAGACATTAGCAATAGTGAGAAAATCGTCTCAAAGGTGATTGTTGATAAATTGTAGCTACCTACGACAAAGCATCATTCCACTTACTCGATTGCTTGGATAAAAAAAGGTGAACAAGACAAAGATAATTGAACAATGCACTATCTCATTTTCAATTGGTATGAATTATAAGGATCAAATACTTTGTGATGTGGTCGACATGGAAGTATGTCATATGTTACTCGATCGACCATCACAATCAAACCATGATGTGACCCACATAAGATAAGATAATGTTTACGTCTTCGTCAAGGATGATCGAAAGATGATCCTTGCCCCTATGGCACAAGAGAACCACCTTGAAGCTTCTAAAGTGAAAAGGAGCTTCCTCTTGACCATTCGGGATTTCGTGGAGAAATCCAAGAAAATCAACGTGTTATATGTCGTGGTGGTAAAGAGCGAGAAATCGAAGCCCTTAAACATTCCTTCAAGTTTAAGATCATTGCTGAACGAATTCAAAAAAATTCGGCCTGAAGAGTTACCCGATGGATTGCCTCCCATGTGGGACATCCAACTTCAAAAAAAGTTTAAGGTTTCTGCCACGACTTGTAGCATGACAGTTTTGCCGACGAGCTAAAACCGTCGGAAAAGGGTCCATGTCAGTTTTGCCAACGCTCTGAAACCGTCGGGAAAGGGTTCCCGCCATGCACCAAAGATTCCCGCCAAGGACCAAAAGCATGACAGTTTTGCCGACGAATGAAAACCGTCGGAAAAATGTTTCTGCCACGACTTGTAGCATGACAGTTTTGCCGACGAACTAAAACCGTCGGAAAAGGGTCCATGTCAGTTTTGCCAACGCTCTGAAAGCGTCGGGAAAAGGTTCCCGCCAGGGACCAAAGATTCCCGCCAGGGACCAAAAGCATGACAGTTTTGCCGACGAATGAAAACCGTCGGAAAAAGGTTCCCGCCAAAAGCATCAGTTTTGCCGACGAACAAAAACCGTCGGGAAACTTTTCCCGCCAGGTAACAAAGATTACTACAGTATGACAGTTTTTCCGACGCACTAAAACCGTCGGGAAAGGGTTTGCGCAAATAAATAAAACTTTTCCCGACGGCAGATAACCGTCGCTAATTGTTTTTACTGACCACCTGCAACCATCAGTAATAATCCTCTGTTTTTTTGTATATATATATGGTTTTTATTTCATATGTGGAATTTTTTTTTTTATAATTAAAATGTTATATTTAAATATTTGTAATATTGCATGAAAAAGAATATTGAGTTTAAGATTTTGACAATGTTCGAGAAAATTTTTGAAAATAAAATGATGCTTATTTTGAAGAAAAGAAAATCGGCATTTTGAAATTATTTAGAAAACATTTAAAATATGAGAAAATATTTTGCAATTTTGAAAATAAAAATTCAGTATGTGTATTTAATTTTTTTTAGAAATAATTTTAATAAAAATGTTATTTTGTTAAAATATTTTAAAAAATATGCATTTTATAAATGCCCAATATCTTTTTCATATGTAACCTGATCGGGATGAATAACTATTGAAATTGAGTATTGATTAGAGCAATAGAGTGAATGGAGCAGACAGGTAAAATGGGGCAAATATTTTGTTCAAAATTGTGACCCAACTTTATTGACCTCGTGAGAACCTAAGTGTTGATGTAAGTTTTGTGGGTCCCATCATAATGTGTGTCGAACATCAACACTGGGAATTTAATGTGTCTCCTTCAGGTTATGAGATATGTAAAAAATCATTCGTATATGAAACTCAGGTGGGCTATGCCATTTAAAACCATGTGAAGACATCCTAAAAAATATAAAAGAAGTTGGTGGGGCCCACGTGAGTTTTGGATGCGGCTGAAACTTGGTTTGACCCCTCATCCAAGTGGGACACACATAATGAGTGGGTTGGATATCTGAATCACATTTAGGCAAACCCAATATATAATTATGAAAGGAAACCCCTCTCCACTCCATTTAGGTGATTTACTAATTACCCTGAGTTGACTTTGTGGGGTCTACCATTAATTATTTATTTTATCCACTCCGTTCATCCATTTTAACAGATGATTTGGGGTCTAAAGAACAAAAATGAATCATGTCCAAAGCTCAAGTGGACCACACCATAGAAAATAGTGTGATTGAACCTCTACCATTGAAAAATTCTTGGAGGCCATAGAAGTTTTGGATCAAGCCGATGTTTGTGTTTTCTCTTCATTCAGATCTGTTTGATATTATGAACAGGTTGGATGACAAATAAACATTACTGTGGGCCCAAGGAAGGTATCAACGGTGGAAATCATTATTTCACATTGTTTCGTGTGGCATGGTCCACTTAAGTTTTGGATTTACCAAAAATTTGGGATCAACCCACACCGTTCATCCATTTTTCGAGATCATGTTAGAGAATTATCCAAAAAATAAATCATATCCAAAGATTAAATGGACTGCACCATAAATAAGGGGAACTGATTGGCAACTTCTCCTGACACTAGCCAATGGCTAGTGGTTGGTGCTATGTGGGCTCCGCCATGATGTATGTGTTTAATCCATACTGTCCATCTATTTTTAAAGATCATCTTATGGCATGAGACCAAAAATGAGGTATATCCCAATCTGAAATGGACCACATTACAGGAAACAGTGTTGAATGAGCATCAACTATTAAAAACATTTCGGGGGCCATAAAAGTTATGGATCAAGATGATTTTTGTTTTCCCCCTTCATCTAGGCCTGTATGACCTAATAAACACATTGGATGCCAAATAAATGGTACAGTGGACCTTATGAGGATTTTAATGATGGATATCCAATCACTATTGTTTTCATGTGGTGTGGTCCACCTGATATTTATATCTCTCATTTTTGGGCCCCACCATGATGTATGTTTTATATCCACACCTTCCATCCATTTGTAGAGATCATTTTAGGGCAATATCCAAAGAACGAATTAAATCCAAAGCTCTAATGGACCCCAGCACAGAAAACAATGGGACAGTGACGCCCACCGTTAAAAACTTCTAAAGGCAGAAAAAGTTTTATATGAAGATGATATTTGTGTTTTCTCATATTTCATGTATTTTTTAACTTTTGAACTGGTTGGATTTCAAATAAACATTACGATGGGCCTTAAGATAGTTTCAACGGTGGAAATCACTATCCCACTGTTTTCTATGGTGGGGTCCACTACAGATTTTTATCTGCCTCGTTCTTTGGATCATGATTTAAAATGATATCTCAAAATGGATGGACGGTGTGGATATAACAAATACATCATAGTGGGCCCACAAAACTTGGTGACATCACTGACCGTAGGGTGTCCAAGAGACGCCCTGTGTCAGCGACGGAAACGAACTGGCTACTCCCTGCCAGCAGCAATTGGCTGGTTGTCAGTACTATGTGGGCCCCAGCATGATTTATATATTTCATCCATTCCGTCCATCTATTTTTACCGATCATTTTATGGTATGAAAGAAAAAAAAAAAAAAAAAAAAGAAATATATCTCACTCTCAAGTGGAACACGTTACAGGAAACAGTGTTGAATGAACATTGAACATTAAAAATGTTTTGGGGCCATAAAAGTTTTGGATCAGGCCGATATTTATTGTTTCCCTTCATCTGGGTCTGTACGACCTAATCAACATATTGGATGTCAAATAAACAGTACAGTGGGCCTTAGGAGGATTTTAATGGTGGATATCCAATCATTATTTTTTTTTCCTGTGGTGTGGTCCACCAAAGATTTTTATCCTTATTATTTTTTGTATAAAACCCTCAAATGCTCTGTAAAAATGGATGAACAGAATGGATGAAACACATACATCATGGTGGGTCCCCCAGAGCACCGACCACTAGCCACGGGGCCTGTGCCAGGGGAGTAACCAATCCGTCTCTCATACGCGGATTTCCTAAAAAGCCTTTCGCATGACGTGCAAGGATTCTAGGTGAGGCCCGTTGTGATGTTTGTGAGAAATCAAAGCCGTCCATCCGTTTTTTTACCTTATTTTAAGATATTCTACCAAAAATGAGTAGGATCCAAAACTCAAGTGGGCCATAGGAGATGAAACAGTGGGAAAGGAATGCCTACCGTTGAAACCTTCCTAGGCTTTACCTTACTGTTTATATGACATCTAAACCGTTTATAAGGTCATTTTCACTTCGATAAAGTGAAAAACCCAAAAAAAAAAAATTATCGTACAAAACTTTTATGGATATACAAATATTTCAACGGTGGTCACTAAATCTCCACTGTTTCCTCTCGTGTGGCCTATATGAGTTTTTGATCCTCCTCAATTTTGGTCCCACGTCATAAAATGAGCTTAGAAAATGGATAGAGGGGTTAGATTTCACACAAATAACTAAGTAGGACCACACAGAATCTTGTACAAAACGCCATTGGTTAGATACCAATGGCATGTTCCCTGGGTATAAATGCTACTCCGCTGGATCCGTTAACGGATCTTTCTCCGTTTCCTCCGTGCACCCACTCGACCATGAAATCCGATTGTCATACTCAGAAAATTCAGTTGGGCCCACTGTGAATTTACGTGATTTATCCACACCTTTCATCTGTTTTTCCATTTAATTTTAGACGTTGAGCCCAAAATTGAAGCTTATAAAAATCTCAAATAGACCATACCACAGGAAAAAGTGGAAATAATGATTTCCACCGTTGAAACCTTTCCAGGCACCACAGTGACGAAGCTCAAGTGGGCCATACTAAAGGAAAATGTGGTTAAAGAAATTCCTACCGTTAAAATCTACCTGGGTTCGACAGTGATGTTTACAAGCCATCCTTACCATTAATAACTTCATTCCTGCTGGGATGAATTGAAATAAAAAATATTAGCATGACTCAAAACTTCTTTGACCTACGAATATTTCAACCGTGGATAATCAATTATCATGTTTTTGACCCTCTTGAGCTATGGAAACAGTTCATTTTTAGCTTCATATCCTGAATTGAACTCAAAAAATGGATGGACGGGTAGGATTTCTAACAAACATCATAGTGGGTCCCACTGGGTTCCCAGCGCAAGAACTACTGCTGTCCGTTTTTTTCTTCAGATAAACAAGTACCGTGGCCGAGTGCGTTCACGGCCTAAATGGAAAAACATCTAGGATCTCCGTTGCAAGAGCATTTAGTGGAAGGAAACCGCCGATTGGTATCCACCAATGCCATTTTGCCACGTCACTTCAGGCTACTGAAGCGTTTAGTATCCAATCCGCTCCCTCTCACAAGCGCATCTCTATCTCTCTCTGCCTCTCTCGGCCCTCTCTCTCTCTCCTCTCTCTCTCTCTCTCTCTCTCTCTCTCTCTCTCTCTCTCTCTCTCTCTCTCTCTCTCCTTAGTGATCGGGAACTCAATTTTCGGCGTGGACTCGGAGCTCCAACTCAAACTCTTCTCGTTCTCTTCCTCAAAGCTCGAAAGGTAAAAACCTTGACCCTTCATCTAAGTGGGACACATATAACAAATGGGTAAGATGTCTGAAACATATCTCAGTTGGCCCTACCACACAAAACAGCAGGGTTGGAACGTCCACCATTGGAAACTTTGTGAGGCCACATAAGTTATGTATCTGGATGATATTTATTCCTACAGTTTATCAGAGTGGTGATAACCCTATGAACGGTTTGAAACCTCCTGTTCATAGGGAAATAGACCAACTTCAGCAGACTTGAGTTCTAAAGCACATTAGCATAGTGTACACCTCCTGTTCGAACTAGAGTTTGAAACCAAACTTCTGCTCAGGATCTTTTCTGAGATTCAGGAATAGTTACTGATTCAATCAATTTATGGAGTTGTTTTTTTTTTTTTTTTTTGGAAAATAAAGGTGTTTGACATGTCTGTAGTACTAATTTCCTGAACAATTTGCAGACAGTAAAATAAAACCATCATACATAGGATGCATAACAACCAAGAACTCGAACATATATAGACAACCTTTAGTAGGAACATACAGGTGATTGCCATGGTTGTAGGAGTCTATTGTCTCTGTTCTACAATGCCTCAATAAAGAAACAATTGAGACAACATACTAGTGAATACACAAATGCAAACATACAAAACTGCTACCCGAAATGCAGAGAGCTGTTGTCAACCACATCTGGAACTCCCAACCGATGAAGGCAACATGATATAAATGCAAAAGGACTTGTATGCTTAATGCTGGATATTTGGCGAAGTATTCTCATGTGTATTCTTTTTGGGAATGAACTGAGAGAACAATTTAGCATTCGGTTATTCTTCTCCACAACATAGGCCACAAAAACCGTCCATTACATATCTCTGTTAAGCATAGGCCACAAAATACATCCTGATCCACAACTTAGCTGGGCCACGCCAAGGAAAGTAGGGTAACGCTGGCCATAGAAAGTTCCAGATGGAATGTGGGGTCCACTTTGTTGAGTACATATTATCCATCCCAGTCAACAGGTATGATCTGCCGAGAAGAAGGGACCCACCAAAACTCAGGTGTACCACACCACATTAATAGATAGGATTTAGGCATGATTGTACATTGCTCCTTGTAGTGTGCCTCACTTGAATTTTTGACGAGGATGATTCTTGGATGCATGTTTGAACATGAGAAAGAGCACCACATGCACGGTTTGGATTCCATATAAACATCACAGGTGGGGTCCACATAGCTTTAAAGTATGGATGTATGTGATCATTCCTCACCGCTCCTTTTAAAAAAAAAGTGCAGCTCCAAACGCTGTGGTATTTTGCTAAGTACGTTTTTGCCGTTGATGTATGGCAGGATTGCTTGATTTTGAGGTAGATGTCCCGAATAAAGAAGTAATCATGAGGGGGGCCGTGGATTTAAAGTAAAGGAAATCCTGCGAAGAATTTTCGGAATCTGTGAAGAATAAGAAAAAATTTACGTGTTTTTCATGCTTTAGTTCATAGTTTTTTTTTTTTTTTTTACCATTGTATTTTACCATTAAAGAAAAAAATCTGGCATCGGCTTGGCCTTGAAACCAAGGCTTTGACGTAGTTTCCTAAGTTCATTTTCCGCTTTTTCCTTATTTTTTGCTTGAAGTCGTACTTTTTGTTCCTCTTTAGCATTGAATTTCTCTTCCAGCTTTAGAAAATACTCCTTCCGTTTTGCCGCTCTTTCGTCACTCTTGAAGCTAAAGGAAGATGATACGATTGGGGAACGTGTGTTGTTTCCAGAAGCTGATGAAGGCTTTGAACAATCCACAGAGACGGAATGCCATTTCCTATCTACTTTTCTATTTCTATTTCCAGGAGTCATGTGTTCTGATGTTGTTTTTGTCCTTCTGTTTTCCAACTGAGGAGTCACCGGAGGAAGCTTTAGTGTCTTACTTGTAGAAACCGTAGTTGGCGTCTTTAGAGCACTTGAACTGTCTCGAGATGTTTTCGAAGAACTCAAAGCTATTTTTGAAACCCTCATCTTCTCATGGATCGGAGAAGCTCGCTTCCTAGTTGTGGAAGGAGTGGTTTCGCCAGCATGATATGGTGCAAAATTGATAGACATATGCAATGATTTTGGGGTTGATCTCTTTTTCTCCATTGAGTCCCTTGCAGACTTCTTTGTGTTAGTTCATCAGTTCATCAGTTTAGACTATCCAATTAGTCCAATTAGTCCATTGAGTCCCTTGCAAAATTGATAGACATATGCAATTTATGGAGTTGGAAACTGAACATGTCGATAGTTAGTTCATCAGTTTAGACTATCCAATTAGTTTGTTCCACTTTAACCGAACAGCATGAGAAGACACTCAATATCATAGATGAACTTTTCCATCCCATATATGCCATATAAAAAATAAACCTTTGGAGCAAAGGTCCAATATTCCAGTGAGTTTGCATTAGATATCATACTCCAAGGAATCATTTTGGTCACATGACTACAACTCTATTTTTCTTTTTCTTTTGGCAGCAAACTAGACAGCGTAACCGTATAATCATCACCAATATCAATACCACGTTCATCTTCAAAATGCTCCACACCTCATCCATCCAAAAGGACAACATAGGAACGAAACACACATACACAGAGGATTACACAAGGAGATTATCTGAGCATGCTCCATCCATGACTGAAACCATGAGTCACAAGTGCTGACGTCATTGAAGGAAATTTTTTTTTTTGGAATGGCCTGGTATTTGGAACATTAATGCATCCTGATGGGGCGCATCTCATTTTTTTCTCTTTCTTTTTTCTTTTTTTGAAGGATATGGGGGTGAATCTTATGAATGGATTAGATGGCATATACTAAACACGTTGGGCCCCACATAATGTGAAAGGTTTTAATGGTGGGTATCCCCATCCCAATTATTCCCTATGGTACCACTCATATTTTAGATCCACATGACTTTCGAACCAGTTTAGGGGCCCAAAGCCATGCCCCCACAAGGCTAGCCCACTATGTACTAATATAGAGTGAATGTGAAGGGAACATCCTTATGTATAGATCGGATGTTAGCCTTACATCACAATAAGCCCCAAACAGCATTATAGAAAAAGCATTTTTATAGCCTTTCCATTTTATTTTTTACAATGCCATAACCTAAGGTGCCATGTATATGCATCAGCTAGGAAACAAGAATTAACTAAATAATAGAGGAATTAATGTGAGCAATAGAAGCCATAACATCTAGAATTAATAAGTTTTCGCCAAAGTTTGTTTTTTTTTTTTTTTTTTTTTTTCGGTTTGTCATAAAAAACCAAGCTGCCTATTAATAGTCAATCGTGGCTATATATTTCTTACGTAAGGTTTCTATGGTGTGGCCCACCTAACAATGTCGAGTGCTTCACACAGCTTGACATATAATTCTACAGCATACGATAACTTACGCAGGGAGAACTTCAGATAGTTCACCTCAAGTTGTTTCGTATTACAAAGAAATGTGTATTTAATATAGAATGACAATGTGTAATGGAATTTTCAAAGGTTATAGATTAATATTTATAGTTTTATTATATTCTGCGTGCATTATAGTGTAATGGTCTAATCATATTTTAATCATCTCTCAAAGCATAAGCATAAATGCATTCTACCATCAACACTACTTGTATAATGTTTTAGTATACCACTTGTACTGACATTGTATAAATTTATAAGTTCGTACCTCGCGCATATCCAGTGATGGCACCAGGTGGGAGACGTCGTTCGCGCACTGGATCTACCCCTTCCACCCATGATGCGGCGGAGACAGCATCGCCCTCACATGTTGCATCACAGGCGTCTGATCCCTCAATCGTTCATACACCGAGCACTGCATGTAAGTCTAGACGTATATTTCTTTTAAAGACTTTTGTTGATACAGTAGACTTAACATATTTCTTTTGCAACAGCATCATCGACCAGCCGACGAGGACGTGGACCCACGCGTGGGTTAGTTTTACAGAGACTTACGCGTGAGGGTAGGGTGACAGTAGAGTTCCCACAGGATTGCCTTAGACCTGTTGGGGACAATGCCAGGTTGTTTACGTCGGAGATCGGTGTCTTATGTCGATCTCTGATCCCTACCACTACCCCCTGTTGGGCAGATGTGACAGATGATGTACGGCAGCACATCCGTCAGCGCCTTACGGTAAAATTTAGTAAATTAAATTTTGTTTTGTAAAAGTTCATTTACGGTTATGTTATTTTCTTAATAAGTTTATTGCCTTAATCCATTATTTATGAAATTACAGGATAAATTTTTCTTGGATTTGAGTGTTCCGTACATTTCTCATGCCGTCAACGACATGATCAAAGAGCGGTTCAAGGAGTACCGCAGTGATTTACACCAGCGGTACAAGCGGTGCAGGAGCCTCGAGGAGGCCGTACTGACCGCACCGCCGCACGTGACCATTGACGACTGGCGGATACTCTGTGAGAGATTTTCGTCTGAGTCTTTTCAGGTAATATTTATATATTTACGATATCTTAAGGTAACAATTAAATTCGTAATTACTGACAATGTATTATGAATAATGTGTTCAGAAGAGCAAAATAAATTCTGCGAACAGGGGAAAGTTGGAAGTGAACCACATATCTGGTTCAAAGTCATTTGTACAACTTCGTCGCGACATGGTAAGAAGTTACTGGTTATTATTAAGTTGATATATTTTTTCCATGCATTTATATTAACTCTATTGTCATTTCGATTGTGCAGCGAGATTCCGTCACTGGTCAGGAGCCCGGACCAGTAGACTTCTACAAAGAGACTCATTGTCGGCAGGCGACGGGATCTTGGGTACATCCTACAGCCAGCGAGAATTGGGTAAAAATCGTTACATTATAAAATTTAATTGCATTGAATTATAATAATGTTATTTGTTATGAAAATTCATGTTTTCATTGCAGGCGGCGATGGACGCCATACGCAGTCAGCCCACTCCCGATGGTACTCAGCGGAGTGAGCCAGAGATCCTAAGTGAGGTGCTTGGCACCCGTTCTGGATATGTTCGTGGGCTTGGCCATGGTGCCAAGCTCATGGCACCCGCTATAGTTGCATCCAGCCGATCCGTCGCTGGCGAGAGCGCCATACGCCGAGCTGATATCGCAGAGAAAGAGGTTCAACATCTACGGGGCGCCGTCGACGAGATCAAAGACCAGCTGGCGAGGCAGAGGGAGAGCATGAGAGGCAGAAGGAGGAGCAGGAGAGGCAAAGGGAGGAGCAGGAGAGGAGGATGGAGGATATGCGGGTGGATCATGAGCGACAGATGCAGGAGATATTACAGGTTCTCGCTGCACGCTTACCCATCGATGCCCCACCACCTCCGCCTTCATCTGATGCCCCACCACCTCCGCCTTCATCTTTGTGATTTGTCGTATTTTATTTATGATTTATTTTATATACGAATGTTAAACTTATATGTATTTCTGCGTGGATGAATGTAATGTGGATAAGACTATTTGTGTATGTATGGATGTGGTTTGTGTTTGGATGGATGCAGTTTGTGTTTGTTTGGAAAAATGGGAATATGAATATAATGAAATATATTGTAACAGGTGTATAACAGGAATTTTTGCCTGTTTTATGAAAAAAAAAAAAAAAAGACTTTTACCTACGAAAATTTTCGTAGGTAAAAGTTTCATCGACATTTTTACCTACGAATTTTTTCGCAGGTAAGAGGTTCATTCACATTTTATTACCTATGAATCATTTCGTAGGTAAAAGTTTCATCAACAGTTTTACCTACGTCAAATTTCGTAGGTAAAAAGTCTTCACACAGTTTGTACCTACGAAACCTTTCGTAGGTAAAAGTCTTAACACCGTTTGTA
Source organism: Magnolia officinalis (assembly GCA_021015155.1). Lineage (NCBI taxonomy): Eukaryota > Viridiplantae > Streptophyta > Magnoliopsida > Magnoliales > Magnoliaceae > Magnolia > Magnolia officinalis. The sequence continues at coordinate 3,678,065 of JAJHSJ010000011.1, read as the reverse complement.
CCTACGCAAAATTTCGTAGGTAAAAGTATTAACACAGTTATTAGCTACGACAAAGTTCGTAGGTAAAAGTCTTAACACAGTTTGTACCTACGAAACATGTCGTAGGTAAAAGTTTTAACAAAGTTTGTAGCTACGAAAACGTTCGTAGGTAAAAGTCTTAACACTGTCTGTACCTACGAAAAAATTTGTAGGTAAAAGTTTTAACAAAGTTTTTAGCTACGGAAACGTTCGTAGGTAAAAGTTTCAATACAGTTTGTACCTACGAAACATGTCGTAGGTAAAAGTTTTAACAAAGTTTGTAGCTACTAAAACGTTCGTAGGTAAAAGTCTTAACACAGTTTTTACCTACGAAAACGTTCGTAGGTAATAGTCTTAACAAAGTTTTTAATTTCGTTGGTAAAAGTCTTACCATTGCCAACGATGACATTTTTCGTAGGTAAAAGTCTTTACCCACGGCTTTGTAGCTACGAATTTACCGACGAAATATTTCATAGGTAAAACTCTTTGCCTACGAAATAATATCATTTACCTACGAATATTTTCGTAGGTAAAAGTGATATTTCAACTTTTTATTTTCAGTGGGGTTACAGAAAAGAGAGGACAAGGCAGCAAGTCTAGCCACAAGTATGCAGGAATAGATGACAGGGTAGTGTCATCTTAACCTAAACCTTAACCTAAACTTATAACCTTAACCTAAACCTAAAACCAAAACCTAAACCTATAACCCAAACCTATAAACTAAAACCTAAACCTAAACCTAAACCTATACCTATAACCTAAACCAAAACCTATAACCTTAACCTAAACAAAAACCTATAACCTAAACCTTAACCTATAACCTATAACCTAAACTTATAACCAAAACCTAAACCTAAAACCAAAACTTAAACCTATAAGCTAAAACCTAAACCTAAACCTAAACCTTAACCTTTTCTCAATCTTTAAACCTAAACCTACACCAAATCCTATTCTCAACTCCCTAACCTAAACCTAAACCTGAACTTGAAAACCCAAACCTAAACCCGATCTCGAACCCGAATCCAGTTTCCTAAACCTAAACCTTAACCTATTCTCAATTCCCAAAGCTATAATCTATAACTTAAACCTAAACCGAACCCGAACCCAAATCCAAACCTATAACCTTAACCTATAACCTAAACCTATAACCTTAACTTAAACCTAAAACCAAAACCAATATTTATAAGCTAAAACCTAAACCTAAACCTAAAACCTAATGGTATTCTCAAATCCCTAAACCTAAACCTAATCCCGATCCCAATCTCAAGTCCCCAACCTAAACCTAAACTTCTAAACCCGATCCCGAACCCGAACCCGAACCCGAACCCGATTTCCTAAACATAAACCTTAACCTATTCTCAAATCCCTAAACCTAAACCTACACCTAATCCCAATCTCAACTCCCTAACCTAAAGCTAAACCTAAACATGAAAACCCGATTTCATAAACCTAAACCTAAACCTATTCTCAAATCCCTAAACCTAAACCTCTAACCTAAACCTATAAACTAAAACCTAAACCTAAACCTATAACCTAAACCAAAACCTATAACCTTAACCTAAACCAAAACCTATAACCTATTACCTAAAACCTAAACTTAGAATCTTAACCTAAACCTAAAACCAAAACCTATAACCTTAACCCAAACCAAAACCTGTAACCTAAACCTTAACCTAAACTTATAACTTTAAACCTAAACCTAAAACCAAAACCTAAACCTATAAACTAAAACCTAAACATAAACCTAAACCTAAACCTTAACCTATTCTCAAATCCCTAAACCTAAATCTACACCTAATCCCAATCTCAACTCCCTAACCTAAACCGAAACCTAACCTTGAAAACCCAAGCCCAAACCCGATCCCGAACTCAAACCCGATTTCCTAAACCTAAACCTAAACCTATTCTCAAATCCTTAAACCTAAACCAACACCAAATCTCAATCTCAACTCCCTAACCTAAACCTAAACCTAAAAATGAAAACCCAAACCTAAACCCGATCCCGAACCTGAACCCGATTTCCTAAACCTAAACCTTAACCTATTCTTAAATCCCTAAACCTAAACCTACACCAAATCCTAATCTCAACTCTCTAACCTAAACCTAAACCTGAACTTGAAAACCCAAACCTAAACCTGATCCCGAACCCAAACCTGAACCCAGTTTCCTAAACCTAAACCTTAACCTATTCTCAATTCCCAAAGCTATAACCTATAACCTGAACCTAAACCGAACCTAAACCTATAAGCTTAACCTATAACCTAAACATATAACCAAAACCTAAACTTATAAGCTAAAACCTAAACCTAAGCCTAAAACCTAAATGTATTCTCAAATCCCTAAACCTAAACCTAATCCCAATCCCAATCCCAATCTCACGTTCCCAACCTAAACCTAAACCAAAACTTCTAAACCCGATCCCGAACCCGAATCCGATTTCCTAAATATAAACCTTAACCTATTCTCAAATCCCTAAACCTAAACCTACACCAAATCCCAATCTCAACTCCCTAACCTAAACTTAAACCTAAACATGAAAACCCAAGCCTAAACCCGATCCCGAACCCGAACCCGAACCCGATTTCCTAAACCTAAACCTTAACCTATTCTCAAATCCCTAAACCTAAACCTACACCAAATCCTAATCTCAACTCTCTAACCTAAACCTAAACCTGAACTTGAAAACCCAAACCTAAACCCGATCCTGAACCCGAACCTGAACCCAATTTCCTAAACCTAAACCTAAACCTTAACCTATTCTCAATTCCCAAAGCTATAACTTATAACCTGAACCTAAATCGAACCTAAACCTATAACCTTAATCTATAACCTAAACATATAACCAAAACCTAAACATATAACCAAAACCTAAACTTATAAGCTAAAACCTAAACCTAAGCCTAAAACCTAAATGTATTCTCAAATCCTTAAACCTAAACCTAATCCCAATCCCAATCCCAATCTCACGTCCCCAACATAAACTAAACCTAAACTTCTAAACCCGATCTCGAATCCAAACCCGATTTCCTAAACATAAACCATAACCTATTCTCAAAGCCCTAAACCTAAACCTACACCAAATCCCAATCTCAACTCCCTAACCTAAACCTAAACCTAAACATGAAAACCCAAGCCTAAACCCGATCTCAAACCCGAACCCGATTTCCTAAACCTAAACCTTAACCTATTCTCAATTCCCAAAGCTATAACCTATAACCTATAACCTAAAGCTAAACCCAACCTAAACCTATAACCTTAACATAAACCCAAAACCTAAACCTTAACCTAAACCAAAACCTATAACCGTAACCTAAACCAAAACCTGTAACCTAAACCTTAACCTAAACTTATAACCTTAACCTAAACCTAAAACCAAAACCTAAACCTATAACCTAAACCTATAAACCTAAACCTAAACCTAAACCTAAACCTATAACCTAAACCAAAACCTATAACCTTAACTGAAACAAAAACCTATAACCTAAACCTAAACCTATAACCTAAACCAAAACCTATAACCTTAACCGAAACAAAAACCTATAACCTAAACCTAAACCTATAACCTAAACTTATAACCTTAACCTAAACCTAAAACCAAAACCTAAACCTATAACCTAAACCTATAAGCTAAAACCTAAACCTAAACCTAAACCTAAAACCTTAATGTATTCTCAAATCCCTAAACCTAAACATAATCCCAATCTCAATCTCAACTCCCCAACCTAAACCTAAACTTCAAAACCCGAACCCGAACCCGATTTCCTAAACCTAAACCTAAACCTACACCAAATCCCAATCTTAACTCTCTAACCTAAACCTAAACCTAAACATGAAAACCCAAGCCTAAACCCGAACCCGAACCCGAACTTGATTTCCTAAACCTAAACCTTAACCTATTCTCAAATCCCGAAGCTATAACCTATAACCTAAACCTAAACCTAACCTAAGCCTATAACCTTAACTTATAACCTTAACATAAACCCAAAACCTAAACCTTAACCTAAACCAAAACATAACCTTAACCAAAAACCAAAACCTGGTAACCTAAACCTTAACCTAAACTTATACCCTTAACCTAAACCTAAAACCAAAACCTAAACCTATAAACTAAAACCTAAACCTAAACAAAAAACCAAACCTTAACCTAAACAAAAACCTATAACCTAAATCTTAACCTATAACCTAAACTTATAACCTTAACCTAAACCTAGAACCAAAAACTAAATCTATAAGCTAAAACCTAAACCTAAACCTATACCTAAACCTTAACCTATTCTCAAATCCCTAAACCTAAACTACACCTTATCCCAATCTCAACTCACTAACCTAAACCTAAATCTAAACTTGAAAACCCAAGCCTAAACCCGATCCCGAACCCAAACCCAATTTCCTAAACCTAAACCTTAACCTATTCTCAATTCCTAAAGCTATAACCTATAACCTAAACCTAACCTAAACTTATAACCTTAACATAAACCCAAAACCTAAACCTTAACCTATTCTTAAATCCCTAAACTTATACCTACACCAAATCCCAATCTCAATTCCCTAACCTAAACCTAAACCTAAACATGAAAACCCAAGCCTAAGCCCGATCCCGATCCCGAACCCGATTTCCTAAACCTATACCTAAACCTTAACCTATTCGCAAATCCCTAAACCTAAACCTACACCAAATCCCAATCTCAACTCCCTAAACTAAACCTAAACCTAAACATGAAAAGCCAAGCCTAAACCCGATCCTGATTTCCTAAACCTAAACCTTAACCTATTTTCAATTCCCAAAGCTATAACCTATAACCTAAACCTAAAACCTAACCTAAACCTATAACCTTAACCTATAACCTTAACATAAACCCAAAACCTAAACCTTAACCTAAACCAAAGCCTATAACCTTAACCTAAACCAAAACCTGTAACCTAAACCTTAACCTAAAACCAAAAACCTAAACCGAAACCTATAACCAAACCAAAACCTATAACCTTAACCGAAACTAAAACCTATAACCTAAACCTTAACCTATAACTTATAACCTATAACCTAAACTTATAATCTTAACCTAAACCTAAAACCAAAACCTAAACCTATAACTTAAACCTATAAGCTAAAACCTAAACCAATACCTATTCTCAAATCCCTAAACCTAAACCTACACCTGATCCCAATATCAACTCCCTAACCTAAACCTAAACCTAAACTTGAAAACCCAAGCCTAAACCCGATCCCGAACCCGATTTCCTAAACCTATACCTAAACCTTAACCTATTCTCAAATCCCTAAACTTATACCTACACCAAATCCACTCTCAATTCCCTAACCTAAACCTAAACCTAAACATGAAAACCCAAGCCTAAGCCCGATCCCGATCCCGATCCCGAACCCGATTTCCTAAACCTATTCCTAAACCTTAACCTATTCTCAAATCCCTAAACCTAAACCTACACCAAATCCCAATCTCAACTCCCTAAACTAAACCTAAACCTAAACATAAAAAGCCAAACCTAAACCCGATCCTGAACCCGAACCCGATTTCCTAAACCTAAACCTTAACCTATTTTCAATTCCCAAAGCTATAACCTATAACCTATAACCTAACCTAAACCTAACCTAAACCATAACCGAACCTATAACCTTAACATAAACCCAAAACCTAAACCTTAACCTAAACCAAAGCCTATAACCTTAACCTAAACCAAAACCTGTAACCTAAACTTTAACCTAAACCTATGACCTTTAACCTAAACCTATAAAAAAAACCTAAACCTAAACCTAAACCTAAACCAATACCTATAACCTCAACCTAAACAAAAACCTATAACCTATACCTTAACCTATAACTTAAACTTATAACCTTAACCTAAACCTAAAACCAAAACCTAAACCTAAAAGCTAAAACCTAAACCTAAACCTAAACCTATACCTAAACATTAACCTATTCTCAAATCCCTAAACCTAAACCTACACCTAATCCTAATCTTAACTCCCTAACCTAAACCTAAACCTAAACCTAAACATGAAAACCCAAGCCTAAACTAGATCCCGAACACGAACCCGATTACCTAAACCTAAACCTTAACCAATTCTCAATTCCCTAAACCTATAGCTTATAACCTAAACCTTAACCTAAACCTATAACCTTAACCTAAACCAAAACCTAAACTTATAACCTATAACCTAACAGTAACCAAAACCTAAAACCTAAACCTTAACCTATAACCTAAAACCTAAAACCTAAACCTAAAACCTAAATGTATTCTCAAATCCCTAAACCTAAACCTACACCTACACCTAATCCTAATCTCAACTCCCTAACCTTAACCTAAGCTTAAACTTCAAAACCGAAACCTAAACCCGATCCCGAATCCAACCCGATTTCCTAAACCCTAAACCTATTCTCAAATCCCAAAACCTATACTTATAACCTGAACTTAAACCTAAACCTAAACCTAAACCTGGAGGAGCTGGCGAGGCAGAGGGAGGAGCAGGAGAGGAGGATAGAGGATCAGCTGGCGAGGTAGAGGAGGATGGAGGAGGAGTTGGTGAGGCAGAAGGAGGAGCAGGAAAGGAGGATGGCGGAGATGCGGGTGGAGCATGAGTGACGGATGACGGAGATGTTTCAGGCTTTCGCTGCATGCTTACCCACCGATGCCCCACCACCTCCGTCTTCATCTTTGTGATTTTTTATTTATTTGTTTATGATGTTAAGTTTATATGTATTTATGCGTGAATGAATGTGATGCAGATAAGATGATTTGTGTTTGGATGAATGTAGTTTATGTAGTTTGGGTTTAGATGGATGTGAATGTGAATGTGAACATGATGAAATGTGTATATCAGGATGAATATGATGGAATATATTGTTAACAGGTGTATATCAGGAATTTTGTACAGATTTTGAGCTAAATTATATTTTTTTAAAAAAGAAACTTTTGGCGACGAAAATTTTCGTAGCTAAAAGATATGGTAGTTTATTTTTAGCAGCGAAACTTTTTGCTGCTAAAAGTCTTGTACAATACAAGACTTTTAGCAGCGAAAATTTTCGCTGCTAAAAACAGAAAGATTTTTTAATTTTTTAGTGACGAACAGTTTCGCCGCTAAAAGTGTATGTAGTTTGGGTTTTGATGGAAGTGAATGTGAATATGATGAAATGTGTATCTCAAGATGAATATGATGGAATATATTGTTAACAGGTGTATATTAGGAATTTTGTACGGATTTTGAGTTAGATTATAATTTTTTTTAAAAGAAACTTTTGGCGACGAAAATTTTCGTAGCTAAAAGATACGGTAATTTATTTTTAGCAGCGAAAGTGTTGTACAATACAAGACTTTTAACGGCGAAACTTTTCGCTACTAAAAACAGAAAGATTTTTAATTTTTTAGTGACGAACAGTTTCGCCGCTAAAAGTGTATGTAGTTTGGGTTTAGGTGGATGTGAATGTGAATATGATGAAATGTGTATATCAGGATGAATATGATGGAATATATTGTTAACAGGTGTATATCAGGAATTTGTACGGATTTTGAGCTAGATTATATTTTTTTAAAAAGAAACTTTTGGCGACGAAAATTTTCGTAGCTAAAAGATACGGTAGTTTATTTTAGCAGCGAAAATTTTTGCTACTAAAACCAGAAAGATTTTTTAATTTTTAGTGACGAACAGTTTCGCCGCTAAAGTGTATGTAGTTTGGATTTAGATGGATGTGAATGTGAATATGATGAAATGTGTATATCAGGATGAATATGATGGAATATATTGTTAATAGGTGTACATCAAGAATTTTGTACGGATTTTGAGCTAGATTATATTTTTTTTAAAGAAACTTTTGGCGACGAAAACTTTCGTAGCTAAAAGATACGGTTAGTTTATTTTTAGCAACGAAAATTTTTGCCGCTAAAAGTTTTGTACTGTACAAGACTTTTAGCAGCGAAAATTTTCGCTGCTAAAAACAGAAAGATTTTTTTATTTTTTAGCGACGAAAATTTTCGCCCCTAAAAGTTTAAGAAAATGTTTCAGTCTTTCGCAACGAAAATTTTAGTCGCTAAAAGTATCATGCAGGATTTTTAGCGGTGAAAATTTTCGCTGCTAAAAGATATGTAATTCCATCTTGTGCTAAAATGTTTGGAGCATTTAGCGACGAAACGTTTCGTCGCTAAAAGCATAATGTACGATTTTTAGCTACGAAAATTTTCGCCGCTAAAAGTTTCGTCGCTAAAAGTCAGCTAAAAGTGACTTTTAGCGACGAAAATGTGTTTCGTCGCTAAAAGTTTCGTCGCTAAAAACCCTCTTTTTTGTAGTGGTGGAGATGACTGATATGTATACAATAAACATGAGCTAATAAGCGTTTAAGTATTACAAACAAAACACTAATCTCTAAATGTACTCCTGAATCATGGCACACTCCACACAAACTATTTCAATCAAACAATAAATGCCAGATGCAATGTTCTCACTAAGAAAGCTGTCAACAATTCTGATTTTATCCACCATCCATGAGAAGTATGATAGATTGAAATACTTAACCTATAAACCTCTGCTTTGGCACGAATCGATCTTTCTTCCCCGATGATTTGTCTTCTGTTAAGCATCAGGTCAGATTTATTTTGTGCATGTTGTTTTCACAAATCACCATCCATTTTAAGTGTCTTTGAGAGCAGATTAAGTGTCTTTGAGACCTCACCCAACATGACGAGTCCTTGACAGTGGGGACCACCTAGATGCATGTATTGTATATCCATGTCGTCCATCCATTTTAACAGATACTTTGGTGCATGAATCCAAAAATCATGCCAGCCTCATAGAAAAAATTGATGTTAATGGAGTGGAAATATATTCTAATTTTGGATTAAAATGCCAGCCTCATAGAAAAAATGCATGCTCAAGGTTTTTATTCAAGCCAACATTTGTACAAGTATGGTCTTCATAGATCTGGTTGATTCATCGTGCAGGCCACAATATGGATTGGGAATGAACTGAAGGGCTACTCCATTGAACTGAAGGCCACAAGGTTTTATTCAACCTCTTATTGCATATTACGTGTTGAGCCTGTTGGTCATATTTCCATTTAAATTGTACATTTACAGGAAAGTCGTTGGCTGGCTAGGATTAAATTGCATATTACGTGTTTTTATTTCTCTACCATTAAAAACTTCATAAGGCTTATCATAATGTTTAAATAAAATGAGCGAAAAAAGATGCAAATCCAAATCGAAAGTGAACCATACATCATGAAACGGTGGTTATTGAATGCTTGTAGGCCGTAAACGTTTTGAATTTTAAATCTTGGTAGAATTTTAAATTATAAAGACTTTGTTGGTGGCAACAAGTAAAGAAAGATTCATATTGATTTGTTACATTTGTTTTCTTTACCCTTCTTAAGAATTACTGTGATACCTTTTTTTTTTTCTTCTAGAATTGCCTAATCCACAAAACAACTAGTTATTTTCCAAGTCCAACATCCATATGAATTTTCTTTAGCATTTCCTTGACTAATTGGTTGTATGTTACTAGTATGTAGTAGATAATACTAGGTTCAATAGTAGAAAATAGTATTCAAAACATCATTTTCTGAGTGCCCCTTTCAATGCCTTACGGTGTGTTTGGTTGCACCAGATTTTATTAAATATCATAAAATTCTAAAACTCATCAAAACTCCAAATGAGATTGAAAACAAATATCTATAAACGTACATGACTTTTCCATTAAACCCATCAATGCCTCACGGTGTGTGTGTTTTTTTTAATTGTCTTTTCTGCCAATAATACATACTTGTCTGGGTGTCAGGTTCAAATATGCCCTGTATGCCGCAAGCAATTGATGTTCTGAGGAAGGCTAAAGTTCTGATTGTTCCAGAAAAGGCTGCCAGTACCGGAGGGGTATGAATATTTTTGGACAGTTAAAAATGAAAAATATCCTATGGGCCTTTTTCAACAAACCATTAGCCTTTTGTTTAATGGGCCTTAAGTCCTAAGTAAATATGTTGGAGAGACTGAAAAGAATGTAAGGGACCTGTTTGCTGATGCTGAGAATGACCAACGGACTTCGGGTGAGCAGCTTTGCTTAGAGAAATGTCATGTTTTATAGTGATGGCTATGCCATACATGCTTGTTTTGATAGTCTAATTTGTATTCCTTTCTTTCCTTGTTTTAGGTGATCAAAGTGATCTGCATGTTATCATTTTTGATGAAATTGATGCTATTTGCAAGGTACGTACCTTATTAAACTTCCACTTCAATGTACCTCAATTTATCGTTACTGTAAATGGAGAAAGAGTATATTGCACTGGATATGGATGAATTTCAACAGTGATAGCATTTCAAAATTGTACTTATATATATGTATATGTATATGTATATATGGGAAATGGTACTATGAGATCGACCTCATGGGAACTTCCCATGAGGTCAAGCTGTGTGGGCCCCACCATGATGTGTGTTGAACATCAACACTGTGCATTTGATGGGTCATATATGGAACTCAGATGGGATATCCCAAAAATCATTTGTGCGTTTTAGAGAACCACTTACAATGAACTAGTGTAATTGAATTCTAACGACAACAAAGTGCTTATAACTTTCATGTTTTGAGATGGAAATTGATGTTCTGATTTAACTTCATTGCAGATTATAGAAGTTAGGAGCCCTTGAGTGGAACAAAGTGGTATTGAGTATTGAGTACAATACTATTCCAACAAGGTGAGTATTGAGTATAATCATTGCATTTTTTTCATGCAGTGATTGCACCATTCATGGGATTTTAGCTGCATTTATTTAGTCCATCCATCTTGTTATTGCAGTGGTTTCGCTAATAGTTGGGTAAGTGCTGGGTATGTATTTCAGTCGGCATATTTATAGGATTAAAAAAAAAGCAAAAAGTTTTACTATTTCAGTAATCTTCATACCATTTGTCTAACTACGTTCATTTAGTTCGCGAAGGATTATGGTTAAACCCCAATTTAAACCTGATAAGGGGACTGCTCCTAGTTGGCTTGAAACTTGATTGGATACATTCTTGTTTTCACTTCTCTGATATTCCATTGTATTAAAGAAGTCTTGTACTAAGAAAGATTTGATTCACAACTTAGAAAATCACAAAACAACAATATTTTTGTGAATTCAAATTCCTCATGTTTGAAGTAACCTTGGACTTAAGCATGGCTTAAACTAAAATTCCTTCAATGCAAAAGAAAAGAAGAAGAAGAAGAAACTTTCTCTACATTCATCATTTCATTTATCTGATATTCAGTTGTAGTAAAGACGTCTTTTACTAAAAAGATTTGGACGGTGGGAAGTTTTTGTGAACTTGAATTCCCTATGTTTGTTTAAATAATGTTGTATTGCTCAATAAAGTTTTCTTTCCTTGCATTCCTGTAGTTTACATTCAATCAGTAGTGCCTTACCTTTTAATTCCTTTTTGTTTGGTGCTAATGAGATGCTTATACTGCCAATATAAATAAATAAATAAATAAAAGGAAAACAAAAAAAAAAAAGAGATCTGTTTTGGCATCATTGCCATTTGGAATCCAACAAACAAACGGTTAGCTAGCACAAATTCGGAGATCCTCTGAGATTGGAGGATCCTAACTAACACTTTGGATGCTTTTCAACTGAATGTGGTCTGCCGTTGTATTTTCTTGTTAACTTTCAATTCCTAGATTGGGGTCAAGTTGTGTTGTTTATTAATTTCAAGAAGGGGCATCCCTTTCTTGTTATGCTTTGTGGTCTAATTCCTTTTTGTTTGGTGCTAATGAGATGCTTATACTACCAATAAAAATATGTAAATAAATAGAAGTAAAAGAAAGAAGGAAAAGAGAGACAGGAAGGCATTGCCACATGTGCGCTAGGACCCTCTAATTCCTGTTTTTTCTTTGGCCCATCTGGGACTTAATTCATCTTTCTTAGTACATCTTTGTTACATATTTTGACTTAGAAGTTATTGTATCAAATGACAAAACTTCTATTACAAATTTACAATTATATGCCATATGTGCAATTTGTAAGTAATTTCTAAGCTTTTATACCAACTTCGACTGAATTAACAGAATTTTCATTCGAGGCCAATAGTCTGTACAGATGGGGATATTTGTATTAATGATGATGATACATATCATTCGTCTGGTGGATCCCAATGTTAATGTTCAACAGATCATAAATCTACTCTGTTGAACAATCACGGCTATCTGATCGGTGGACTTCCTCGAGTTGCATATGTATATCTCTAGTTGCTGCATCATTTCATCTACAATTTGATGTTTACAAATGTTTCTGCATCATAAATCTAGGGATGTAATTACAATTTGATCATTGCCGGTCTACAATTTGATCTTTCCTATTAACTAAATTATGTATTTCAAGGTTATTTTCTCCATCAACACAAGGCAGAGATGACAGATTTCCTGAGAAAGGTCAGTTTTTTTTCATGCGAAACTAAAGAGCAATGAGTGTGTATGCTCAATAGTTCTGTTTTGGCCAAAAGTTGTTGGCTGGGGCTCATCTTCAATTGGAGATTTACTTAGTGTTTCTCTTCAACATCAGTTGGCTATTCATTAGTTATTAAGTTGGCTGAATTTGATGCTTTCTCTTTCACTAATATTTGACTGGATGCAAGTGGGCTTTGTAATAGTACAAGTTCTAAGTAAGGAAATCCAAGGAAATGCCCAAGAAATACCCAAGCTGATTTTTTATTTTTTATTTTATTTCTTATTTTTTATTTTATTTTTAATGGACCTCTTAGTTGAATTTGTGCATCTATATCTGTACATGATATACTCCTATTTGATGTTTTTTTTTTTTTTTTTTTTTTTTTGTGGAAAGATTCCTTTTGAATGTTTATCTATACTTTCAAAGAACAAAAATTATATTTAGTAGTTCTCAATGAATGTGGGTATTGGTGCTTTCAGGTAGGTGTTGCAGAACTTAAATTAGTTGCAGTCGAAAGGTATGGCTTAGAATTTCAATCCTTCTATGAGTAAATTCCATCCTTGTTGGCATATTTGAAATTTTATTAGGGTTCTTAATGAGAAGTTGGGGTTCTCTGTCTTGGAATTGGTTGTGTGAATAAAAGTAGGATACCTTGTTTGCTTCTATATGATCCAATTCACAAAGTTACCAGTTGATTTATTTAAAAAAATGGGTAATTTCCTATTTGGCTTGTGAATTGAAATGAACCAACAAAATGAGCACCGAAAAATTGCATTTACATGATGTTGATAAAACCTAATTCAATTGCAATAGTCAGTCCCAGGTTATTACTGTAACATTCAGATTCTAGTTTTTTCTCCAGCTTTTCCTGTTTGTGTTTTTGTTTATTGAGTTGAAGTGATATATAATTGATGATGTCTTGGAGAAATTTGCCATCCTCAGGCATTCCTCAAAAACTTATTTGGTTTCTCAAGAGCCACTTTGCAAAGCAAAAGCCAACTGCATTGTTTTGCAGGCTTCTTCGGTGTAAACATAGGCTTGATTCTTCCATAACACAAATGTTGATTTTCTCCTCTTTAATTCAATTATATTTGCTGACCAATTGAAAAGGAGTTTTGAGTCTCATGGTTCAAGCCAACTATTGTTTTTAACGTGTCTCTTGCTTGATTTTATACATTAAGGATCTGTTATCATATTCAATTTGTAAGATCCAAGTGTACAAGTAGAGGCCTTGATTCCAAGTGAACAAGAGAGGACTTGATTTATGAGAAATTTGAGTTTGATTGAGTGTACAACTTGAAGCTGCTTCCTGTTACAGTAGTTGATCGGATCTTGAAACTTTTGTTGTGTACTGTAAGATGGCCCAGTTCCATGTGAGCTGATTTTTCACTAGGGCAGTTTCTTTTAATTGAAAGTGATTACTGCTGCCTATTCAATTGGTTTCGCACTTGTGCATCGCTGCTGCCTATGCAATTACGTGTGTGTGAACACTATGCTTAACGTCATTTGCTTTGTTGATGCCCAGGTAGTAAAATATGGTATTTTAGACTTCTGTGGCAGCAATTAATTGTTTGATCTAATGGCAATTGTCATTTCTTCCACAGGGTGACCCCCTTCCAGTGAAAGTGAACAAGCTTTCCTCCACAAAGACACAACTTCCATATCATTACTATTTTCTGAATTATTGCAAACCCCCCAAAGTCGTGAACAGTGCTGAGAATTTAGGAGAGGTTCTTCGAGGTGACCGCATAGAGAACTCAGTTTATACAGTGAGTTCCTTGCCCCGTCTAATCTGCCCACCAACTTCCGCAGTTTTTCATTCTTCTAAGTTGGTTCTGCTCTCTTGGTAATAAAGCAAAAAAGTTTGTCTTAGCTACCATTTTCTTTTCGTAGTACCCTCATCATAACATATTTCCATGTCTCTAAATGTATGAACTGCAACCAGTTCCAAATGAGAGAAGAACAGTCATGCAAGGTAGCTTGTCGAATAAAGCTTGACCCCAAAACGGTGAAGAATTTCAAGGAGAAAATCGATGATGAATATCGAGTGAACATGTAAGTATCTAAGATTATGTGATGTCCCTTCATTAAAATTAGAAGTGGAATATTTGGTTGTATGGTTGTTATCTCTTCATTAAAATTAGAAGTCAACCGTTTGATTGTATGCTTGTAACCATTGACTCTCAAGTTGTACACTTGTAACCAAAATTTTCATCATTGGAGTGTAACTCTATTACAGGCTTGTTCATTTTTGATGTGATAATGTATAGAGTTATAAAACACCCACATTACACCCAACATCTCACGGATTTTTCTGTGAATCCGTGAGATGAGCAGCAGTTGGCTGTGAATGTGAATGTGAATATGATGAAATATGGATGTGAATATGATGGCTGTGAATGTGAATGTGAATATGATGAAATATGGGTTGTTTATATTGATGTGAATGTGAATATGATGAAATATATTAAATAATAGGTGTATATCAGGAAGAATATGATGAAATATATTATAATAGGTGTATATCAGGAAAAATATTCCAGCAATTTTGTGCTGGAATTATTTTTAAAAAAAGAGACTTTTAGCTACGAAAATTTTCGTTGCTAAAAAGTCTACGACATTGTTTTTAGCAGCGAAAATTTTCACGGCTAATAGTCTTGCAATAATTTTTAAGTGGAATGATTATTTTTAGTAACGCAACTTTTCGCTGCCAAAAGTCTTCCATAGTTTTGTTAGCGACGAAAATTTTTGCTGCCAAAAGTCTTGGAAATTTTGCTGCTAAAAAGTCTTGGGTATTTTTTTTTGCGGCGAAAGTTTTCGCTGCTAAAAAGTCATGGGAATTTTTTTTTGCAGCGAAAATTTTCGAAGCCAAAAGTCTTGGAAATTGTTTTTTGGCAGCGAAGATTTTCGCTGCTAAAAGTTTTCAAAATTTGCTGCTCAATGTCTTGAGTACTTTTTTTGCGGCAAAAATTTTCGCTGCTAAAACGTCATGGGAATTTTTTTTGCAGCGAAAATTTTCGCTGCCAAAAGTCTTGGAAATTGTTTTGGCAGTGAAAATTTTCGCTGCTAAAAGTCTTTGAAAATATTTTGGCGACGAATATTTTCGTCGCTAAAAAGCTTACATTTAGCGGCGATTCCTTTTTTCGCCGATAAAACCCTCTTACATCGGTTTTAGCAACGAATTTAGCGATGAAAATTTTCGTCGCTAAAAGTTTGTAGCTGCGAAAATTTGACTTTTAGCAACGAAAATTTTCGCCGCTAAAAGTGGTATTTCTTGTAGTGTATCCACTAAAGCATAAATCTGAAGTTAAAGATGTTTTTACGATTTAAAGCTATAGTGGAAAACCACTTCACACTCAAAATTTGCACACTTTATTCAGACAATGGTGGTGAATATTTAGCTTTAGCCAACTTCTTGCTATCAATGGCATCTCTCATCTCACTACCCACCACCACACTCCTGAACATAATGGATATTCTGAGAGAAGACATAGGCATATTGTTGAAATAGGCTTATCTCTTCTTACCCATGCTTCCATACCTTTAACCTTTTGGCCTCAAGCTTTTGCTACTGCAACTTATTTAATTATAAGATGCCCACCCCAACACTCGATCTTTCATCTCCTTTTGCAAAAATTTTTGGCACTTCTCCAAACTATTCAAAACTTCGAATTTTTGGATGTTTATGCTACCCATGGCTCGCCCCTATTCCTCACACAAACTTGATGCTCACTCCAAATCATGTGTCTTTTAGGTTACTCTCTAACACAAAGTGCTTATCTTTGTTTCCATCCACCACATTTAGAACATATGTCTCTAGGCATGTTACGTTTGTTGAGTCAGTGTTTCCATTTTCAAAAGCATCCACTCTTCATCTCCTACACAACAAGATCTGCTGTCTACCTGGATTCCTCAACCTCTTCATGTACCCTTGCCAGCAGCTGCTTCTTCACCAACAACTTCGCCATAGATGTCACCCCATCTGCCGTGCAACCTATCAGGCAGCCCCTGTGTGTGGGACCACCACATTCTAGCGGATCCTTAACCTCAGCACAAAACACACAATCTTTGCCACCTAATTCCACCATCATTGCATCATCATCCGACCCACCTCCTCTCCAAATCACCACTTCCATTCCCTCTACCCATTAACCACCTCACACCCACACAATGATCACAAGAGCCAAAAATAACATTCGCAAACCTATTCAAAAGCTCAATCTTTCCACTCAACTTTCTCCACCAACGGACATAGAACCCACCACTGCCACCCAAGCCCTCAAGGATCAAAAATGGCGTCGGCCATGTCTCAAGAATATGACGCTCTTGTTCGAAATGGAACGTGGGAGCTTGTGCCTCCTGCTTCCAGTCACAATATAGTTGTTGTAATGTAAGTGGATTTTCGAATTAAACGACACTCTGATGGTTCCATTGACAGGTATAAGGCCCGCCTAGTAGCTAAAGGGTTTCATCAACGTCCTGGTGTTGACTATCATGATACTTTTAGCCCTGTGGTCAAGCCAACTACAGTACGCCTTGTGTGTCTTGCTGATGTTAGTCGTAAATGGTCTCTCCGCCAGCTTGATATCACAATGCTTTTTTACAAGGCTATCTTTCTGAAGCTGTCTATATGTCACAACCACAAGGCTTTGTTGATCCTGATAATCCCTCTTATGTCTGCAAACTAAGAAAAGCAATTTATGGTCTGAAGCAAGCCCCACGTGCCTGGTATACTGAGCTTCGCAAATTTCTACTAGCCTCGGGTTTTCAGAACTCCCTTGCTGATACCTCTCTGTTCATTCTCAAACATGGTGGTCACCTTATCTATCTCTTGGTTTATGTCGATGATATTATTATAACGGGTGACAATGATGGTTTTGTTCAACAATTTGTGACTCTATTATTTCAACAGTTCATTAAAAGACCTTGGGCAGCTCTCTTATTTTTAGGTGTGGAAGTTATCTCACATCCTCATGGTCTGTTGCTCTCTCAAAGGCGCTATACTAGATCTTCTTGCTCGTACCAAAATGATGGAAGCAAAACTTGTTCTCACACCTCTTCCTACTTCACCACCAATCACTTTGCACTCTGGGTTTCCACTGAGTGATCCATCTGAATACCATGCCATAGTTGGAAGTTTGCAATATCTTACTATTACTCGGCCAGACATTGCTTTTGCAGTCAATAAATTGTCACAGTTCATGCATAAACCAACCTCAGATCATTGGCTTCTTGTTAAGAGACTTCTTCGTATCTTTGTGGCTCAGTTAATGAAGGTATACTTCTCTACCGTGACTCTCCACATGCCTTATCTGCTGCTCAATTACATGCCTTCTCTGACGCCGATTGGGCTGGGAACAAAGATGATTTCACTTCCACCAGTGCCAATATTGTTTATCTTGGTCGAAATCCGATTCCTGGAGTTCCAAGAAGCAGCATTCTGTCGATCGGTCCAGCATTGAAGCAGAGTATCGGTCTGTTGCATACACTGCTGCCGAACTCAACTGGGTCTGCTCTCTCTTGGATGAACTTGGTGTGTATCTTTCTCACCCCAGTGATTTACTGTGACAACGTTGGGGCCACTTCTCTATGTTCCAACCAGTTTTCCACTCGAAAATGAAGCATGTAGCTATTGACTTCCATTTTATTCGTGATCAAGTTCAATCGGGTCGTCTACGTGTTGCTCATGTTTCCAGTAAAAACCAACTTGTGATGCTCTGACAAAGCCCCTTTCTAGGACACCATTTCTTACTCTCAAGACCAAGATTGGACTCTCTACTCGAGTTCCATCTTAAGGGGGCATAATAGAGCCATCGTACCTTATCTGATATTGTTTTCAATTAGTTTTGTTTTGACTTTTGTATTTGGTTGTTGAATTCTGTTTCATTTATTAGGAGGATCTTCTGTGTCCTTAAAATATAGGAGTTAGGTTGAGACAAGTAGTTATATTTGAAAATCCTTAAATATTGATCAATGAAAAGCCATCGT
>JAJHSJ010000011.1:3316213-3659539 GCA_021015155.1 Magnolia officinalis | reverse complement strand
GCGAAGATGGTGGGGCCCACTGTGATGTTTACTTGGAAAATCCACTCCGTCCATTGGATAGAGGAGGAGATTCCGGTCAGGAATGCTTGTTTTTGGAGTGATTTCGGTGTGGTCCATCTGATCTTTTGATTCACCGTCCGTCTTGTTTCCAACGGCTTGGATTTCACTCATGATGATCGTTCACAATTCGGCCACCTAAACAGTGATGAGTGGGGGGCCCCTTCAAACATGATGGACGTCCAGATCTGCTGGTGGACGGATGGTGTGGACCCACAACCGACCGCCAGGGTCGGTTCCACGGACGCTGGAAGTTTTGGCGGGCGGAGAAGGGAGCTGCGGTCAGCGTCCCGCTGACCGCCTTGGCCGTTCCGGTGCACGGCCGCCAGCGAGTGCATGGTGCACATGCACCACACATGAGGCCCACTATGATGTTTATGAGAAATCTGATCCGAGCCTCTGGTTGGTCTCCCCCAATTTAAGGCGTTGAGACCAAGTTTGAACCAATTCCAGATATCAGGTGGGCCCAGAATCAATGGTTTGTGGGCTGATTTGTCATTGGCCCACTTCTCCGAGATCTTTAATGGATGAAAATTTGAAAATGTACGGTTAATTATTGCCCTCATCTCATGTTGGAGTTTTGAACTGATCGGATGGCGGGAACCATGTGATTTTGCATTCTGGGACCAATTTCGGGCCCTCTTAAACGTGCTTTCCTCAGATCCCAGGCGTGTATATTCTTCACCATTGGTTTTCTCGGAGTACATCTCGTGCTCTGGTAATTTTGGAGCGTCAAATCTATGCTTTTAACATCATTTGCTATACACCTCCTAATTTCCTCCTGTAAAAAAAAACACGAGTAAAAAATCTGGCATTAAATATTATCATGTATGTAAAATCAAGTAATTACTGGGGTCTGATATGCAATATTCGACCCTGATCACAACCCCCCACCAGCATTTTGCTAGTCCCGAGCAAAACATGCGAAAAATAATTTCAGAAATAAAAGATAATTCCTGTAAACTCAAGTGACTTGTGAACAGATAGCTTGAGATGTGAAAATTCTAAGATTCATGATTGGTGTGTGGAATTTTTTCTTTGGAATCAAGCTCTCAACAGATTTCATAATAAATTTAAAATATTAATCCATTAATTTGAACATTCCTAAACATTGAGTTCCACGAGTGTATAGTATTTCTCGACGTACAATCATTAAGAGATCCAATTGTCAATTTCATGATATCTTTGGTAAGTTGCCAAGCTTGAAACCAACACTTATCTCACAGATTAACTTTTCATTTTATCAACCTTTGATTTTTTTTTTTTTTTTTTTTTTTTTTTTTATTCATGAGCAGTAACACAAATGACGGGAATCAAATTCTCACTATAGGGAGCAAACCTATGGCGAAAACTTGTCGCCTAACTCCTTTTTTTTTTATTTTTTTTATTTTTTATTTTTATTTTTTATGTCAACTATGGGGAATCGAATCTACACCTATAGGGAGCAAACCTATGGTAAGATTATGTGACTTACCCCTTCCAATTCTTCTTTATAACTGATGCTAAAAATTTATTTTTCAGGCTGGTTCCTTTCATGCTTAGAGATTACGATTACCAAGTTATCATTTAATATCGAACTGAAAACTTAATGTGTAAGCGAGATCTGATATGTGAAATCATGGTTCAATCATGTTTACAACTTCTAATCATGAATTATCAATTCAAAATTGACTGTGAAATCAAGCAGATGGCCGAATCCAAGAGTCATAAGTTATCCACGTATCTTATAATGTTAAAATCACACAACTATCCTTCAAAATCACTTTGAATTCAATAGAAATTCCAGAAAAATTTAAAAATTTCACAATTTTGCTCAAGACCAAGAAAATACTGATTAGGTACCCTAATCTCCCACCCCCAACCTAAAATCTACATTGTCCTCAATGTAAAAGAAATAAGCATGCAATGCACATGGGACAGCGAGAATAAAAGATGATGATGGAAAGATAGTACCTTGATGGAGAATCAAGAAGCTTTCTCAAAAAAATTTCATCATAAAAGCAAGTTAGCACAAGAGAGAGATCAACAGAAGTAAAAATAAAGAAAATAAAAGAAGATCCTACCTATACCACTTTCGCAGGTGCTTTCGATTGCATTTAGCGCATGCAACAAGCCTTTAAACCCCTAGGTTACCCCTAGTGGACGAGTTGTAGTCTCGTGAGGGTTTGCAGTAATGATACCCACAAACATTGAACTAACTAATCAAGGAAAAAGAAATCAAATGAAATGCTGGGTTGCCTCCCAGGAGCGCTAAGTTTAACGTCTTCAGCCAGACAAGAACGGACCATGAATTTATTACTCTTTAAGACCAGGGTCCGCCAAAGAACTTACCTCAATACTGTGGTTAACCAATCCCAGACAAGTGATGCGAGTTCCATGAGCTGTGCTATCTGCAATGAGGTAACTGACACTGTCGTCAAATAATTTAAGGACTTCTGCTCGAACAACTTCCTCCATGTTAAGACATCTCCATGCATTCCATTGCATTTATGTGACATTTCCGCAACATGATCCTTACATACAGTGGGGAACACTCCTTGTATTTCTGCTATCTTCCGTTCAATTGCTGCCTTATATGTTCGAAGAATATTAAGCAACCTGTTCTCTTTTGCCTTCTCAGAGTTAGAAACTGTGCTGTCAGGAAGAGTCTCAGAGGGATGAAGAGGTTCCACTTTCGCTCTCCATTTTTCAGTCTCCAATATCGGAGTAGAGTCGAGCAGTGCATTGACTTCGTGGATGGGACTATCTATGTCAAAATCCGTGCCATGTTTGTGCTAAGCAGGTCTCAAGTGGATCTTCAAAAGATTTGAGGAGGAGTCCTGCACTAGACTGTCGATCATGTCCACTTCAAATATGTCGTCCAACTCTGTGGGTTGTTGTCCTGCATTAAAAACATTGAGTTTAATATTCATGTTACCAAATGACAACTTCATAACTCCATTCCTGCAATTTATAATCGCATTAGATGTGGCCAAAAATGGACGACCCAAAATGACTGGGATCTGACTATGAGGATTATGGACAGGCTGAGTATCTATAACTATGAAATCCACTGGAAAATAAAATTTGTCAACCTGGATTAGCACATCTTCAATAACACCCCGGGGCACCTTGACGGATCTATCAGCTAGCTGTAACGTTATTTTAGTCGGTTTCAATTCACCAAGTCCTAGCTGCTCATAAACCGAGTATGGTAACAAATTTACGCTCGCCCCTAAATCAAGTAATGCCTTCCCGATTTTATGATCTCCTATGCCGCAAGAGATGGTAGGAGCTCCTGGATCCCTAAATTTAGGAGGGGTGTTATGTTGAATCATGGAGCTGAGCTGCTCCGCAAGGAAGACTTTCTTATGAACATTCTGCTTACGCTTTTGAGTGCATAAATCTTTAAGAAACTTAGCATAAGCAGGGACTTGCTTGATAGCGTCAAGCAACGGGATGTTGACTTGCACTTTTTTAAACACATCCAGGATTTCATCAAAATTGTTTCTTTTTTCTTCATTGGTGCCAGACGTTGAGGAAAAGGTGCTTTGGGCACGTAAGGTGGCATGTCAGCGCTCTAGGGAGTCAGAGAGTTTTTGGACTTTGGATGCATTGGTGTGTCTCTCTGCTTCACCTTGATTTGATTCATCCCTAGGTATCTCTATTTTGTTGTCAATCTGTTTGCCTGACCAAGGGTAGTGATTGATTTGGCTTGCTCGTGATATTGCCCTTGGTTGGAATTAGAGCCAATCTCATATTGTCCCTTTGGATTAGCCACAGGTTGGCCAGGAACTTACCCTTCTCTCTCTCACTCAATGTGGCAGCTAATTGACCCATTTGTACTTCAGCTTGCTGGCAATGGATTGTGCATTGCATGTAGGCTTTGCTGGTTGGCCAGTAAGGTTTGTTGGGTTCTTTTTGGAATTGGAGAGAGCCTCTGCATAAAAAGATGAGTGTGTCCTCAGAGATGGTTTCCTTGATTGTGCAGGCAGTTGTTGATATTGCGGAAACTGCTGAGGTTGCATAGGAGGATTTCCATCCATCCGTCTCCTTGCTGCGATCCTTTTGCCCAAGAAAAATTTGGATGCCTAGCCCACCCTGGGTTGTACGTGTTCGAGTAAGGATCATTCCCAGGTTTCTGAAAGGTGTTCAAAGCATGAACTTGTTCAGAGAGGAATTCTGGAAATGCTGTACCAGATGGGCAAGATTCGTAGGATGGGAAGGACTAGAACATATGCACCAGCCCATCGGCTCTTTTGTTTTTTTTTGGGGGTCCATTATGCAAACATCAGAGCATCAACCTTCTTTGTCAGGCCATCAATCTTTGCATGGAGATCTGGTGTGACTCCTATCTCATATATGCCAACCTCTCTTTTTGTGTGTTGGGAACTTCTTTCACACTCTATCTGAATAGTCCCATTGCTGGGAGTTTTCACACAAGGTTTCAAAGAATTTCCACGCTTCGGTATCGCTCTTGGTCATAAAGGACCCTCCACTGGTTGGCATCAAACCATGCGACCTGTTCTGGGGTGTCAGACCGTCATAAAGTATTGTACTTGTTGCCACTTCTCAAACCGTGGTGTGGACATTTGAAGCAAGTCCTTCCATCTTTCCCAACATTCATGAAAGTGCTCTCCCTCTTTTGTGTAAATTAGTGATTTCTCTACGGAGAGCATTAGTTTTGTGAACAGGGAGAACTTGTTTAAGAACTTCCTAGACAATTGATCCCAGGTAGTTATAGAGAACCAACTTCTAGAGAAATTCAACCATGCTTTCGCCTTATCCTTCAAAGAAAAAGGAAACAGGCGTAGGCGGATCGAATCGTCTGAGAAGTTTTGGTATTTAAAGGTGGAGCAAATGTCTAGGAATTCTTTCACATGATGATATGGGTCCTCCTTGTCTAACCCATAAAAGGAAGGCAAACAACTGTATGACCCCAGTCTTGAGTTCAAAGTGTGCTGCCGTGGTGGTAGGCAACACTATGCATGAAGGCGCATTGAATTGGACAGGAGCTGAATAATCTCTAAGAGTTTTAGTTTCCTTCTCTCTTATGCCATCTTCTGCCATTTCACTGGGATGTCTTTCAATCTTCTTGGAATGTTCTTTCTATTTCAGGATCAAAAGGTGCTAGTTCTTTATCTAGAGATCTACGTCCTAGCATAAACTAAGTAACAACCTAAGAGAAAGAAAACTAAAACTAGAATCTATTCAAAAACAAGTTAAAACTATGTAAGTGAGAATGGGAAGAAAGAACCCGGAAAAGGAGATGATTGATGTTAAGAAGCTCCTCCTAGCTTTCTTCCTCAATTCCTGAAATAGAAACAAAACAAATCAGGTTTCCTAAAATAATGATAGAAAAATCCTAAGCAACGGTTAATTTCTAAAAAAAAAAGAAATAAAAAAAAGCTAAAAAGGAAAGTAATTCTAGAATTAGAAAGTTACTAATGTAAAAAGCTAAGTAAGTTTCTAGAAAGGAAAAAGAAATTTCTAAAGCTAGAAAATTTACTTAAGAGAAAAAAAAATCGAAATCTAATAATGGAAAATTTAAAAATTCACAAGAAATTCTAGAATTAGAAAATTTCTAAAAGGTAAAAACCTAAAAAAATAAAAATTAGAAAAGGTAAAGAATTAGAAAGGGATTACCAATTAGAAGTTTTATCTCAGGACCCTACAAAATAGGAAAGAGGTTAATTTCTAAAATAAAGAAAAAATAAATCCTAAGCTATGAATTATGATAAGAGAGAATCCTAAATTCAATATGGACCGAAACAGTCCCCGGCAACGGCGCCAAAAACTTGTTCACTCCCCAAGTATAGGGTTGTGATGTAGTAATAAACTCGGTAAGACCGAGGTCGAATCCACAGGGACTGGTCGTCACAATTCAAATTCACGATTCTCCTTTATTAATTCAACAAATAAAATCAAATGGCTAACACAAATTATGGAAAAATAACTATTAAGAATAAGGAAGAAAATTCAATCAGAGAGAGCACTAGGACTTTCGAATCCACCCCTAATTATCCTAACCATTTTTTGTCTGTTAATTTACCTTAAATTAGATTGATCCAACTTATCTAGAGAAAGCACAATCTGTGTCCTTAATCGGGCATACAGATTGTCTAATTCCTTCAAGCAATGTCATGAATAACATATCCCATGTCCAAATCGGGCATATGGAATATGCAGTTCAGTAAAGCACCCTGTTTCTTCCTCTACAGGAACCTGTTCATGATCAGATACAAGCACCTAGAATAAGCATCTAAACCACATCCATCCATAGACTCAAAAGTTCATAGATGGAGAAGTATAGAATTAAAAACAATCAAGCACACTAAGGAAAGAAACAAATCAATTTAATTAATTAAAGTAAATCAACATAGAACAAAGGGTATTCAAATTAGGGGTTTCATCTCAGCCCTAGCTGAGAGATTAGTTACCCATAAAATCCATTAAATAGATGGATTAAATAAAAAATAAAAATTCATAAAAAAGTCTCAAACCAATTTCTCTCTCTCTCTTCTTTCTTCTCTTTCTTCTCTTTCTTCTCTCCCTTGCTGTAGATTTGGAGCTCCTCCCTGGTTCTGGATGCCTTTCCCACGTCCAAAACTCCCCTTTTATAGCTGCTGCTGGATGGAATCGGTGGCAGAGTCGTATAGAAGGACTCGGAGTACAAATTTTCGCAGCCGTGATCGGTGGGGCCCCACGGAGGTATTTTCTGAAAAATCCACCCCGTCCATTGGATTCAGGACGAAATTTCAGTCAAGAATGGGTGGTTTTGAAGATCCATTAACGCGGCCCAGAGAAGAAAATACAAAAAAATCAGTTTTGAACGTCGCCGAGTAGCCCTTTTTTGGCCTCTGTACCGCACACGTGTGTACGCATGGGAGTAAACTATCACATGGTTTTGTAGTATTCATGGCCCTCTACAAGATGGACGGATCGGATCGTCCAGACAGCGACGACGTGTGGGGCCCACATCCATCCTTCGCAAAAACGGCCGCGCCGGTCTCGCTGACCAGCACGGACGCGGTTTCCTTCCTTCCGCTGCGAAGATGGTGGGGCCCACTGTGATGTTTACTTGGGAAATCCACTCCGTCCATTGGATAGAGGAGGAGATTCCGGTCAGGAATGCTTGTTTTGGAGTGATTTCGGTGTGGTCCATCTGATCTTTTGATTCACCGTCCGTCTTGTTTCCAACGGCTTGGATTCACTCATGATGATCGTTCACAATTCGGCGGCACCTAAACAGTGATGAGTGGGCCCCTTCAAACATGATGGACGGTCCAGATCTGCGGTGGACGGATGGTGTGGACCCACAACCGACGACCGCGGGTCGGTTCCACGGACGCTGGAAGTTTGGCGGGCGAGAAGAAGGGAGCTGCGGGTCAGCGTCCCGCTGACCGCCTTGGCCGGTCCGGTGCACGGCCGCCAGCGAGAGTGCATGGTGCACATGCACCACACATGAGGCCCACTATGATGTTTATGAGAAATCTGATCCGAGCCTCTGGTTGGTCTCCCCATTTAAGGCGTTGAGACCAAGTTTGAACCAATTCCAGATATCAGGTGGGCCCAGAATCAATGGTTTGTGGGCTGATTTGTCATTTGGCCCACTTCTCGAGATCTTTAATGGATGAAATTTGAAATGTACGGTTAATTTATTGCCCTCATCTCATGTATGGAGTTTTGAACTGATCGGATGGCGGGAACCATGTGATTTTGCATTCTGGACCAATTTCGGGCCTCTTAAACGTGCTGCCTTTCCTCAGATCCCAGGCGTGTATATTTTCTTCACCATTGGTTTTCTGGAGTACATCTCGTGCTCTGGTAATTTTGGAGCGTCAAATCTATGCTTTTAACATCATTTTGCTATACACGCACTCTCCTAATTTCCTCCTGTAACAAAAAAACACGAGTAAAATCTGGCATTAAATATTATCATGTATGTAAAATCAAGTAATTACTGGGGTCTGATATGCAATATTCGACCCTGATCAGGTAGTCCTATTCTCTCTCACCTTTTATTTGCTGACGACACTTTATTGTTTGTTAATGGCAGCCTAGAATCCTTGAGCTCGGTTAAGGCTTTTCTAGCGGCCATCCAAGCAGTGTCAGGACAGCGGATTAATTTCCAGAAAAGCAACTTTCTCTGTCCAACCAAATTGAGAGAAGGAAGAATTAGACAAATGGAAAGAGTCTTGGGTATCTCTAAAGCCAGCACGGGGGTGCTATACTTAGGCATTCCTCTAATCAAGGGTAGAGTGACCTCTGCCTCCCTCAAAGCTTTGGTGGACAAGGTGGGCAATAGAATCACAGGCTGGAATGCCAGATTTCTGTCGCAGGCAGGTCGGTTGACGCTCATCAAGAATGTTCTAGGAAGCATCCCTCTTCACACTATGGCAGCAATTAAAATTCCAGCAAATCTAGTGGGACAGTTGGAGCGAAAATTTTCCCAATTTTTCTGGGGCTGGGCGGAAGGCAAAAGAAAGATGCAGTGGGTGGCATGACATCAGATTTCGAAACCAATAGACGAAGGCGGCTTGGGCATTCGGAAGCTCGGAGAAGTGCTGAAAGCTCTGAGGAGAAAGATGGCGTGAAACGTTAAATATGGGAACAAGGTTAGCCCATGGGTGTTATATATGCGAGCTCGGCATGGTTTGGACCTACAAGAGGATAGAACACCATCTTCTTCCTCCTCAGCTTCTCCCTTTTGGAAGGAGGTAAGAGCCGAACTTCCAATGCTAGCAAATATAGTTCAATGGAATATAGGAAATGGTGAGCTGAATGTTTGGTCGTCAAACTGGACGGGGAAGGGTCCTCTTCAGTCCCTCGTTACCTCCCCAATATCTCAGGAGTTGCAGTCCCTACAGGTGAAAGACTTCATCGGTACAACCGGCCCCTGTCCTCCCTCTTCAATCAATCTATTCCTGTCCTCCCTTTTCAATCAATCTATTATTCCCCCCCCCCCCCCCCTTTTTTTGTTGGGTCTATGCCCGAAAGTTGTACAGGTTCATCTGAGTTAATGGAACCGTGGCATGAGACCACCTTCTAGAAAAAAAAAAAAAAAGGTGTAGGTTGTCATGTGTTAAGGGTTATGTGGCCAACCATGGGATATGTATTGAAGATCTACTTTGTCCATTGGATTCAAAATTTAATTTAATGTCATGGTAGGTTTTCAATCTCATTACTTTTTATGGCCAAAGAATGAGTTACATGTACAGGTAAGGTGGACCCCACCATAAGAAAATAGTTAGAAGTGAACGGTCATCAGCTACTGTCATTGATTGTTACGGGCCATCATGATATATTTAATTTATCCATGTCGTCTACATATTTTAACAAAACAATTTAGAACATGAGCCCTAAAAGGAGGCTGACCAAAGGCTTAAATAGACTACACCACAAGAAACAATGGTGATTGAACTCTTACCATTGAAAATTTCTTAAATGTACTACACCACAAGAAAACTTCTAAGAGCATTCATATATCGTCTGTGGGATCCACTATCGCATATGTGTGGAATCCACTACATTCATTAATTTTGAAATTTCATGGAATGTCAATGTTGGAAGTATGATCAACATCTGTCAGTCACATTGACCACACACAAGAAAATAGTTCATATCGAATTGCCACCATTATAAGTTATCAGGTTTTGTGGGCCACACAAAGATCGTGTCAGAAAAAAGTTAGCATCTTCTCATTTAAATAAATATGTATAAAGAAAATAAACGGATTAGATCTAAGTTCCAGTAAGCCCAATACCAAATTCCATCCACGTCACTTTCTTGGGATTGAAACTTATTCTCCACTCAAAATCCGTACAGCTGCTAATACAAGTACATGGACAATTTAGTCCAAAAAACTTTTAAAAACCTACCAGCAGACTATCCTTAGAATATTTTAAATTACTTCTCTTCCTTTTTAAATTTTTATCATACCACAAATCCACAATGTAGTGCAGCCCAAATCCCTATTAATAACAACATATTATACCACTGCCTTTAACATGAGATGAAGGATATATAAGTACAACGAAAAGTGGCTATGGCTGCTACCTGTGAAATCCACTCCATTCACCATTTCTATCAGCTTATGCTAGGCCCTGGACCCAATAATCAGGCGCATCCAAGTCTCCGACAGACCACATCACTTAAGAAAGCAATGATAAGGATATCCACCTTTGGATCTGCTTAGGTCTATAAAAGTTTTGCATCATTCTTGTATGAGGTTTTCCTTCATCCTATAGGGAATCCCATGAATGGGTTGAATCTTATATAAACGTTGATGTGGGCACGAGGAAGGTTTTAATGGTGGATATCTCTGCTCTCAGTGTTCATGTAATGTGGCCCGCTTGACTTTTTTATAAGCCTAAATTTTTGGTTCATGTCACAAAAAACAAAAAAACAAAAAGAAAAAAAAAGAAAAAAAAAAAGAAAAAAAAAAGAAACAACCATTATGATGAACCTTACACTAGAAGTACTTAATATTGCTGCAGGTTTTTGGGATATATGTATTTGTGTCAATTGGCTTAGCATCACTAGTTCAAAATATCATAAACACGGGCCAAATGCATTGTACAGATCAAAAGATACATCTCCCCATTAATAATGCGAGTTGAACAATGTAAAATAAAGACAACAAGAGAACGGAAGGTAGAGAAGAAGTGACAGCCAATCACGACAAATTCTTGAGAGCAATGTCACAAATATGACTAAGATTGGACATGTCATGAAAAATACACTCAACTGTACTATTGAGACATTTTCAAAATATCAGCATTTTTTAAAATAGGCATTTTTACCCAAAAATCCCTCCATATGTATGATATTCTAAAAAAGTTCTTGGACGTTGTATATTTACTAAGCTTTTCCTTTGATTGTATGGAGAGGATGTGATACGTTAAATTTATCCAGAGAGAGAGGAAACATGATGTAAAACCAAAAGATGCTTGTAAAAATAAAAAATTAAAAAAAAAAAGAAGAAGAAGAAGAAGAAGAAGTCATACGGAGCTCAGTCTAGTTAAATTTAATAAATGAAATGAGACAATATAAAGAGAAGAGAATTATATTAAATAGTGTATTTTGTTTACAAGAGAGGTATCCTATTTATAGCCTAACTTGAGGGGAATGTTTCCCTTTCTAACCAATGTGGGACCAACTATTATAGATATATATACATTAACAGCCCCCCTCAAACTCAAGGTAGTAAAATAGAGACCAACTTGAGTTTGAAAACTAAATCCTGAAGGCGTCCAGGAGGATGCGTTTTGATGAAGATATCAGCAGTTTGATCGGCTGAAGAAACTGATAATAGTCCAATAGTCCCACGGGTGAGATGATGACGCACAAAGTGACAATCAATCTCAATGTGTTTAGTTCGTTCATGGAATACATCATTGTGAGCAATTTGGATAGCACTTTGGTTATCGCAGTTGATGATAGTGGTAGTAGAATGGATGATGCCCATGTCTTCAAGTAACCAGCGAAGCCAAAGAAGTTCCTGAGTTGTATCAGCAAGGGCTCGATATTCAGCTTCTGTACTGGATCGAGCGACTACTGTTTGCTTCTTGTTGCGCCAAGAAATAAGAGAATCACCAGGGAATAAGCAATAACCAGTGGTAGATCTACGATCAGTGGGGTCACCTGCCCAATCTGCATCTGAGTAGGCACGAAGCTCAAGTGAAGAGTGAGCTGAGAAATGAAGACTATGAAATAGGGTCCCCTTGATGTACCTGAGAATGCGAAGCACTGTGGCATAATGGGGTGTGCGAGGAGCAGAGAGAAATTGACTGACAATATGAACAACATAAGAGATGTCAGGGCGAGTAACTGTAAGATAAACAAGATTACCAACCAACTGGCGAAACAAGGTGGGGTCATCTAAAGGTGTACCATCTATAAGAGTGAGTTTAGAGTTGAGCTCTAGAGGAGTGGTACATGTCTTACTATCTGTGAGTCCCGCTCGATTAAGAAGATCAGAAGCATACTTTGCTTGCGAAAGATAATATCCCTCAAAATTAGAAGTGATCTCAAGTCCCAAAAAGTAACTAAGTTTTCCAAGATCTTTCATCTCGACATGCTGGCTGAGATAAGTCTTGAGATCCAAAATTCCAAATGTGTCATCACCAGTGATGATCATATCATCAACGTAGAGGAGAAGAAGGATAGTACCTTGGTCTGTTTTATGAATGAAAAGAGCAGAATCATGTGAGCTGGAAGTGAACCCAAAATCTCCAACAATGGTGCCGAACTTGGCAAACCAAGCCTGAGGAGCTTGCTTGAGACCATAAA
Organism: Magnolia officinalis; assembly: GCA_021015155.1. NCBI lineage: Eukaryota > Viridiplantae > Streptophyta > Magnoliopsida > Magnoliales > Magnoliaceae > Magnolia > Magnolia officinalis. Next base: position 3,647,209 of record JAJHSJ010000011.1, on the reverse strand, counting down.
AAGCCTGACGAAGTTTGCAGACTTGATGTGGAAGATGACGAGAACCAGGAGGAGGGCACATATAAACTTCTTCGGTGAGTTCACCATTAAGAAAAGCATTTTTCACATCCATCTGAAAAAATTTCCAATGACGAACGGCAGCAACTGCAATTAAGCTGCGAACCGAAGTGAGGCGGGTAACTGGGGCAAAGGTCTCCTCATAATCAATCCCATACTCCTGGGTAAACCCTTTAGCTACTAAGCGAGCTTTGTACCAATCAATGGACCCATCAGAGTGAGTTTTAATCTTGTAAACCCACTTGCATCCCATAGCATGTTTGCCCTTTGGTAGGTTTACTAGATCCCAGGTGTGAGTGTTTTCGAAAGGCTGTAGTTCATCATTCATTGCTTTCTACCAAAGAGGATCAGAACTAGCTTCACGATAAGACTGAGGTTCATAGTGAAAAAGAATAGTATAAAATACAACAAAGTCACGAAGATTAACAGAAGGAGTTTTTACCCAGTCACTTCACCGAGGAGGGAGATCAGAAGCTGTTGGAGCGAATCCATCGAAAGAGACAAGTTCCTCAGAAGAGGGCAAGGTGGATAACTCAATTGAGGTATTTGTAGACATGTTAGTGAGCAATGACATATCTGAAAAAGAGATAGGATGTGTTGGTAGAGGTGTTGACTCAGAAGAAGAGTTTATCTCAGGAGTGTCGGGAAAAAGATCTGTGGAGAGGTCAGTGAATAGGAGAGAGGTGTTGTCATGTGACAGGTGAAACTTGGATATGGAGGCGAACATCTTGTGTTCCCAGAAAACAACATGACGAGATACTCGGAGACGTTTGGAGTAAGGATCCCAACATCTGTAGCCTTTGTGTTCAACACCGTATCCCAAAAAACAACACAATTCGAGATCTAGATTCCAATTTGGTGCGCTCATGAGTTTGAAGAAGAACAAAACAAGCACAACCAAATACCTTAAGAGTGCTATAGTCAGGAGGGTAGTCAGGAGGGTGACCATAAAGACGCTCAAAGGGTGATTGATTCCCAATGATGGGAGAAGGCACGCGGTTCTTGGTGTAAACAACTGTAAGAGCAGCTTCACCCCAAAAGCGTTCAAGACACGAAGCAGATATGAGAAAAGCACTGACGGTATTGACAATGTCTCGGTGTTTGTGCTCAGCATGCCCATTTTGTTGAGAAGTGCCTGGTCATGAACGATCAATGAGGAAGAGTGCCATGTTGGCGAAGAAAGTCAAGGACTCTAGAGTCTGTGTATTCGGCAGCATTATCAGCACGAAACACTTTGATATTGCAAGAAAATTGAGTTTTGACCACCTTAGCAAAATCAAAGTACAACTGAGGTAATTCAAATCGATTACACATAGAAATATTCAAGTGCAACGAGAGTAATCATTAACAAAAATGTCAAAATATCTAGAGCCTCCCATAGTAGCAGTGAGAGACGGGCCCCAAACATCAGAGTGAATCAAATCAAATGGTGCAGAAGAAAAAGAATCACTATTGTGAAATGGCAATGCCAATTGTTTTGCAAGTTGACAAGGAAGACAATAAAATTGTTCTTTATTAACAAGCCCTAAATAACCATTAGATACTAAGGATTGAAGACAACCAACAGAAGCATGACCCAGACGAGAATGCCAGAGACTAATGGATGGGGTAGATGAGACTGTGGCTGTTGTCTGAACTGATGAGGAAAAATGGGATGGAATGTGAAGATTGATGAGCTCAAAGAGTTGTCCAACCTTACGGCCTATCCCAAGAGTTTATCCCGTCTTTGGATCCTGCACACAACAACCAGAGACAGAAAAGAGGACAGTTAGACCGAAATCATATAATTGAACAACAGATATAAGATTGAGAGTGAGTTGGGGAATACAATAAATATCAGGAAGGGAAGTGTTTAATGTTGAGATTTTTCTGATATGACTCACGGTCATAGGAGAACCATCAGCAGTTTGAATAGTCGGGGTATGATTAGCAAGATGTTTGGTGGCAAATATAGTGGAATCAGGTGTCATGTGATTACAACATGCAGAGTCAAAGAACCAAGATGAATTGCCTGAGGTGACTGACATAGCAGTAGAGGGTAGATTACCAGAATGAGCAAGAATTTGTTTGACAATTTCCTCTATGTCAGAGGCAGAAAACGTCTCAATGGAAGTAGTGGATGATGAACCTTCAATAGTAGTGACAGCAGATCTAGAAGGAGTACCGCGAGACATGTATTGTTGGGAGTGTCTGTTGGAGTTTTGAAAACAATCACGTTGAAGATGACGAGGGGCTTGCTTCTGACAGAATTGGCAAACTCGAACCGGGCATTCCAAGAGAATGTGTCCTAGTTTCTTGCAGTAATTGTAGAATTTCGAAGATCCAGATGGATGCCCTTTACTGTTGGGTTGAAAAGATTCAGATGGATACCCTTTGTTGTTAGGTTGAGGTCCCCTGGTAGTGGCGAAGACAACATCTGTAGAGATCGTCTTGCGAGGGGTAAGACGAGTTTTCTCCGAGAGAAGTTCAGTGACAGCTTGATCTAAAGTAGGTAAGGGACTGCGGTGAAGGATAGATGCACGAACATGCTCAAACTCATTAGTGAGGGCCATGAGAAAGAGAACCAAGTGTTGCTGATCCCGATAGTTGGAAAAATTTTCAGCATTGTTGGCATCTGTAAACTCTGGTTCTGAGGAAGCAAGTTGATCCCAAACATAATGCATCTCAGATAAGAAGTTATTGATGGATTGCCCAGGTTGTTGCTGCATGCGATGTAGAGTGCCCAGAAGTTGGTATTGATGAGACAGATCTGCGGTGGTGTAGCGTTTCTGTAAAAAATCCCATAGTGACTTGGCAATCTTGAATCTACCAAATTGGAGGCTGATGGAGCGTACACACGTGTTGCGAATCCAAGTGATAATCTGGTGGTTTTTGTTATCCCACTCTTCGAGACGGTCTATGTATTTTGTGTTGTTCTCTGGTTTGGTAATATCACCAGTGACATAGCACCAGAGCTTTCTGCCTTTAAGAAAGCTTGACATAACTTGAGTCCATATAGTGTAGTTGAGTCCTTCCATGACAATGACAATGGGTTGTGAGGCCTCAAGATGCTCCATAGTGTGCAAGAAGCTGGAAGGAGACAGAGATAAAAAATAACAGGAACCGAACTGAACTGGTCAGGAAATGACTGATGGAGTGGTGGCTGAGATGATGTCGATGAAGAATAAGACTCCGACTATAGTGACGACCTGATAGGTATGAAGATGATATACAAGAAGTTTTTCTGATGTGAAGGATCCACTAATAGTGGCAATCACAAAGCATACTCAACTCTTGATATACCGAGAACCACTATGAATAGTAGCTCTGATACCAAGTTAAATTTAAGAAAAGAAATGAGACAATTCAAAGAGAAGAGAATTGTTTTGAATAGTGTATTTTGTTTACAAGATAGGTATCCTATTTATAGCCTAACTTGAGGGGAATGTTTCCCTTTCTAACCAATGTGGGACCAACTATTATAGATATATATACATTAACAAGTCCAATGTTCTTGAGAATTCCACTCTGTCCACCAATTTTATAATCTCATATTAGGGCATAATTTCAAATATTAAATACATCTAAAACTTAAGTGGGCCATGCAATAAGAAAATTCATACACTGGGATGAACTAATAAAACAAATATCTTCCTAATCCAATTAAAACTTAAATGGTCTTGAAAAGGTTTTAAAATAGGTGTTTATATTTTCACTTTTTCTGACCATGTGGCCCACACTAGTTTTGGATTTGCCTCATTAATTAGTTGCTAATGTCCTAACATGAGCTTATGAAATTAATGAATAGAGTGGATTTCTCAAGGACATAGTGATGAGGTCCACACTTAAAATATTAGCATGCTAACATTCTCTCCCACCCGGATGCTTGATTCGATTAAAAGATTACAAGTTGGGCAAATTTGCACCGAAAAAATATGAAAGATTATATGGTGACCTAACACTATATAGTAGTATAGAGCCTGATATATGTGTCTTATCCATGTAGTCCATTTCACGAGCTCATTTCAGAGCATGAGCCCAAAAATAGAGCAGACTAAAATCTCTAGCTGAGCACACCAAGGAAGCAGTGGTAATTAAATCCATTAAAATATTCTTATGTGCCACGAAAGTTTTGGATCAACTTGATATTTAGAAGTGCAGAGATGATCCACCCCAAGATCGTCTCTAACGGTGGGTTTAATGGTGGGCGTCCAATAACCCATTTCTTCCTGTAGTGTGGCCCACCTGCCTTGAAATGAGCCGGAAAAATGGATGGACAGTAAGTTAAAATATATACATCATGGTGGGGCCTACAAAGCACTGCACTGAGTCACTTCGGAGTCAGAGTCCACCTACCTTTCTAATTAAATTGGGTAATATTATTTTCTTCAATTGGGGTGGAATTCCAAATCTTTACCTGTCCGATTTTCTATTACTTATTTTGCGTGAGTTCGTCACCAAATAGCTTTTCTTTATAGCTGAATGTGAAGGTCTCTTCTCCCTCCTTACTTCTGCCAACGGCAAGATCACCAACTCAATGTTAGTTTAATAGTGTTTAAATATTGTGGTTGACTTTTCAATGGTACACCTCTCATAGCTTGGTGTTCGGTAGTTATCCTAACGATCCAAATCGCTGGATTTTCATGAAAGCCGGTGTGAAGCTTTCTTCTTCCTCCGCCTACTTATGCAATAAAGCCCCGTTTGGGAGCATGGATTTGGAACCCTGGAATCAGAACCCCTCGATTTGAAATCCTCATATTGTGTTTGTGTTTATCACCTTGGATTGGGAATCAACTTTAATCCAAAAGTAGCTATACATGGCATATTTATAGGGGTTTGAATTTAATCCCTAAATCAACTTTAACATTTCTAAGTAGTGAATGTACGGATATATTTGATATAATGGTCGTAAATCGTAATGAGCCCATTGAAATATATACTTTGCTCAAAAATGACGAAATTTCAAGTATTGGATGAGCCACGAGCACAAAATCATGTATGAGTGACAAACAAACAATTTTTAACCGTTGATTTACATGGACAATATTTGGACGGCACTGATCATTATATTAAAATAATTATAATCATATGCCCAATAGTTAATAGTCTAGTGACACACATTATACATGCAATTTTTGAAAATATCTTAGCTCTCACCTGGGATTTCAGACCTACTCTACGAAGGGATTTGAAACTCCCTCAATTTAAAACCCTCAGTTATATTATGGTGCAAAACAACCATAGTGCCAAACAACCAAGAGATTTGTAATCACCTTAAAACCGCTCAAACCCCTTCGAATCCATAGTGCCAAGCGACCCTGAGCAGTATGTGTGCTAACACAGTGTTAGTTTAACACTGTTTAAATATAGTAATGACTTTTCAACTGTACACTAGTTATAGCACGGTAGCTGTCCCGACAATTTATGGCGGCTTTCTTCGCGTGGAGCTCTCTTAATTCCTTCCTCTTACCTCTGCCATATGCGGCGGTGCACCAACACAGTGTTAGTTTAACACAGTTTAAATATAGTAATGGGTTTTCAACAGCACACCTGTCATAGTTCCATAGTTATCCTAGCAATCCAAATCTCCGATGTTAGCTTAACACTGTTTAAATACATTGGAGACTTTTCAACGGTACACTTGTCGTAGTTCCATGGCTATCCTGAATATCCAAATCACCAGCTTTTCTACAAAGCAGGGTGTGAAGCTCTCTTCTCCCTCTCTTTCTATTTCTATCCGTTGTCGCTAGTGCAACAACGCAGTCTTAATTTAACACCGTTTAAATATAGTGATGACTTTTCAACAATACACCTGTCATTTTCATGGCTATCCTGGCAATCCAAATCACCGGCTTTTCTTCGAAGCATAATGTGAAGCTGTCTTCTTCCTCCCTCTGCTTCGTTTTGCCGTTTGCCGTGCTGCTCAGCCACTAGCTGACCTCAAACACAGCTCAGTTTAGACCTCGAGCCTGACTGGCCAGCTTGACTCGAGTTTGCCATTGAGACATTTCCATAAAAACCTGGACTGCACCTTCAAAATCCTTCTGTACATGAAAACGAAGCAATGGTTTTGCAGATATTTTATCAAACACCTCCGTGTACACCCCTAAATACGAGGCAGGTGCGCAACACTTTTATAGTCTAACACCGGTTAAATACAGTGATAACTTTTTAAGGGTACACATGTCATAGTTCCATGGGTACTCTTGTGACAATTCAAATCATCAACTTTTCTTTAAAGCTTGGTGTGAAGCCTTCTTGTTTATCTATTTCTTCAAAATTCATCGTCTCTAGATTAGTATTGTTTCGCCAAATAAGTTCATTGCCGAGTTAATTCACCTTGGTTGAGTTCTACCCATTGGTTTGAACCCGTGTCTAATAAGTGCATCGTTGAAACTAGGTAATAATCATTATATCCTGAAAGCCAACTATCCAAGAATCCTTTTACACTTGGGACATAGTCCAAGGAGCGCAGATTTGGTTTCAAGCCTAATGACTCAGTCATACCTTGACTCAAACAAATAAGTCATCTTTTCTTACATTATTTTTATTATTCATATTTTTTATTTTTTCGAATATTATCTACTATTTTCAGCATATTATTTTTAATAGTCTTGAAAAACAGTAGACATCTTATTCGATATTAGAAAATAAAAATAAAAATTCTTCTTCTCTTCCTTTCTGTAACTAGTGTTTGATTGTTTCTCTAACTGGTTGAAAACTAAATTACAACCAGAATACTATTGTATTCAATGGCTACTATCATAATCAACCCTACGGCTGAATTGTCCAATATTGAATTGTTCGCTAGATAGAATTTCAAAAAATGGAAACAAAAAATCAATTTTACATCGAAAACATCAAAGGTTTTTTTTATTATTCTTTCAAATTCATTATAGTTTATCCAACCAACGAAAATGAATTTAAAGATGCCAATAACTATAAACATTACATCTTGAATACATTGTCTAATAAATTATACAATATTTATATTTCTTATGAATTTGCTAAGGACATTTGAACCGCATTAAAAAAGAAATATATCTTTGAAGATGCAGGATCTAAAAATTATGTTATCGCAAACTTTCCTCATTATGAAATGATAGACAATAAACCTATCACAAACTAGATTCATGGTTATCAAAATCTAGTACATGAATTGATGTTTGAGGGAATGAAAATGGATGAAGTATTCTTGTTAGGAGCGTTGATTGAAAAGCTACCTCCATTCTTAAAAGAATACAAAAACAGGATGAAACTTAAGAAAAATAACATTTCTTTAGAAAATATAATCGTACACATAAGAATAGAGGAAGCTAATAGAAAAAGATATTAAATTGACAATGCACATAGGTTAGTTTTAAAAGCTCACATAGTAGAAACAAGAACGGTTGAAGAAAGCAGATATTGTGGAGATTCTTCTAGACTCGGGGCACAAAACGATAGACCGGGCTACTATTAAAGAAGAGGCAGTCAATTTCTTTTTGGCCTTATTTCGAGCAGAGCCCCTTTCCCCAGCTGGTGACGTCTTGGAGTCTATTCCCCTTCTGTTATCTGACAAGGATAACGAAGATCTAATGAGGATCCCATCCATTGAGGAGGTTAAGCAAGTTCTCTTTACACTTCCAAAAGATGGGGCCTCGACCAAGATGGTTTCTCCAGGGCCTTCTTCACTGAATGATGGAACATAGTGGGCCTTGACCTGTTCAAAGCGGCAGTGTGCCTATTTGAAGGCACGAACATCCCCATAGCTTTTACAACTTCCCTCATTTGTCTCGTCCCAAAAACTGCTACCCCTGCGAGCTTCTCTAAAATTTGGCTCATAAGCCTTTGTAACTGCATCTACAAAGTCTTCTCCAAAATCATTGTTTCAAGATTAAGTATGATGCTCCCTAAGATAATCTCTCCTGAGCAAGGGGCTTTCATTTGAGGTCGGTCCATTGCTGAAAAGTTTCCCTCGCTCAAGAGATTTAAGGGAAATTGACAGAAAAATTTGTGATGGTAACATTGCCCTTGCTCAAGAGATTTTCTCAAATAGGTCCTTATCCAATTCAGTTTCAGTAACAGTCGGGTAGCTATGGTGGAGAAATGCTAGATTAGCAGCTGGTTTTCAATTCTCATAAATGGGGAAGTATTGGGATTCTTCAAGTCCTCCAAGGGTCTGAGATAGGGAGACTGACTATCTAGCCTCTTCATCCTAGTAGTTGACATTTTTAATAGGGGCATCAAGTCGATTATTAGCCACGACCTCTGGCAGCCCTTCGTGCTCAGGCAAGCATGCTCTCTCATCACTCATCTACTATATGCAGACAACACCTTACTTTTTCTTAATGGGAGTTGTGATTCGTTGAGAGTGGTAAACAGTTTTCTGTCGGCCTATCAAGCTTCTTCAGGCTAGAAGGTGAATAACAGGAAAAGCGACTTCTATTGCTCATCCAAACTGTCCCCTGGCATGGTAAGGGCAATCGAGAGATCCTTGGGGATATCCAAATCAGCGGTGGGGAATCTCTATTTGGGCATACCCATAGTTAGAGGCAGTGTAAGGAAAGAATTTTTCCAACCCGTGATTGACCAAATGGTGGCAAGGATTAATGGGTGGAATGTCAGATGTTTATCCCAGGCTGGTCGAGCAACCTTGATCAACCATGTTCTTAGCGGCATACCAGTTCACACAATGGTTGCCTCTCCACTCCCTAGTTAGACTTTGGCCAATATGGAAAAGGCTAGGGATGGTTGGGCGGAAAAAGGAAGCTGCATTGGACTAATTGGAAGAAGATTGCTAGTCCTCGAAGTGAAGGTGGGTTGGGTATCCGGAAGTTAAAGGAGATTAATTATGAAAGCTCTTCGGCTAAAGATAGCATGGGCTGTGAAGTTTGGTAAGCACGATAGTCTTTGGGCATTATACATGAGAGTCAAGCACGATGAAAACAGTTTTAACAGCGAGGCTTCGGAATTTCGATTTCTTCTTCCCCTCTTTGAAAAAGCATACACAAACTATTTCTGTTGCTAGACTCTATAGTGCAATGGCTCCTTGGGCAGTGCAACTGTAACCTCTGGCAAGTAGACTGGTTGGGGCTTGGCCCGCTGGAAAATCATTCAATCAAGCCGATCTAATGTAGGATGTGGCACCGATGGACCAAAAGAAGGTGGACAGTAAATTGATCATAACTTTTGATCTAGGTATCGTTACAGGACGCACAACCTATCAATTTTTACTCTAACAGGCCATCTGAGGTGAACCAACCCACAAAGTAGGTCGCATCTATCCGTTTCACCAGAAAACGCACGCTTTCATCTCAAAATTGAAAATTTAAGAAAAAATTGCTATATTTAGTAATTCTTATTTTTGTAATATTTTCTTAATTTTAGAGTTTTAGATTTTCTTCTTTTTTAGAAATAACTTTTAATCATGATAGGACTCTTCTAGCAAAAGTTTATTCAGAATTTTTATTTTTAGAAATTAGGTTTTTTAATAGTTTTATTAAAATTAGGATTTTTATTAGAGTTAATTTTGCTATTTTTGGTCATTATGAATTTTTTATTTTTTTCAATATTAATGGTGTAATAGGGACACATTAAACAATTATTAAGCAATTTATTTCAAATTTTAGAAATTTATTTCTATTTTCTTATTTTTTCTTATGGATTCGAGGTATCTCTGTGAGGAGTCCAGAGAAGTTACGTGGATTCGGAATAGTTATCCCGTAAGGAAGACGGTGCTCGACCTCAACACATCCTTCCCTGCATCACGATCCTAGAAGAACTATTGTTGCTTCGTACAAGGGACTTTCTTGGCCCACAACCTACAGGGGGCGCTGGACCATATCTTCTTGTGGGGCTTCTGTACTTCAGATGATTCAGACTCTTGCATATGGTTGTTCAATCCATTGAGAAAATTCTCGGTGAAATCGACTAGGGAGATTTGTAGTGATAGCGGGCAGCACAGGGCTTAGGCCAGATGGGTGTGGCATTCTAAAATGCCACCCGAGATATCCACTTTCCTTTGGAGGCTACTGCAAGGGGCTATCTGGGTAGAAGACGGAATATAGGATAAAGGGATTTGCTTAGGTTTGAAATGCATCTACCGCCCAGAAGATCCACATCAACGGCCTAACCACGAATCGCTTATCCACCCTTTCATCAATGGCAACATGGCAATAAAAGTTTGACATCACTTCAGTGATCTCTTTGGCATCGCCCTCTTGGCTCACCGTTTGGTTCAGGAAAGGATGGGGCGATGGTGGGCATCGGGTCAACATAGCATTGTTGCATGGGCTAACCCCATGCCTTATTCTGTGGGAGATCTAGAAATTCGGGAATGCCTCCAAATTTGATGAGAAGCATGTCCTTATAACGGTTGTGATTGCATGTGTAAAATGGTGGTTGGCATGGGTCAGCAAAGAGAACATGCCTACTAGATACCTGACGATGGTAAACCGGCTAATCCTACAAGGGTCGGGGATCGCTCCGTCCTCCCCTCCTAGAAAGGTCTATGAGCTAGTGAAGTAGATCAAGCTAGTCCAAGTTTGGTTTAAACTAAACGTGGATGGGTTTGCTAGAAGAAACCTGGGGTCATTTGGAGGAGGAGGTATCTGTAGAGGGGCTAACGACAACCTCCTTTTGCATTTTTTTTTTGGTTATGGGGTGGGTACTAACAACAATGCTGAGCTGTAAGTGGTATATGATAGCATCATCCTATGTTTGGAACAAGGCCTAACCAAGGTGGTGGTTGAATCCGACTCAAAGTTTGCGGTGGAGACTATCAACTGCCGGTCCTAGATGGCTTGGAAGTGGCGATATTGGTATAATTGAATAACGGGCCTGCAGAAGAAGGGAAAGTTTCGGTTTGTTCACATTATGAGAGAAGGTAATGGGCTAGTAGATGAGCTGGCCCATGAAGGAAGCGATCGTTAGGGGAGCCGCTTATTTAGGGAGGCCTCTGATCTCCCTCTCCCCATCCGAGGTCTCATTTTGTTAGATAAGGTGGGGTTGGGTTCTATTACAGAGTGTGCGGTGGAGGAAGAGCTGGCCACGTCATGAGTTCCTATGTAAAGGGTTTACAATAGGCTGCCTAGGAGTTTCTTTTTCTTCTTCGTGGGCAGCTCGAACTATCTATGTCCTGTAAGTGTTGAGATGATTGTCCGAAGTACCAAGTGAGAGAAATCAATCAAGTGAACTAAGTGTCGAGGCAATCGTCCAAAGTACCAGCGATAGAAATTGATCGTGCGAGCAAAGTGCCGAGAGCAATCACCCAAAGAAGAAGAACCCATTTTTTAAAATAGAGTTATTGATATCTTTCCTCTCTTTACATTTGTTTCATCTCAAGTAAATCAATCTGAGTATAATCTTTTAAAAAAAATGACACTTTTTTAAAAGTTGAGTTTTTTCTATCTCCCTTTTATTCGTATCTTGGCAAAAGACTCATCTAAGTATAATTATTAAAAAAAAAAAAAAAAAAAAAAGAACTCATTTTTTAGAGCAGATTAAGTGCGATTTCAGCTTCACCAATTACAATGCGGCTCTTACTATGGGATTGACCTTGATGTATTTGTTTTATATACACACCATCCATCCGTTTTGCTAGATCATTTTAGGCGATGTGCCCAAAAATGAAGCATATCCAAATCTTATGTGGACCATACGATAGGAAATAGTGGTGGTTAAACCTTACCATTAAGAACTTCCTAGGGCCCACCCGTAATGTTTCTGTAATGTTTATTTGCCATCCAACCTATTGATAAGGTCACATGAACTTGTATGAAGGAAAAAAATAAATACCATCTTCATTCAAAACTCTTATAGCCTATTATAAGTTGTTAATGGATGATCACCATTGTTTCCTATGGCATGGTCCACCTAATACTTAGATTTGATTCTCTTTGAAGCTTATGCCCTAAAATGGTCTAAAAATTAGATGGACAATGTGGAAATAGAATACATGCATTGAAGTGGGCCCACAAAAAAAAAAAAAGAAAAAGAAGAAGAAAAGTGCGCCCACAATAAGTGACCCACCACCTTAGGTGAGGTTAGGGCTACACCTAATCCACTCTCTAGCTAGTCTGAGATGCATAAGAAAATAAAAATAGCCAATAGAAAACTAAAAAAGGTACATGGGTGCCAAGGTTGTCAAAAAGCGATGATAAGAGAAATTTGATAAAGGTGTTTAAAAGCATTTTCATGTAAGTTAAAATAGAGCCACTGCAACTAAAGCGTAGAAAAATAATATTAGGAAAAGTGATGTTGTTTGAGCACTCCCATGAAACCTCAAATGTATATTATCGAAAAGCCTTTTAATTTTATCCCAAAAGCATTCGTATTGAATCTGGCCTCACTAAAAGATCATTATCCTTGCCTCCGTTGTCGTCATCATTTAGGGCCTGTATTCCAAGCTTATGATTGGCCATTAAGTTTAGGAGCCCAAGCTCTATCTACCTAAACTCACGTTGCCCGCCACATTGCCTCCCCTGCTATTTACAAAGATAAGGTTATCTTGAATACTTTTCCTAAGGCCCATAAGTTTTGATAGAACCTAATGCAGGGATGAACGTGATCAGGTCGAACACTATTTTTATCAAGGAATAACTACTCTGATTCTACATAGCATCTCAGGACTTCTAAGAGAGATTCTTCCATTAATCCATAAGGAAAAATTGAAAATAGAAATAAATTCTAATAAATTCAAAAATAAATTGATTAATAATTGTCTCTTCGGTATGTGTTCCATTACACTATTAATTAAGAAAAAACTAAACCAAAATTTATAATTACCAAAAATAGTAAAAGTTTAACTCTAATAAAAAAACCTAATTCTTGTAGAACTTTTCTAGAGCCTAATTTCTAAAAATAAAAATTTCATATAAGTTTTTGCTAGAAGAGTCATAACATAATTACAAGTTAATTTTAAAAAAGAGAAAATTTTAAAATTTTAAAAATAAGAAAATATTATAAAAATAAAAATTACAAAAAATAATAATTTTTCCTTAAAATTTTATAATTGACCTAAAAGCACGCTTTTTCTAACAAAAAGCACAAAAAAAACCAACATTGTGGGTCGGTTCACCCGGATAGCCCATTAAGTAAAGATTGATAAGTTGTGTGCATGTGAAATTTAAGATTAAGCTTTTTTTTTTTTGTCCGACCATACTTGGAATGTATCTGTTGCAGGTCCTACATCAGAACCACATTATGGAGATGTCTGTCCATGTTTAAATGCAAAACCAATGTGTTAGATAATTACCCCATAATCATAAATTGTCCTTTCTCCGTCTGCCTTTAGTCTTCACCTTCATCTTAGTTTATGCTTTCTCCATCTGCCTTTAGTCTTCATCTTCATCTTTGTTTATGCTTTCTCCAGTCATGTCAAGTAGGAGGAAACCTTTCGATCCTTTACTCAGCAAATTGTTAGTGACGACCGAAGACGAAACAGCTTCTACTTGCATTAAAGAAATCAAGAACTGCATCAACGACTGCACGGAAGACTGCATCCAAAAATCCAAAACCGCGCTACAATCGGCCAAGAAATGGGAGGAAGGCATAACCGATGGCTTCTCGAGATTAACTAGAAACGTTGATAAAGTGCTTGCTGATAACGAAATCATCACAAAACCGCCATCAGATTTTCTTACCAGCAAAAAAGGACAAAAGCTTCGTTCAATCGCCGAGAGAGTAGTAGCAGATGCTTCGAAAGTGTCCAACGTCTTCCAATCATCTGCTACAACATCTACCACTTCATTGCCTTCAGAAGATGAGTTGAAGGAATCAACCGTGCACGAGGAAGAGCTCCAGCTCAAAGCCGAGGAAATTACAGCAGAGGATCCGGGCATGCCATTCCTCCAGGTAAGCTACGACGATCTTGAACCTTTACTAAAAGAATGCCTGCTTTATTTCTCTGCCTTCCCCAAAGACACAGTCATCAAGAGGCGGGTCGTGATCTACTGGTGGATTGGGGAAGGACTGGTGGCCCCAACAGGAGACGGCCAAACAGCAGAGCAAGTCGGGAAAGACTACTTTAAGATGCTGATCGCGAGTGGTCTGATCGAACCCATCTACCAAAAACATAGCAAATCCGCCAAGTACTGCAAAATCTACACTTGGGTTTGGAAGATGCTGGTTTCTAAAGCGAAGGAATCTGGATTCTTCGCGTTCGATCCAGAAGACCGACTGACCTTCGACTCTAGTAAAAGCAAAAGGGCTTGTTTGGTAGAAATGAAGGAGAAAGATCAAGTGGAGATCTCTCCAGAATCTAATACGAATGGATTGCAATCGATTTTCAATCTAAGCGTGCAATATCTGCACTGCGATAAGGGTAAGGATCAGCTCGCGAAGTTGAAGAATGTCTCTGCTCTGCAACTCGGAAGGTGGCAGAACTCGTCCCGTCATCATATCGAAGTTTCGGACACTAAGTTCTTGGACGGTCTAGAATCACTGAAAGAACTGAGGTATCTCAACCTGCAAGGGATCTCTAGAATAACAGAGCTGCCGGAGACGATTCATGGCCTTACCAAGCTATTGATCTTGGATCTCCGGTTGTGTCATAATCTAGAAAACGTGACGCCGGCGGTGACGTACATCAAATCCCTGACCCACCTCGATGTATCAGAGTGTTATTTGCTGGACAAGATGCCGCCAGGGATCGGCTCTCTGACAAACCTTCAAGTTCTGGAGGGATTCGTGGTCGGGGGCATCCGAAGCACAAACCCGTGTAAACTCAGTGAGTTGACTCAGTTGAAGAATCTACGGAAGCTGAGTATTCGAATTGGGAGTGAAGCAGATATTGGCAGAGATTTGTGTGAATTAAGCAAAATTGAAAGGCTTCGGTCACTAAAAATTACGTGGGGCAGCATAAAATCCCCGCCGTCGTCGAAGAGTACAGAACGGAAAAAATCCTCCTCAACTTCAAAGAGTATAGAACGGAAAAAATCCTCAGATATTGGCAAAGATTTGTGTGAATTAAGCAAATTTGAAAGGCTTCGGTCGATAAAAATGACGTGGGACAGTATAAAATCCCCACAGTTGAAGATTACAGAACGGAAAAAATCCTCAACGTCGAAGAGCACAGAAGGGAAAACATCAAGTAGGTCGATAAAGGAACTGGGGGCAGTGTCATTTTCACACAGGGATCTTGAGAAGCTAGTTCTCGAGTGTGTTCCTGGTGACGACTCGTTGAGTTGGCTAGAGCCTGAAGGATTTACGGGGCTCAAGAGGCTGTATATTGCAGGAGGAAAGCTGACCCAACTGAGCCCTGTTACTGAAAATGATGGATGGAATGTGGAGATTCTGCATCTCAAATTTCTGAAAGAATTGAAGTTGGAATGGGTTGATTTGAAGAGGAAGCTTCGACAGCTGCTATGTGCGCAGATTTACAAATGTCCGCACATCGAATCATCTCTTCCTGACTTCGACAAGAAGGGATTTTGGGTGAGGAATGAAAACGAAGCAAGCTCAAGCTCCGTGGCTAGAACTAGTGCTCCAGTTCGTATGAAAATTGAAGAACAAGAAAGCTCAAGCTCCATTGCTGCAACTAGTGCTCCAGTTCGTATGAAAAATGAAGAAGAAGCAAGCTCAAGCTCCATTGCTACTAGTGCTCCAGTTCACATGAGAAATGAAGAAGCAGTAAGCTCAAGCTCCATTGCTACAACTAGCGCTCGAGTTCGTATGAAAAATGAAGAAGAAGCAAGCTCAAGCTCCATTGCTACAACTAGTGCTCCAGTTTGTATGAAAAATGAAGAAGAAGCAAGCTCAAGCTCCATTGCTACAGCTAGTGCTCCGGTTCGTATGAGAAATGAAGAAGAAGCAAGCTCAGGCTCCATGGCTGCAACTAGTGCTCCAGTTCGTATGAGAAATGAAGAAGAAGCACGTTCAAGCTCCATCGCTGCAACTTGCTAGCGCTCCAGTCGTTCAGGATGATCTGGACAGTTGATCTGATTGGGTTCCGACACAGATTCCTGATGCAGTAGAAATCTCCTGGATTGGAGTATTCTAACTCTTTGATCTTTGTCCGGGTAAAATTAATGGTACAAGATTAAGCCCAACCATTAGAGAGGCAGTATCATCCAGTCTATAAGATTTGGGCACCGTCTCTCATCTATGCTGGCGCATATTATATTAACGGTATGGATCGAAGAGCCTTGGGCCCACTTGATATTATTCGTAATATGATGCATAGGACCCACATGGCCCACTTGATATTATTCGTAATATGATGCATAGGACCCATATGGCCCACTATTTTATTTCTTGTTTTCCTTTCACCGTGGAAATGTATTTGCCACCACTGATTTCGATAGACCAGTTTAATTTCCTGAAATGATTAAACTAAGCCACTTCCACCATTATATGTGACCATGTGAGCCCACCATCAAGGATTGGAACCGTTCATTAGGTGGGTGTCACCATATATGGACAAACGGTTCTAAAACCAGGTAGAGCAAACTCAGCCGATTCACATTGACTTAATATTGTGAAATCGGGCCAAGTCACTCAGGAACCCACTCAGTGACTTGACTCGATTCTGACTCGGTAAGACTCACTGAATTGGTGGTCAACAATGAATCCCAAAACCAGATGAGTTAAACAATCCTTAAAAGTTGCTTGTAATGTAAGTAGCTGAGACATCCTAACAAAAAGAAGGATTTGAACCTTGTCATCGTCACCGCTCCTTTGAAGCTTATACCAGATTGTCTGTTGGTAGTCCAATGTAAGCAAGGGCCGGCTGACCTTGCAAGGAAAATTAGAGAATACCATATTAGTGCTTGATCATACCATCCCTCGATTTGGTCTCTGTGGATGCGCTGCGAAGACCTTATGCCAATTAAAAGATTGGGTGGCCACAATTTGCAAAGCTAGTAGACCGACTTAGGAAAATTTCACCAAGATTTTATTGGTTGTTAAGATCACTCACCTGAAATCTAGTGTTATGGGAAAATCCGAGCCCCTTATAACTCCGAGGTCGGGCAGTACCCTGATCCGATCGGACGAGTAGATAACAGCTCAGTTCAGATAATGAGGACGGAAGATCCGACTCCTTGGCCGACCCGAGAATAAACACCGTCAAGGTCCAGGCACAAGGCCCGGCAGGGGATATGAAACAAAAAGGGTGTGCCGGCTGATTACCTCCGACCTATCTATTGTCCGCGCGGATTGTAGCCCGCACTTGTTAACGCAAGCTTAAGGTCGACATCCTTCACTTAGAAGTCTGCCGAAGCCAATGTTATCACAACTGCGCCAGGCAGAGCCCGCCCCCGAAAGGCGAGATTCCTACATAACCGAAGGGGGGATCGGCTCGGACCATGATGGTCGCCATCAATTGCGCCGAGCCGAGCCCACCCTCAAAGGTAGACGTCCCTCATGCCAGGCTTAGAAGCTGCCGTAAGGAGACGTGGGTAAGCCAGACTAAGAAACTGCTGTGAGGAGACGTGGGCGATTATGTCGCTCGCAGATACGTATGTCGCGCGTTACGTGATCTTTGGATTGCGTACGACATCTCCACGATCCGAAAATTTCCCTGATTGAGGGAATCGTGCCGTGATCATTGGATCCAAATCATTCGATAGTTAAGTATAAATACGTGAAGACCTTACTGCTACAGGTACGTAATATCTTGCACTCTCCCTCTACTCTTCAATACTAGACCCCGATTCCTTTCGCCTGACTTAGGCATCGAAGGGTCCCCCGGCTTAGCCAGGGTCTCCTTTGCTCACCCTTTGTGCAGGACCAAGGTCAACCCAAGGAGTGGAGGCGATCCAAATTTTGACCTCAACATTTTTGGCGCCGTCTGTGGGAATCGATACAAAAAGTCAGGTCCCTTTTTCTGAGAATAATGGCGAGAGGAAAGAAGAAAGCCGCAGCAGCGGAACCAGCACCGAACGAGCAAACTCGTTCCTCCTCACTACTCCACGCGGAATCCGCTCCGGGACCATCTCAGCGCTCCCGGAATCGGGCGAGCAAGTATTGCGCCATGCAAAGCGAGATACAAGCCCTGCGTGACGAAGTGAACAGGATGAAGCAGCAATAGGAACCGCAAATGCTTCCGGCACAAGGTCCAATCCGCGGGCTGGTGGCCCCGAATCTGGAAGCTCATTCCGCGTCAAGAAGTGTGCGGTCCGAGGCGCCCCTACATCCTCCAGAGCATGTATCAGATCAGCTTCCTCTCCCGGCCCAAGGCCGACCGTCAGCCCGGAATGCCGCGACGAGAGCTCTGACCAACGCTTCGGCCACTTCGGCCTTAGCAGCGTCAGACCTCCGTCACCGGTTAGAACGAAGAAGGGAAAGAAGATCTCTGGGTAGGAAAAATATCCGGGAGATAACGGCCGAGAACAGAGATCCATAGGAGAAGCGCTTCGAAGAGCTCAACAATAAGATTTTAGCGGTCGAAAAGTAGAAGCAATCGACGTCAGTTCCCGCTGCCGTCCAAGTCATGATGGAAGAGACTGAACCGCCCTTCAGCGCGGAAATAATGAGCGAGGTGATGCCTCAGAGATTCCGAATACCTCCTGTCATCCAATACTCTGGTTCAGGGGACCCGTCTGAGCACGTAGAGGCCTATCGCTCCTGGATGCAGATCCAGACGGCAACAGACGCAATGATATGCCAAGGGTTTTCGATCGCACTTGCTGGATCCGCTCGGAATTGGTATCGGCAGCTTAAGCCGAGCTCTGTTGGTTCTTTCGCAGAGTTGAGCCGGCTATTCCTTACCCAGTTTATCAGCGGTTAGAGAAGTCGGAAGCCCAATACTCACCTGCTGACCATCAAGCAAGGGCCGAAAGAATCGCTGAAAGACTACATCACTCGCTTCAATGAAGAAGCACTATCGGAGGAGGACTATGACGACAAAATGGCACTTGCCGCCATGTTCAGCGGTCTCAAAGAGGGGAAGTTCACCTTCTCCATCGTGAAAAACCTACCAAAAACGTTGGCCGAACTCATTGCCAGAGCGCAGAAGTATACTAACGCGGAGGAATTCACTAATGCGAGAAAGAACGTCCAGGTGGTGACCGAACCAAATGATAAGGAAAAGAGGCCTAGGAACGATGATCCTCTGCCGCCCGGCAAGAGGACCGATGACCGCACCCCTCGCGATCGTCGCCCGAGCCGAAGGCCTGAAGGGAAATTCCATTCCTACGCCCCCCTTAACACCTTCGCCGAGTAGATTTTATTGGACATCCGAGGAGAGAAATTACTGAACTGGCTCGTGTGCATGAGGGCCGACCCGGATCATCGAGATAAACTTAAATACTGCCGATTCCATCGGGACCACGGTCACAATACGGATGACTGCGTAGATCTTAAGGATGAAATCGAAGCCCTTATCCGTAAAGGTCATTTACGTCAGTACAAAAAGGAAGGAAAGTCCGATCGGAGAAAAGAAAGAGAACGAGAGCAACCAAACAACGTCACGGAAGAACCTGTAGAAATTCGCACAATATTCGGAGGATCGTCTGGTGGAGGGGACTCGAATAGAGCACGGAAGGCTCACTCTAGAAATCCCGGACCTGAACACTACGTCAACTTAACCGAGCGGCCCAGTAAGGAACTTCGAGTCAGTCCGTGCTCACTGACGTTCACGGAGGAGGACGCACGCGGAATTCAGCACCCTCACGACGATGCTCTGGTAGTCACTATGACCATTGCCAACCGCAAAGTATACCGCATTTTGGTCGACACGGGAAGCTCAGCCGATGTAATTTACTCCGAAACTTTCAAAAAAATGGGGATTCCACGGTCTCACATCAGACCGGTGAAGACCCCCCTACATGGCTTTGCTGGGGAAAGAGTGATCTCCGAAGGGGCCATTTCCCTCCCCATGACCGCGGGAGAAGGATAGCATCAAGTCACACTTATGGTGGACTTCTTGGTGGTCAATGTGTCATCTGTGCACAATGTTATCCTGGGTAGACCCTCTCTTAACGCAATGAGAGCTGAGGTCTCTACCTACCACTTAATGATGAAATTTTTCGCCGAGGGCAGGATAGGTTACCTCCGAGGTGACCAGCGAGAGGCCCGGAGATGTTATGCAGTGGCGGTAAAAAAGAGGACGGTCAAGCAAACACACTCTGTCAATGTTTTAAACCCCCGAGGGCCTGCAGAAGAATCATCCGTGGAAGATCTGGAGAAAGTACCACTTGATGAGATCGATTCGAGCAGAACGGTCCAGCTCGGAACTTCACTGGACCCCCAACAGCGGCTCGAAATCCTGACGTTCCTCCGACAACATAAGGACGTCTTCGCATGGTCTCATCAAGATATGCCCGGAATTTCTCCGGAAGTCATGGTCCACAGATTGAATGTGGATTCGTACCACAAACCTGTCAAGCAGAAAAGGCGACCATTCGATGCCGAAAGATACGAGGCAATAGCCGACGAGGTCTCCGTCCTGCTCGACGCCGGGTTTATTGAAGAAGTACATTACCCCGATTGAATTGCGAATGTGGTCCCAGTAAAGAAAACCAACGGAAAATGGCGTATCTGCGTTGATTACTCTGATTTGAATAACGCATGCCCAAAGGACAATTTCCCGCTACCTCGGATCGACCAGCTAGTGGACAGCACGGCAGGGCATGAATTACTCTCCTTCCTAGACGCCTATTCGGGATATAATCAAATCGCGATGCACCCCTTAGACAGGCAGAAGACTACCTTTGTCACAAACAAAGGGCTCTACTGTTACCAGGTCATGCCATTCGACCTGAAGAACGCTGGAGCGACATATCAAAGACTAGTAAATCAGATGTTCTCCCAACAGATCGGACGCTCAATGGAGGTATATGTCGATGACATGTTGGTGAAAAGCAGCAAAGCCAGCGATTATTTGACGGATCTCAGAGGAACGTTCGCCATCCTTCGAGAATACCAGATGAAACTGAATCCTACAAAGTGCGTTTTCGGAGTCGGCTCTGGAAAATTCCTCGGCTTTTAAGTCAGTTAGAGAGGAATAGAAGCGAACCCCGAGAAGATCAGAGCGCTCCTCGATATGAGTTCGCCTCGAACTATTAAGGACATTCAATGCCTCACAGGCCGAGTCGCGGCACTCGGACGCTTCATTTCCAAAGCAACGGACAAATGCTTCCCCTTCTTCCAGCAGTTGAAGGGTCATAAGAAGGCGAAATGGACACCAAAATGCGAGCAAGCCTTCCAACAGCTGAAACTGTATCTAGGTTCACCACCTCTACTGTCAAAACCTGAAGAAGGCAAACCCTTATTCCTCTACCTCGCAGTCTCAACTTCAGCTGTCAGCTCGGCTCTGATTAAGGAAGTCGGGGGTAACCAACACCCTGTCTATTACGTGAGCAAAGCTATGGTGCCGGCAGAAATGAGATATTCGCCCCTGGAAAAATTAGCGCTCAGTCTCGTCGTTTCAGTTCGGAGGTTGCGACCGTATTTCCAAGCTCACTCAATAATTGTCCTGACTGACTCCCCTCTCAGACAAGTTCTGCAGAGGCCAGAAGTGTCAGGTCAGATGACTAAGTGGGCCATAGAACTCGGCGAGTTTGACATTCAGTTTCGCCCGAAAACCGCAATCAAAGGTCAAGCCGTGGCCGACTTCATCGCCGAATTTACTACAAGCACCAGAGAAATCAGCGCCGAGGCTGGAGCAAGCCCAGCCGTTGCTTCGGATGGCCAGAAAGCGGTATCAGATCCGGGTTGGACCCTCTACGTGGATGGATCGTCCAACACCCGCGGGGCCGGGGCCGGGGCCGGGATCGTCCTGGTCGCACCTGACTCTACGGCCATCCAATATGCAATCAGGTTGGGGTTCAAAGCCTCAAACAACGAAGCAGAATATGAAGCTTTGCTGGCCGGGCTTAGGTTGGCAGCATGTCTAGGGGTCCAGTCTCTTCAAGTTCGATGCGATTCTCAGCTTGTGGTAAATCACATCTCTACAGAATATGAAGCCAATAAACAAGGATGATTGCCTACCTTGAAGAAGCGAGGAAGCTGATCAGAGATTTTGGAATTGCATGATTCATCAGATCCCGAGAGCAGAGAATTCATGGGCCGATGCTCTGGCGCGGCTCGGCTAAGCCCTGGAGAACAAGATCCTTCGAGTTATTCCTGTCGAATTCATAGAACAACCAAGTATCGGCGGACAGCAGCAGGAAGTCAACTCAGTTCGAGCAAGTCCGAGCTGGATGGATCCAATTCTGATCTATCTCACGACGGGTGAGGTTCCTTCGGATAGGCTGGAAGCCAAGCGACTGAGAGTCCGAACGGCCCGATACATCATCCTGGGTGACATCCTATAGAAAAAAGGATACTCTCAGCCCTATCTAAGATGTCTCCGACCCGACGAAGCAGAGTATGTCATGCGGGAAACTCATGAAGGAATTTGTGGAAATCATTCGGGTAGCCGAGCTTTGGCTTTGAAAATACTCCGACAAGGGTATTTTTGGCCAACTATCAAAGAAGATTCAAAAGACTACGTCCGCAAATGTGATAAATGCTAGAGGTTCGCGGCTGTGCCGCGACAACCTGCTGAAGAAATGACTCCCATGACCGGCCCTTGGCCGTTCGACCAATGGGGAATCCACATTATCGGCCCCTTACCCACAGGGAAAGGGCAGGTCAAGTTTGCGATCATCGCTGTCGACTAATTCACAAAGTTGGCCGAGGCCGAACCCGTAGCCAAGATAACGGAGCAAAAGGTAGTCGACTTTGTCTGGAAAAACATAATTTGTTGATTCGGGATTCCTCGAACCATCGTGTCTGACAATGGGCGACAGTTCGACAACGATAAATTCTGAAACATGTGTCAAGGACTCGGCATCACAAATGCGTATTCTTCTCCCCGACATCCCCAATCAAACGGACAGGTGGAACTGGTCAACAAAGTCATCAAGCACCATCTCAAAACAAAGTTGGAGAAAGCAAAAGGCGATTGGGCCGAGGAACTTCCGTTCGTCCTCTAGGCCTATAGGACCACAACTCAGTCCTCAACAGGAGAAACTCCATTCTCGCTCTCCTATGGCTCGGAGGCGATGGTGCTGGTAGAAATTGGTCTCCACACCGCTCGGGTCGAGAGCTACCAAGAAGGAGAAAACTCCGAACAGATTTCCGCAAACTTAGATCTACTCGAAGAGGCGAGAGATATTTCGAAACTCCGAGTCGCCGCTCGACATCAACAAGTGGCGCGATTCTACAATTCGAAAGTCAAGAATAGACGATTCCGACCAGGGGACCTAGTTCTTCGCCGAGTGTTCCAGAATACTACCGAGCCGGGGGCTGAAACACTCGTACCGAACTGGGAGGGTCCTTATCGGGTCGTAAGGTCAACCAAACCAGGCTCCTACCATTTGAAGACCTCGAAGGCCGACAGCTCCCCCACCCCTAGAACGCCGAGCACCTAAAAGTATATTACCCCTAATGGAATGACCTCAGAGCGGCAAGCTTTTAAGGCCATGAATAAATGTACGCCTTCAGGCGACTAGCCTCTAAGGCTCTCAATAAAATTCTTCATTCTTGCATGGATGGGTAAATTTCTACAAAGGCATCTCCCCTTAGCCGGGGGGAAAAAAGCCAAGAGGCGATCCGACTCACCCAACGGCGGAGTCGGACCAATATCGACAAAGGCACCTCCCCTTAATTGAGGAGAAAGCCATGAGTCCATCTAACTTCCCAACTGAGGAGTCGGCTCCCCCAATACACAAGACCTTCGCCGAAAGCAGAGCGAGCCAATCCTGTAAGGATCAGACTAGAGCCTCAGTCACACAACGAAATTTCAGCAATTTGAAAGAAAACGACAACGAAGTATCCGAGCAAATCAAATTACCAATCATACAAATCCACAATTAACAATACGTGAGATTTTGCTCAAAATCAGTCCATTTCGAAAAAGAGAGGTCAATCAAAAAGTAGTCTAACCAGTTGCAGAAAAATGTAAAAAAATATATATGCATCAAAAGTTAGGCAGACGGCGGAGGGGCTTGGGTATCCTGGACTCGATCCGGTCGGACTTCTTCCACGGGTGACCCTTCTCCAGACAGCAGAGAGTCAAAGTTAAGGTCGGGATATAAACCCAGAACCGCTTTTATGCAGTCATCATAGCCACGGTCGTAAAACTGCATAGCTTCGGCGTCCCTCTCCTTGGATGTTTTATAGGCTTCCAACGCTACAGCTATGGCCTCAGCGAGCGAAGCTTTATCCTCTGCCTGTTGGGTTTCCTTAGCCTGGAGGACGGCTCAGGAGAGTTCTTCCGCGGCTTCGATCCTAGCCCGGTCAAGGGCCCCTGACAGACGGGCATTCTCCTGGGCCAGCACATCTGCATGGGCCCTAGATCGGGTTAACTCGGCAGTTGCAGCATCGCATCGAGCTGTCAGATCCTTTACCGACCCTTGCAAGCGTAGACCCTTCGCCTTGAGGTCGGTAATGATCCCTTGCAGATGAAGCTCCTTGGCCTTCCCCTCTGCCGCCTGCCGACGCCATTCGCCCTGTTCTGACTGAAGAGAAGCCGCCTCGTTCTACAAGACTCCCACCTCAGCCCTGAGCGTCTCTACCTCCGCATCTATCTTTCGACGCTCGCGTACCCCCTCCCAAGCCAAGAGGAGCCTTGGAATAGACTGAATAATGGAAAAGACAGGGGAGTAAGCACGTGAGGAAATATACATGCGGAAACAGAGAGTAAAGAAACTAAAGGGTACCTTGTAAAGGACTGCTGCAAATTCCTTCAGGAAGGCGTCGTCGGGCTTGGAAAGGAGATCAGCAATCTCCTCTTCCGGAGCGTACTTGGCTGCCCAGTCGACCAGGCAGGACATGTGAAAGCCCAGCTCGTACCGAGTGCCACTCGGCCCCGCCTGGGTCGATTCCCCCAGCCTCCGCGGCCCTAGTCTGGCTGCCGGCAGAGGCTTGTGCCTCGGCCCCGACACCATCACCAACTTCGGGAGGAGTTATCATGGCGTCAGCCATCCGAACAGCCTCCTCCCGCTCTGATGATGAGGGAATGGCGACATAATGTGCTGCTGGGCGAACCTCCCCGACGGGGAGAGCGGCATCGATCGTCGGAACGGGAACGACGATCACCGGAGTTTGAATTGCAACAGGTGCAGCTGTCGGAGCGGTTGGGGCCGGAGTTGGGGTCGGGCTAGTTGTCGCGGCCGTAGAAGCTGTCGCAGCTGCTGCGACAGTCGGATGTTTGGCCACGGCCCTCGGACCGGAAGGATTTTCCTCGCAAGGGGTCACCTGCCTCCTCCGAACAGTGGTCTTTGCCCGGGTCGCGGGTCTCAGCATTTCTTCTGCCGTCAGGGTTGCCCTCTTTCTCCGAGAATCGGATGCTTTGGCCATGCCTGCATAAACGGAGAGTTAGCGATATAAAAGGCAAATCCTATCCTTCCAAAATAAACAGACAGAATACTCACTGAAAGAGGTCGGGAGGGGTGGGGACTTGCACAGTCCAGATAACTGAAGATTGGCCGCGGTATTCAGATCCGACCAGGAGCGCAGCTCCCCCGATCGGGCCCTCGCCTTAGCAATTCGATTCTTCTGATCAGAGTTGAGGAGCGATGTCCCCCTGGGAAAAGCTATTGTAACAAGGAATAAAGATTTCAGTCTGACTGACAAAATAAAAGGACAAGATTGAAGGTAACTAGTCTGACCTAGTTTTTGAAAAAGGGTTGGAACCCGGACCGACAGAGATCCGATCTCAGACGCCGGAGCTTCCCATTCGCCCGCGGCCCAGAACCACTTGTTCTTCTAGTCTTTATTGGACGATGGAAGATTCAAAACTAGTCCTGACCCCTTGCTGCCTTGGGTCGCGAAGTAATACCATGGTTCGTTGCTATCGTGCTTGACCAAGTACAGGCTCATCAGTTCTTCTGGGATCAGCTCAGAATTCTCAACTAGCCGCCAAATGATGTAGGAAGAGACTAGTACTCTCCAGGCGTTGGGGGTCAGCTGCCCGGGGGCTAATCCGAAGCGGGCAATCATAGATCGGACGAAGGGGGGCAGGGGAAGACGAATCCCACATTGAAGGGCACATAGGAAAATGGCGACTTCCCCTTTAGTAGGTGCACCGGCAGTTTCAAGTGCCCCAGGGGCCCTTGTCTGAACGGAATCTGGGATTTGGAACTCCGATCGGATCCATTCTATCTGAGGTTCGGATAACACGGAACCCCCTGGGACTACCTCGGATGCCCGCACATCCGCAGGCATCCCGACGACCTCAACAGCGGCAGTCTAAGGAAGTCGGGTGGACTTCCTTGTGCCAGTTTTGTGGGTCCGAGCCCCAGTTCCTTTTTGCCTTCGGGGCGGAGGGTATAGGAGCACAGCTTCATAAGGTCCTTCGGAGGCCCCTACCCTGCTACCTGAATTTTCAGACTCAGAGTCGTTACCGTAACCTCGCACAGACTCCAGATCCGATGACGACATCTCGAAAAAGAAGGGATGCGAGGAAGCACAAGAAGACTCACCGGAAATCGCTCATGCCGAAAATACTCGACCGGTCTGAATCGCCTAACGGAAAATTTGGAACGACTGGAATCACCTTCGCCGGAAATCGCCTCCTCCGATATCAGCTCGACACAACGCGTAGAAATGAACCTTAAGCTTTCGAAAGAGGGTTTATATAGGCTCAGCTGCATCTGCGCATTAATTACCAGCAATGATGGTCGCAGCCGAATCGTCATAAATATCATTAGGTTACTCAGCTTGCCCATACCCTCCTCCATCAGCATGCATCATTGATCTAGAGCGGGTCACGGACAGTTTCATAACTAAGATGGATGAGAAAAGGCCAGATCGGAAGCAGAGGTGATCCTTAGCGTCAGAACTTATAACCGACAAACCAGAATAAGCTATGGTTGTTTTAATTTCTTTTTTACTATTTATAATAAGTTTTAGTTTGAGTATAACTCTTCATCCGTTAGGTTTTAGCAGTTGCGCCCAACATGAAAAGTGCTTAGAATAATTAGGAGAACATTATGGTTCGACCAAATAGAATAATTAGTTTGAGTATAACTCTTCATCTGTTAGGTTTTAATATCTTCAGCTGCGCATGCAACCATCTATAAATAGTAAGTTTACTAGTAAGTTGCAAATTCTAGGAGTTTTAGTTGTAGTTTAATTCTGAAACTTTTTCCTTGGCTTACTATCCGTATTTAAATGGGTGTAAACTCTTTTATTCATTCATCAATTAAACTATGAATTTTATAAAATTTATTTTATATTTTCCTTGCTTTTTCCTTGTGGATTCGAGAAGTTTTGTGAGGAGTCTAGAGAAGCTCCGTGGATTCGGAGTAGGAAGACGGTGATCAACGTCATCACATTCATCCCTGCGTCAATCATTGGTACCGTTTGGATGTTTTTTAAAGACTATAATCCACGAATTCTTGATTATGATATTGCTATTCATGTGCAGATGTCGTAGCCCCTTCATCCCCTATATAATAGCATCAGGTACTTATTTGATACTGGTGAATTTCACATCCAAGGTCTGTAGGTTCCAAAGGTTCCTTGCAGATGGCGGAATCATTTTTAACTTTGTTCGCCTCAAACTCAAGTGCCTCAAATGAATGAGGTTCTCCGATATTATCAGGCAATTATGTAATTAATGAGCCTTCTAATTCGAGCACCCGTAGCAGTTTAAGCTCCCTAACACGAAGCTGTAGCGTTTCTGTCTTGAAGCACAACAAAGAGCGGAGGTGTGGCATTGAGGAGATTTGGCGGTAATCATCTGGATTAAGGTGAAAATGGAGAGCGAGTTGCAATCTAAATGCATGCTTGGTATGTGAATTCTCATGTGAGATGTTGCGAAAATTCTCTTCCTCAACCTCTGACTTGCAGAGATGGAGCACAAGACCAGAGATACCACGACTTCTAATACTGCTGCTTGAACTTGTATTAGCATGTTGAATCATGCTTCATAGAATCAACTGTAGACAACTCAATCTTCTCCCACAGTTGAATCAGCTTCTTATCAGAAAACATGGGTTCCTAGTGATGCATTTTCACTGTTATCCTTTTGTATGCTTACTAAAACAACAACAACAACAACAACAACATCTAAGCCTGGGAAGATCACCACATATGGCCCTCGCTAGCCAAAGTGAGGGCCCTACACAACCACCATCTGCTAGACATGTGGCCCCACCATTCGCTAAGAGTGGGTAAGCCCTACATATGCCATATGTGTGGACATTTAATGATGAACATGATGTAGAGTGTCTCGCAGACACTTTCATGACAAAGATGAACCAGAGAAGGCTCAGTTGGAGGCAGAAGTGATCAGGACCGTCCGTCAGAACCTTAAAATAGTCGTATCTTGCAAAATAGAATGAGTTTTTCAACGTATCATATATCATTTTGGGTAGGAGAAGCTACTTTAGCCAACAACTCGGGTTGCCCACACCGGATTTCTACTAGACTTCATGGTTTTTGGTCAAAAATAGTAAGTGTCCAATTTTACACGATTCCTAAAACTCAAATGATCAAGAGTTATGATCGAACTAAAACTAACTATGAATAGTAAAAATGAAATTAAAATGGACTTTTAACCATCAATTTAATGGAATCTTGCAAATCTAGTGTGGACAACCCGGCATAGCAGGGTTGGTTGGCTAAAGTAGCTTCTCCTACCCAAAATCATATATTGCATGCTGAATAACTCATTCTAGTTTGCGAGATACGCCTGCTTTAGGATTCTGACGCTCCTAATCACTTCTGCCTCTGATCGGGCCTTCTCTGGTCCATCTTAGCCATGAAAGTGTCCGCGACCCCTCTACATAAGTAGAGTGGCCTGATTTTTGTACTTGTCTTGATAGTTTATCCTACCCTTACTAAGGTACGGATGTCCTCCACGAGTGTCATGTTGGGAGGGAAATACATTATGGCACCACAAGTTGTTGTGGCATTAGGAACTATACAAGAGGAAATAGAGGATGCACAAGAAGGGACTGTGGTAACATATCTTATAATTCCTCTGCACATTGTCCACACTCAACGGAAAAATAACTTAAGACGGTGTTTTAGGAGTATGGCCAATCCATGGTGGTATGTAGGAGACCAATGGTCTAGATTACTGAATCATGGGCTTCACTTGCCAAAACCAAGGACTCGCCCCACCTGGGCAAAAGCTAATTGTTGCATATCTTATAATTCCTCTCACATGCTATTGCAACCAAAGAAAATCCTAGCAATTCTCTAAAATGGTTAAGGGTGTGTTTGGTTGCACCAAATATTGTAAAATTTCATGATTAATTGATATAGAGCGGGTCACAGACACTTTCATGGCCAAGATGGACCAAAGAAGGCCCGATCGGAGGTGGAAGTGATCAGGATGGTCAAAACCTTAAAACAATCGTATCTCGCAAACTGGAATGAGTTTTTCGTTGTATTATATATGATTTCAGGGTAGGAGAAGATACTTTAGCCAACCAACCCCTCTATGCTTGGTTGACCATGCCTGATTTGTAAGATTTCACCAAATTGATGGTCAAAAGTCCGTTTTATTTTCGTTTTTACTATAAATAGTGAGTTTTAATTTGATCCTAACTTTTGATCCTTTGAGTTTTAGGAATCATTCCCAACATGAAAAGGGCTTAGAAAAATTAGGAGAATAACATGGTCAGGCAAATTAAATAGTATTTTTTGCCAAAAACCATGAAGTCTAGTAAGAATCATGATCATCTATAAATATTATTTATAGTAAGTCACGTTTTAGAGAGTTCGAGTATAAAACTTCGTCCTAGGTTTGAGTTCACTATTTAAAAGATAGTAATTTCATATTTTATTATAAATCAATTTATTTCAAATTATTAAAAATTATTTCTATTTTCATCCCTCGTAGATTCGAGGAATCTCTATGAGGAGTCCAAAGGGGCTCCATGGATTTGGAGTAGTTATCCTTGAGGAAGACGATGATCGACATTATCATGTCCTTCCCTATGTCAATTGGTATCAGAATGAGGATTCTCCTCAGACTGATGGTAACTAATAATGGAATGTACCAAAATCTTATGGATGGTGATATAGGTATTCGTTATCTATTAGGAAGAATGGAAGCTTTTCACGGAAAAAATTAGTTGACCATACAAGGGATGCAGACAAACCTCGACCATTTGTAGATACATTAATTCCTCTCCGACCCCAAGGTAATGCTCAGCCACCCGTGGTCGCTGTACGGCACAACCCCAATTTTCATAAAGCATTCCCGGAAGATAAGGTTACCCCAGATGAGTCAAGATCCAATGACGATGACATCGATGATGTCGTTACCCGATGACCGTTACATGGAGACAATAGACTTGATCATGTTAAAAGAGACTATCGAGATAACACTGAACTTTCCAGTTTTAATGGCTTATTGCGAATATTTCCCCGATTGGTTAGCTGAAGTAGAATGATATTTTGATTATATAGACGTGTCAGAACATTAAAAGGTGAAATTATTAACATTCAAATTAAAATTCAATGCTTCTGCATAGTGGGAGCAATTGCAACTCTCACGTGCTCGACAGAATAAGGCACCCATATGATCATGGTCATAGATAAAACGCCTTCTTCGATCATGATTCTTCCCCAGTGATTACGAGTAGGTATTGTTCCAGCAATACCAAAATTGCCAACAGAAGAATCGAACCGTCACAGATTATACCGCAGAATTTTAGCGATTGACAATGTGAAGTGACTTATCAGAGACCGAATCACAAAAGCTATCACAGTTCATTGACAATTTACGATTGATAATTCATGACCTAGTTCAGATGCACCCGGTCAGGACCGTGGATGAAGTGGTTCAGTTGACAGGTACGGAGGAAACGCAACTCGCAAGAGTCCCCACTCGGCCTTACCCTTCGGATCAGCACCAGATGACAGGTCCCACGTAGGATTCAGCTTTAGCCAAAGAAATAAACTAGTAGCATGACGTCATCAATCTCCTATAACCGCAAACCATGACAAATGGAGTGGTCCATCTAGGCCTTAACGTATGACACACACAATAACGAGTCTGAGTAGGATTCTAAATCTTTATGGTCGTCCAAGGCCAAACAATTATTATTGCTATGACTAACCGGGCCACTTATTAAACACCTCCCCTCAACACTTGCAACCCACTTTACTATTAATGAAGGGGGCATTGAATGTGATGTAGTAGAAGAAGGCTCCAGATTTGATATGATGAACAAGATGTTGAGGAAGGAGTTGGTGACGAAAAATGATTGGCCAAGGATCATGGTGAATCCTTGGTCGTGGGGCAATTACTGTACACTTCAAGGAAGGAGGTGCACCCGCAACGGCACAATATATTCTGTATGCAATATATGTACTATCAATAGAAAGGCTTGTGATGTCATCATAGACATTAGCAATAATGAGAAAATCGTCTCAAAGGTGACGGTTGATAAATTGTAGCTACCTACGACAAAGCATCATTCCACTTACTCGATTGCTTGGATAAAAAAAGGTGAACAAGACAAAGATAATTGAACAATGCACTATCTCATTTTTAATTGGTATGAATTATAAGGATCAAATACTTTGTGATGTGGTCGACATGGAAGTATGTCATATGTTACTCGATCGACCATCACAATCAAACCATGATGTGACCCACATAAGATAAGATAATGTTTACGTCTTCGTCAAGGATGATCGAAAGATGATCCTTGCCCCTATGGCACAAGAGAACCACCTTGAAGCTTCTAAAGTGAAAGGGAGCTTCCTCTTGACCATTCGGGATTTCGTGGAGAAATCCAAGAAAATCAACGTGTTATATGTCGTGGTGGTAAAGAGCGAGAAATCGAAGCCCTTAAACATTCCTTCAAGTTTAAGATCATTGCTGAACGAATTCAAAAAAATTCGGCCTGAAGAGTTACCCGATGGATTGCCTCCCATGTGGGACATCCAACTTCACATAAACCTTGTCCCTGGGGCTAGCTTTCCCAACCGCTCTCAATATCAGATGAGTTCGAAAGAATATGAGATACTTCAGGAGCAGGTGAAGAAATTGATTCATAAAGGTTTTCTGAGAAAGTGTATGAGTCCATGTGTCGTACCAACATTGTTAATGCCGAAGAAAGATGGGAGCTGGAGCATGTGTCGATAACCGGGTAATTAACAATATTAGAATTAAATATCAGTTTCCAATACCGCGATTGGATTGCTTGGTATGCTAGAGGTGTCAAGGTATTCTTTAAACTAGATATAAGGAACGGGTACCATCATATTCATATCCGGCTTGGTGATAAGTGGAAAATAGTATTCAAGGCCAAGGAATAGTTGTATGAGTGGCTAGTCATGCCCTTCGATCTATCGAACACACCGAGCACTTTTATGTATATGATAAATCAAGTGTTGAAGTTGTTCATTAGCCGATTTGTGGTAGTATATTTTAATGGCATCTTGATATATATCTAGGGTGAGACGGAGCACATGAAACATCTCATGCAAGTATTTTAGGTCCTGACAATTAACAAGTTATACCTCAACTTGAATAAGTGCAGGATAGGTACAGTGCGAGATTGGTTACGAAGAGGTACGCTCAGAAAGAAGGCGTTAACCTCAGTGAGTTTTTTATGTCTGTTGTTAAGCAGGTATCTATCATATTTTTGTTAGCGTTGGTTGCTCAATACAATATGGAATTAAAATAAATGAATGTGAAGACTGCTTTTCTACATGGGGAACTGGAAGAGCATATCTACATGAAGCAACAAGAAGGGTCGAGGTACAATGAGCAAATAATAAGGTTTGCAGGTTAAAGAGGTTATTATATGGCCTGAAATAGTCACGTAGGCAATGGTATAAGAAGTTCGATACTTTCATGGTAAATCGGTGATTTAATAACAGTGAATATTATCACTATGTCTACTTCAAGACACTGAGTGATGGAGGATTTATTCTACTAGTATTATATATTGATGACATGCTTATCACCAACATAGCATGTTTGAGATCAATATATTAAAAACTTGGTTATTAGGGATATTCGAGATAAAAGATCTAGAGGCTGTAAGGAAGATTCTCGACATTGATATATATATATATATATTATATATATATATATATATATATATATATATATATATATAGGGATAGGGAGAGGAGCGGGTTTTTAAATAAAAAAAAATCATTAACTAAATCCTTTCCAAAAAAGGAAAATTTTCATTAACTAATCCATTGTTGTGGTTAAAACTCACTTCATGACCTAATAAGAAGCGACCACCCAGAGAAATTGACCAGAATGGAAAATGTCCAAGTTTTCAGGACTTCGACAAAGGACCTAATACAGCCACTTCCTTGCTTTTTTGCGCTTCAAACTTGTCAATTGCTACCTGCAGCTCGTCTGTACCTTCAACGGCTCTCACAGTGTAGAAATACACCCCGAAGACAAACCCTATCAAACCTCCGGCTATGATCAGGTTCTTGGTCTTTGGTGCAAGGCTGCTGAATTTCATAGATGCTAACATCTTTTTGGTAGTTGATGGCCAACTGTACATTTAAAACAATTAAAATTCTTCTCTAACCCAACGTCTCCTTCTCCCTCTCTCAGCTTCTCCTTACCTCTCTCTCTCTCTCTCTCTCTCTCAACATCTCCTTCCCTCTCTCTCTCAGCGTCTCCTTCCCTCTTTCTCTCTCTCTCCCTCTCAGCGTCTCCTTCCCCTCTCTCTCTTTCTCTCTTTGTTGAGGGTCAAATATTGCATATTAGACCCCAGTTATTACCAGATTTTACGAGCATGATACCGTTTAACGCCCTATGTTAATCATGTTTGTGATGCAAGGTGATTTTAGAAGCCTGGACTGAAAAGAATGCTAAAGGCATGGATTTAATGCTCATGAAGCACCAAGGTGAGGAACGGACCCGAAGAGACCGAGATCGATGACATTATATGCTAGAAATTAGAGAAAATCAGGCCACTCATGTTAAACGAGCCCGAAAATATTTCAGAATGCAAGATCACAGGGTTCGCACCATTCGTTCCGTTCGAAACTTGATATGTGGTCTAAGGACCATAAATTAACCATACACGTCGAATTTCAGCTCTTGGATCCCTGTGAAAGTGGCCCAACGAATAGATCATCCCATAAATCGTCAACCTAGGGCCCACCTGATATCTGGATACAGTTCAATTTTAGTTTCAACCTCTTAAATAAGGTAGCAAAACAAATGGTCAGAGCTGATGTCTCATATACATCAAGGTGGGACCCACCTTACATGGTGCGTGTGCGCAGCACATGTGCACCGGATGAGCACCGACCGGAGGAATCGGTCAACAGAGCTTTGACCGATTCTTTTAGAAGGATTTTGAATCCTTCTCTCCCGCCTACGAACGCTCAAACAGAGCTTGCGGACGGATCTTTGTGGGCCACCATAATCATCCAGCAGGATGATCTGAACCGTCCATTGGGAGCAGATGACATCTTTAACCAAAACTAAGTCAAGCTACATCGGAAAAGGGCCAGGAATCAGCCCTATCTTTCCCACTGCGATCGGATCTCCACCGCAAACCAGGTGGGTCAAATCAACGGGAAGCAAAATGTTCCATTCCAAACTGACATCTCGCCACAACACTTATGGAACGAGTGGATTTCGCAAAACATCAAGAAATATGGGCCCCATAGCGAAACTGCAACCTGCTTTACACAGGGAGCACGCATCCGAGATCTCTGCTGCGCAGAGCATTTGAGACCAAGATCTTGGCCCTGATCAGGACCATCCAAACTTCACGGATGAAGAATTTGAACCGCTCCATGGAGCAGAACTGATCGACAAGGGGGACTGTGAACTTTCACGCTGCTCCAATCACCGCTGCCCAAGAAAACAGGGTCGATTGCAATAGCAGAACCTGCGTAAGTTTCACACAAGTCCGATTTGCACATGCACTGGCCTCTGATGGGACGAGTTGTGGGCCTCTGTCTTGCAGGTAATGGATAATCTACACCATCCATCTTGTAGGGATGGAAAAATTGATCAAAATTTGGAAGATTATTCGCCGATCAACAAGGAAAATGGGAGTTTTTGGTTCTGTCTTCTTGACTGCGTAACAAGACTTAAACAGGGGAGTTCTCAGCTGCGTAGACGGCACTTACACACTCCCAGCCACCGCCCTTACTCTCTATATAAAGGAGATAAGAGAGAGAGAGAGGGTATCCAGTCTTTAGACGTCAGTGAAAGAGAGAGAGAGAGAGAGAGAATTTTTAGAATTTTATTTTCTTTACTGTTTTTTTTTCTTATGATTTTTGAGAGATCTAGCCCAATCATGCCGGGCTAAAGCTCTTAGCTAGGGCTAAGAGGTGAAGCTTATGGTGTGATGGGAATGACTCTACTGTTTTGATTCATATTAGAATGAACTGATGTTGATTTTAGTTTGATTAATAGGAATGCCTCTAGTTTTTAATGGTTTGCTGTGACTGAAATTACAATAGATCTGCGATGGCTTTAAGTATTCCCTTTCCATTATTTTGATTGTGAAGTTAGGAAGCCCTGTTGTTCACCATTGCCCCTTGGACATGGTTGGATAATGGAATCCTTCCTAACATTCATACATCTTTCTGATTGGTTATGGATTGGTTTAATTCTGTTGTTTACTTTGTCTCATGGGCATGGGTTTGCGATGAAATCATCTCTAATACTTATACCTCTCATCTCTTTGAGAACTAGATCGAAGGAAGTTTAGATTAAGTTTTAGTGACATATCTTCCAACTGGATCAAGATGGGACTCGAAGTCCAATTGAGTTTATGAATCAAGTGTAGATCTCCTTGATCTCTACAAGTGGATCTTCTGAATCCCTAGTTTCCTACCTTTGAATTTTCTAAAGTTTTAGTTTACTATTTCACCATTATTCCCTCATATTCACTTGATTTAGATTTCATCTTCTTCTAGTTCTAGTTCTGGTAACTTTCAAGTTACGTACAAGGTTCAGTCCCCGTGGATTCGACCTTACCAAGATTATTACTACATCACAACCCTATACTTGGGGTGTGAATAAGTTTTTTGGAGTTGTTGCCAGGGATTGACAGTTACATTTTTCTGAAATTGACTAGTTTTAGAATTAGGTTAAGATTAGGATTTTCTAACTTTAGGTTTAGGTTTTCTATTTTTAGAAATTTTCTAATTTTAGGCTTTCCTTTTTCGTTTTTAGAAATTAACTCATCTTTCCTTTATTTTATTTTTAAGAAACTTTTTTATTCTAGGTTTTCTTTTAGAAACTTTCTTACTTTCTAATTTAGGTTTAGAACTTTCCTAATTTGTCTTTATAAACTTTTTAATTTTCCTTTTTAGAAATTTTTTCCTTTTTTAGGAACTAGTCTACTTTCTATTTTTAAGTTTTAGGAACTTTTTATTCTTAGACTTTCTATTTTTACAAACTAACTTGTTTGTTTTGCAAGTTTTTAACTTAGGGACTCCGATCTGGTAACTTCTTTCCAACCCTTTCTTTCTTTCTAGATTTTTATTTCCTTTCTCTCTTATAGATTTAGGTTTAGAATCTGAATTAAGGGTTGTGAGTGTTTCATGCCCAAGTGGGCTGGTGATAAAACTTGACGTCTCTTGATTGAAGGAGGATTGGTTGAGGGTTGACTATCCATCGCAGGACTAAACACCGCTCGAGATCCCCTGAGTTAATTGAAGTGATGGCTGAAAACCAACCTCTTCTACCCCAACCTAGGGTGGAGGACATCCAGGATGAGAATGAGGTGCATCAAGCACCCCCGCCTAGTACTCTACAAGATTATTTACAACCAGCGGGGGTGAGTGCGCCCTCATGCATGGTTTTTCCTAAGAATGCATGACACATGGATATCAAGCCAGGGGTGATCCAACTCCTTCCTAAATTTCATGGGCTCGAGTCAGAAAATCCATATTTACATCTGAAAGAGTTTGATGAGAACGTAGCTACTTTATACTTTCCTAACGTGTCTGATGACATGATCAGGTTGAAACTCTTTCCCTTTTCTTTGAAAGAGAAAGCTAAGATGTGGTTATATTCACTACGTCCTCGATCTATTGGCAGATGGAATGACATGACAAGGGAGTTCATAAAGAAAATTTTCCCGTACCATAAGACGAACACCCTTAGAAAGTCGATCATGAACTTCGCCCAAAGGGAAGATGAAACATTCTTCCAATGTTGGGAGCAGTTCAAGGATTTTGTCAGTTCTTGCCCACAACATGGTTTTGAAACGTGGCGCATTATGAACTTTTTCAATGATGGACTGACATCACCCATGCGCCAATTAGTCGAGACAATGTGTAATGGGAAGTTTATGAATAAAGGTGTTGATGAGGTGTTGGACTACTTTGATAAGCTTACTGAGAACACACAATCATGGGACATCTCCCCTAGACCGAGTACTATGTCTAGGCTGACTCATTCAAAGGAAAGGGGTGGAATGTATCTCTTGAAAGAGGATGATGATATTAATGCT
The DNA here is from genome assembly GCA_021015155.1 of Magnolia officinalis. NCBI lineage: Eukaryota > Viridiplantae > Streptophyta > Magnoliopsida > Magnoliales > Magnoliaceae > Magnolia > Magnolia officinalis. The sequence continues at coordinate 3,609,824 of JAJHSJ010000011.1, read as the reverse complement.
AAAGTAGCTAATCTTACCAAGAAACTCGAGGCAATGGAAGGATAAGGCTAAGGAAACTGTTTGCGGTATTTGTGCTTGCAACATTTACATTACTGAAAATTGCCCAACTATATCTGCCTTTCAAGAGGTACTGAATGAGCAAGCTAATGCTGTAAGCAATTACCAAAGACCTTTCAGTGGGCCCACCTCTACCACATACAATCCTGATTGGAGAAATCATCAAAACTTCAGTTGGAGGAATGGACAAACCGCTACACCTCAAGGTTTCTTAAATTAAATTCCAATTTAAGAGAAACCTCAAGAGGATTCGGTTCTAAAACACTTTCAAAAGAAAGAGCTTTTCAATCAGGGTATTGTACAAGCCTTTCAAGACCTTGCAAAAGAGATACAAGGACTTAAGGCTGAAAATACAATTGGGGACAAGGGGGGCTTTCCAGCTCAACATCTTCCCAATCCTAAATTGCAATATGAAGTTAGCAACCCAAGCTCTTCAAATCAGATGGAGCAAGCTAAATCCATCATCACTCTTAGGAGTGGGAAGATCATTGACAAAACTATTCCGGTTATAGCTGAAAAGCCTATGGACCCGAAAGTGGACAAAGAAGATGGATCTAGCCATGCCCCACCAAAGTTAGAACCGGAACCTCAAGGGAAGCAGGTTGCTCCATTTCCCCAATGGTTGGTTGCACCAAAACCTCTCTCTAACTCTCAGGATATCTAGAGGTGTTGAAAAAAGTGAAGGTCAACATTTCTCTACTTGATGCCGTGAAACAAATATCTTCATATGCCAAATTCCTAAAAGACTTATGTACAACCAAAAGACGGCAGAATATTCAAAAGAAAATCTTCTTGATTAAGAAAGTGAGTGTCATCTTAAAGCAAGATGTGCTGCAAAAATTCAAAGATCTTGGTAGCCCAACCATATCATGTGTAATCAATGACTATCGAAATGAGCATGCACTTCTTGACTTAGGAGCGTGCGTCAATCGGATTCCCTACTCAGTATACAAATAGTTAAGTTTGGGTGAGTTAAAACCCACACTACATGCAACTTGTTGATCTCTCTGTTCGTGTACCAAGAGGGATAATTGAGGATGTGTTGGTTCAGGTCGACAGATTTTACTACCCTGTAGATTTTATCATCCTGGATACTGAACCCATCGGTAACACGAGCACTCAAATTCCCATTATTCTTGGTCACCCATTCCTCTCCACCTCAAACGCAATTATCAATTGTAGTAATGGTGTCATGAGTATGTCTTTCGGGAATATGACATTAGAAATGAATATCTTTTTCAATACAGGCAAACGGTTAGAGGACGATGATGATTTCCATAACATTAACATGATTGACACTTTCGTGAAAGATAGGACACCCTTTACCTTATCTTCTAACCCTCTAAAGACGTGTCTGGCCCACTCCCATGATTTTGATGATGACATGATTAGGGAGATGTGTGTCATGCTTGATACTGTGCCGGTACTTGAAGTTAACCGGTGGAGGCCACAATTTAAAGAGTTACCTCTAGAGACGTGTCTGGCCCACTCCCATGATTTTTATGTCGTCTACTTTCTACCTCGGCCTCAGTTGTCACTTTAGCCCTCGACCCGACCTCATGTACCGACTTTGACCTCAGATACCGACCTCGACCTTATCGGCTACTTTTTCCTTTGGCCTCAGTTGTCACTTTAGCCCCGGCCCTGTCCTAACCTCAAGTACTGAACTTAAATAAGGTATCAATCTCGACCACGGATACCGACCTCGACCTCAGGTACCGACCTCAACCTCGGAATAGAAAAAATAATCATCTCCATATACGGGTGGGATTACCTCTTGAGATCTCTGTCGAAAATCACGCCAATTGAGGTGAAGTCAGATATATTCTTGAAATTAAAGTTCGACTTCAATACGACCCCTCCAGCAAATCAACTCGGATACGTAGACCGACTAGAAAGCCTATAAATACATCCCTTATCATGGGTAAAAGGTATAGACAACTATCCCGATTCTACTACTTGAGTTCATACGCATGACTTAGGCATTGGAGGGTCCATAGCCTTAACCAGCACCTCTGGTGTCTTCTCTTGTTGTCCATTAAATTGCAGGTACTTAGCAGCTTGCGGGAGGTGAGGTAGGACTTCCCTTGTTTTCCATTAAATTGCAGGTAAAAGGCTGGCTAACAAGGATAACCAGATTTTAGCATCAACAGTTTGACACCATCTGTCGGAACGATAGTAAAGCCACCTTAAAAGTTCCCTTTACATCAAGAGAATATCAGCCTTTCATCTGCCCAGTAATGGCTAAAGAAAAAAGGCTTTGGTTGCCATTACTAAGCCAATACATGTATCAAAATACCAGCCTGAGACCTCCCAAATGATGCGATCAAATCTTCAGCCTAACCTCTATTCACCGGTGGTTGCGCAGAGGTCTTGGAATCAAGGAGGGTGGCTCGTCTCTCTAGAAAATTAACCAAGTCGATCGAGGCCCTGGCCAGCAATGTCGATCGAATCATGCGCATATTAGAACAACAACACCCCCTCCTCAACCAGGGCGTGACATCGGGAGCAACTTCTACCCATCCTCAACCTCTACAACCGCCTCGCAACTCGTATGCGATGAAGGATCGACAGACATGAAGCAAGTGCATCCACTCGTAAACTGTGGAAGTAAGTGAGCTTGTTGAGTCCAATCTGTGCCACATTATGAAGAAGAAGAGACACGGAAAAGCTCCGGAGGCCACAATAGAAAGTGAAGTCCCATGGGAAGCAGCGTTGAGGAAGATTCGAGACCAGCTCCGATACATCCGGTATGCATACTGAGTGAAGAACCCTGCCTCCATTGATGCACTACTATAGGAAGCCGATCCCCCATTTACTGACGACATCATAAAGTCTCAACTCCCGTCGAGGTTCCGAAAGCCCCAGATCACCCCTTACTCTGGATCCGGAGATCCGATTGAGCATCTGGAGTCTTTCAGATCATGGATGGAGCTTCATGGGGCTTCGAGCTTAGTGATGTGCTGAGCATTCTCCTTGACTTTGTCAGGAGCTGACCGGAAATGGTGCAGACACTCGAAGCCGAAATCCATCAGTTCCTTTACTTAACTCAGTAAGACTTTCATCACTCAGTTCAGCGGTAGAAAAGGGAGGAAAAAGTCATCAGCCCACCTCCTTACTATCACTTAGAGGGAAGACGAGATGTTAAGAGACTACATCATCCATTTCAATGCTGAAGTTGTCCGGCTCGATGGTTACTCCGACTAGATAGCGCTGGTTACTATGGTAGCCGACCTTAAACAAGGAAAGTTCCTCTTCTCTATTGGTAAGAACCCCTGACTATTCTCGTTGACCTACTTAACCGAGCTCAAAATTATTCCAACACCAAGGAACTCTTCAGTTCATGAAGAGCTACTCGATGAGGAAACAACTCGGCTAACGATAGGAAGCGAAAGGAAGAATGGGAGCCCGTTACCACTAATGCCAAAAGAAAGAAGGATGATGACCAAAATCGAGGCCAGCGTACCTACCGACGTTCGGAAAATCGCTTCCATCGGTACACTCTCTTAAACACTAACCGGAGCAGGTACTTAGGAAAGTTGGGCTGAGAAAGGAAACCTGATGACCGAGCTAAACCAGTCAACCAAGCTCCGTAATAAGGCTCATCGACCAACCCCAACCTCAACCTCAGATACTGAGGGACGTATCGACTAGAAGACATGAAGGCATTATGGGGGACGTATCCACTAGAATACATAGAGGGTAAGATCTTAACGCACCCATTGAATGCCGAGCATTTAAAGATCTACAACCCATGAGGAACTCTGACAGGTGAAACGATCGTGCTCTATTGATTGCTCCGTAGAATCTACTCGTGCTCGACTATGAGAAACCTCCCTTAGTTAAAGGGAAGAAGGTTCTCCCTTTTATTTCTACTATTTTATCTACATGATCGACTATGAGTGACCTCCCTCAGTTGAAGGGATGAAGGTGTTCTTTCTCGTTTATACAGTTTTTCCTACTATGCTCGCGAATTACACTTTCGACCATGAAGAACCTCCCCCATTTGAAGGGAAAAGGTTTCTCGTTCTTAATATTTTGTCTATAAGCTACGCAACTAAAAAACCTACATGCTTGACTATTGTATCTACTAAGTCACCATACATGACCACTCACACATAAGGGCAAAACAATGCTCGCCATGCTGTGCACAATCCTCGTACGGAGATACTGTCGTAATATCCTCCTCGATCACCGCAACAGACACATCCCTTTCCAATTCCCGCATTAGCTACTAGGCAATAAAATCGAGAAACATACATGGAACGAGCTGACGCTCTCTAGTTAAAGAATCAAAACTTATCGCTCATACATTAGTTCAAAAATTACTTCCCAAGCTCATTAAGTATAGAGCTCGGAAGTAGGGGGCACTGTTATAGGTAAAATGAAGCTAAACAAATGTATGACACAAATGAGCCGAGCACTGAGACTCGATGACTTTATATATTGCTTGAGGGTCGAAAAATCACCCCAACCTTTGGTGTCGGCTACTGTCTACCTTGGGATTAGTTGTCACTTTAGCCCCCAACCCGACCTCAGGTACTGACCTCGGATACTAACTCGACCTTAGGTACTGACCTCGACCTCGAATACCAACGAAAAATCATCATTAGAAAGGACGTCAAATTCGACGAAGGGTCATTATCCCGCAAGAATGAGCATAATGAGCAAGAGGAAACGGAAGGACTGATCATGGACCTTTAGGTTGATACATGTGATATTCAAGCTAAGACAAATGCGCAGATAGAGGTACAGGAGCAGGTGGAGCAACCACCTGTGAGAAGGAATCCACCGCAAGATCAGATTGTACCGGCAAGATACAAGGATGACTCTAACATCACATATGCCCTCATTACGAATGTAGGGGATCCGTCTACTCTTTAAGAGGCTCTTGATGAGCCGGATGCTGAAAAGTAGAAAGTTACGATGGATGATGAGATTGACTTCTTGTAATAAAACGAGACGTGGGAGCTGGTAGAGCTTCCCGTCAGCCAAAAAGCAATTGGGTGCAAGTGGATCATCAAGAAGAAACAGGATAGATACAAGGTAAGGTTGGTAGCGAAGGGTTACGCTCAGAGAGAATGAATCAATTTCACAGAGATATTCGCGCCGGTTTTAAAGAAGTATTTATCAGATTTGTGTTAGCGCTAGTTGCTCAATACGATCTTAAGCTGGAATAGATGGATATAAAGACCGCATTCCTATATGAGGAATTGGATGAGAAGATCCACTACCAAAAAAATGAGCAAAGGCTACGGACTATGTAGGTTTTTAGCTACGGATTTAATCCGTAGCTATATTACTACGGATTTAATCCGTAGCTAAATCCTACTTAATCTGTAGCTAAAACATTCCTCCCCCATTGGACTTTATTAGAGACAGTTGATGCTTAAGGAGCTCCATGGGGCCCATTACAATATATTTGTTTTATCTAAGCCGTCCATAAATTTTAAAATATTATTTCAGTACAAGAACCCAAAAAGTAGAAAGATTAAAAGTTTAAGTAGACCACACCATAAGAAACAATGAAAAATATATTTATATCGTTAATATATGGTGTGGTCCATATACATCTTCGATCTGACTCATTTTTTGGATAAACCCTAAAAAGGGGCTGTTAAAATGAATGGACGGAGTGGATAGATAAAATACACAATGGTGGGCCCCACAAGGTCGAAACTAAATCAGGACGGTGATGTCCGTCACCCGTAAATACCATCCGCGCCCCTCGCCCGCGCGCGCACCCAAATTCCCAAAACCAAAACCCCCCCGCGCGTTCTCTCTCTCTCTCTCTCACCCTCTCCCTTTCCCTCGCCCTCTCGCGATCTCCCCAAAGTCCTCTCATCCTCTTCCTCTCACCAGACCCTAACTCCCCAACCCCATCCTCCTCCTCCCACTCCAACCCTAGCGGATCTCCGGTCCCGTCTCGCCGCGGAGTCTCCATCCCTCACCGATTTCATCCTCCTCCGTGAGAATGACGAGTACTCGGTCAAGGTCGGATCGAAGAAGAAGCCCCTCCCGAAGCCAAAATGGATGAAGGAATCGATCCCCGGTGGTTCCTAAACCCAAAGATAAAGCAGAAGCTCAGGGTATTGAATCTCCACACCGTCTGCGAGGAGGTGAAATGCCCTAATCTGGGGGAGTGCTGGTCTGGCGGTGAGACAGGGACGGCCACCGCCACTATCATGATACTCGGCGACACCTGTACTCGTGGATGCAGGCAAGTGCATTTTTATTTTTAATTTAATTTATTTTAATTTTTTTTTGTGTGTGTGGAATTTTTTGGCAGGAGTCTTGTTTATGTGATGGATTTTGAATGGAATTGGCAAATTAGGTATCTTTATGCATTTCATTTTTAGTTATCTTCTGTAGGGTATGCTTGGATGTGTTACCAAATTGAATTGCAGCCATTAGTCTAATGATGTGGAAATAAGAAAATTGTAGTCTCCTTCCCGTTGCATCCAGGCCACCTCCCCATTAGATGGGATCCAAGATGGACCCCACCAGCTGGCCGGTTGAAGATTGTGATGAAGTGAAATAAATCATCCGATTGCACCATGGTCCTGCAAATCCAATTAGATGGTCAAAAAGTGAAATGGACAGTGGAGCTCACCAGTCCAATAGGATGGCAAGGGCTATTCAAAATTTTGATTTTCCTTGGCCAATTTGGGCCCATTGACAGTTCCAAATATCCCTAGTTCTCAATTTTTATATGTGAGTTATGTCTGTGGTTTTTGTATTTGATATCATTAGCATGTTGTGTCCGATTGTGGACAGGAAATTCTTAATATTTGGAATATGAGGCTCATTCATGGATGGTTAAAATGAGACTTACAAGAACCACTAACTTCAAGTGGGAGAGTTTTGGACACAGGGCTACCTACGTGGTAACCCTTTCTCAACCTCCTTTTGGATTTCATTATTTTCTTTTTTCCTTTTTTAGGAGCCACAGATTTCAGGGAATCTCATGGACTGGTCAAAAGAATAGTACTTCAGCTACGTAGGCACACACATCAACATGATACATGTCTACATAAGACAAATCTTTGGTATTCATGTTTAAATAGTTTTAAGATTGTCAATTCTAATTCCATGCTTTGTTGTTCTTAGTCTCACTAGTTGAAATTTGAGTAGCATACTCTTGCTTCAAATGCTCATCCTCTGCTCATATTTTGTTATCGACACTTGAAGTTACTGAGCTTGATCAGATAATAAACCTTGTTCTTGAATTTGATGAACATGTTATGTAATGTGCGCATGATCAAAATGGAAACCATGCAGTGAAAAGTAAGGCATGCACATTGAGTTTGGAGAAATGGGCTTCTTTTTCTCATAGAAGAGTGATCTTTTTTATATTGGTCCAAGTCATGTTCATATATAGTGTGGGCTACCTAATGAATGGTCCGGATGTCTGGCATGCATGCCATCCAACGATGGGGATGAGCGTTTGCATGATAGCTCTTATATATACGGCTTGCATTCTATCAAAACATATGGTATGTAATGAGATCATGTAGAAAAGAAACTCTTCATTGAAGGCAGCCATATCAGTCTCAAACTTTATTTGGTTCAGGAGCCTGATCAAATGATGCATGAACGAACACATGAATCCATAACATTTTCAAAAGACTTCCACTCTAGTTTCACATTAGCCAAAACCTATAACCTTGGTTAGGGTTTGGGCTGAAAGTATGAGTGCGGGAGCCGACGCTTTCGGAGTCCGAACTCATTCTTTTGAAAAATAGAAAAATGGGAATATTAGTAAATATGGATTTTCTTGTTAAGAAGAAAATGGAAGGTAAAGAAGAGACATAACTGAAATTTTGCATTGTGAAAAGTAATATTAACCATCTTACTTTCCCCGTTGAATTTGACGTCCAGGAAATTGGCCCCACGTTATCCAATATCTTAATTCTCCCTTATCATTGAACCCATTAGAAATCATTTCTTGCCCAAAGTTAGGGAATCATAAATTTCCATTTCTTGTTTGTTTAGAGAGAACTGTGGACAACCATGGAAAAGAAAACGAATTCCCCTTGTGCAACAGATTCCTGTGTTTGAGAAACACACCACAAAAATCTTGTTAAAAAATCTAGATTCCATGGTTACGAGGGACAACTCTACTGATTGACCGTTGACCTTTAGATTTCCATTGAAATGATGGTGCAAAACAAACGGCCATAAGGAAATGCTTTTCCTCCCCTGCTGATGTCATTTTCCACGTACATTTAAGGGTTCCACAGTCTTTCCATTTCCAGGTTTTGGTTTCACCCTATTCGGAGAAGCCAAAAACATGAGATTTCTCTTTTAATTTCTAATTCTCATTTGTTTTTACCTTCCTCATGATGCCTTTTTTTTTTTGCTGTGGAACACAGGTGACTGGACTACTACCTGATGCAGTCGGTACTACTTGCAATCAACATCTTGAGAAAGTACTTGGAACAGATCATGCAAGCATTCTGCGTGGAGGTACATTCTTTGTAACGTGAGAAACCAGCTTAATTTAAAGGTTGCTTAGGTGCTAATAATTTTCAGCAACATACCTATTGTGCTTCTAAAAGAGTAACAAGGAGAAAGCATGACAGAAAAGTTCCCTTTTTTCATGTTATAAGTTAGTCAATGGGACAATGCTTGTCTCACCACTTTGTATTGATTAGATGGTGATTTGCAGTATACTGGTTTTTTCCATACAATTATCTAGTGAATGGGATGCTTACTCGAGTTGAGGTATTGCATTAAATTGCAACACTTCTGGCCAGGCATCATACTAAGGTAGCCATTATGATTGTAAAAGAGCAACATTGAGTGCATGCATGTGCACTCAGAGGTTGATCTCTCATGTTGGAAATTTGCTCACCTGATCTGTAATGTTGTTTTCATTACCACCATTCATGTGAGCTAACGTCATTTCATTTCACCTAAAACATAGTGGGTTGTTTTAATTAGAAAGCGTGCCTTTGTTGTGGTGAAAGATGATACAATCTACCCATTGTTTTGGCAGCATTGCAAGGTAACCTGAAACTTCTGCAGTTTTAAACATTAACATAAGCTCATAAGCTTCTGTAGTCCATTGGGTGGCTCCTGCAGAGGATGGACTACTCTCCACAACCTTTTTCTTTTGCCAAGCATATCGAATTCTACATTTAATGGATTTTGGATCAGAGATCATTCCAATGGCTGCTGAAGAATACAATGTTCAGGTAATGAATTCCTCAAAATCCTCTATATTATCATAGATTATCTCTTAAAAGAGTGAGTTATCAATTCCAGTCAGCCTTTATATAAAGAAAGGAACCATATATTGGTCTCAGTTTTCTGAGAACAAAAACTAGGCATTTAAACCATATTAGTAGAAGTCTCTAACAAGGCTGCCACATTCATAACTTGGCAGGCATAACTATTTAATGGCTACTGGGAAGATATTGGGACCATGAAGTCCTTTTTTTATGCTAACTTGGCTCTCACAGATTAGGTAAACCAATTTTTTGATGTGAATGTGTTGTTGAAACAAATTGCAATTATTTGTACTTATAAACTGAAATGACCAAATTGAATTTTCCTTGCTTCTAAATATACACTTCAAGTCATGATGTATTGTTTGGGTGTTGATTGTGTCAGAAAATTGAATTTAAAACATTCACTTGTGTTTTCTTAAATTGCAAATTTAGTTGCATAAGCAGGCAATATAAGTACCTTTTCTAGAAAGAAAATCTGGATATATGATAATCATAGGACTCAAGAAAATGGTTGGTAATAAAATTTCTATTTTCTTGATATTCTTTTGCTTTCATGTGTAGATGAAGGAATGGGTATTATATGTTGCAACAAAAGGTTGCTGATAACAGGTATCTCTAGAGCTGTTCCATGCATTTCCATTTCATCTTCTTTTCCTTCTGTCATTTTAACTCTCTCACATTAGTTTTCTTAAGGTCAGACTTTTGGTTGCGGCATAGTTAGTACCTGATGTATAGTTTGGGGCAGAGTTACTGTTTTATGTGGTGGGTTGCAAATCCAAGAGAATTACAGCCGCACACAAGAAAACTCTTATGTGCTTTTTTTCCCTTCATTCATTGTTACTTCTGTTTTGCCAATAGTCTTCATTAGAACTTGTGGCTTTCCATTTCATCATCATCACCAGGTTTAGTTTAATCCACTGATGAATCTAAAACTAATCATCATCATCATCATTGGGTTTAGCTTAATCTACTGACAGTTTTTTTTTTTTTTTTTTTTAAAAGCTACCACCTTGGAAATTTTGGTCCATTCCATCCTTGATTTATGAAAGCTACCAACTTCGTGAGAAGAGTATGATTAGTTTTGTTTAGTTTATTTTTATTTTTATTTTTTGTATTGACTTGCTTTATGTACCTAGTTCTAATGGAGAAACCAGGTGCAAGGATGGGCTTTCATCAGACAATGTACATGAGACATACATGAACTCAAATTAAAACCGGATTGAATTGTGTGACCCATTGTCTTGAAGTTGTTGTCCCAAAATCAGATTGGTTGAGCAATCATGACCTCTGATTCATAGACACATGGTTCTTGAAATACATAGAGAACAGATTAAAAAATGCTCGGTATCTGCTTCAGAATGTTCACATGAACTCTTGAAACAAGCAGGAAGCAGCTGCATGCAATTCTATTCAAGTGAGGAGCCTAGAGCCTTGGGGCTTTTTCAGTGGGGTATACTGGACTTAGATTGAAAAAATAGAGAAAAAAACCTTTAAATTCACATTTAAGATGGCCCTCATTAGTTGAGATTCTTTAACATTAATAGGACTTGTGTAGGAGAACTACATCTCACCTCATTAGTTGAGATTCTTTAACATTAAGTGGAAACAGGTACTAAAAAGTAGACTGAACAAGTGATGACTTTTGCTGTCACCTTTTCTAATTTGGCAGCTACCTTAACTGTTGACATCTACTAGAAAATCATTGTCTACTTTTTGTCATAGCTAGACTAGAAGAAAAGCTCTTGGAGTACATGGTATGAACCCCGTCTCTCTTTCTTTCTTTTTCTTTTTATATGCTTTTATATGACAGGAGATATCTGTATTTGGCAGATAATATCTATGTTGTAATTACAGTTATCTATAATAATAATAATTTGTTCATTATAGTGCATTCACAATAGTTATCATTGTGGTTACAGTTATTATTATGTGACAGGTTTTCAGGTGAGATGAACGAGTTTCAAAACAAAACAGTCTGCGGTTTTGAGAAGCGATCGATTCCCAGGATGTATGTGTGTTTTAGGGGCCATCTGCACCTTGGAAGCATATAATGAAAGGTGAGGAAAACCCTCGAGTTCCCTTCTTTGAATCATGATTGGAGTGGCCTGGCCATTTGGACAGGCCGTATTTATGAACCGCTGCTCGAAATTGATGGAGCAGACCCGGATGTGCGTCGGAGCTATCCGGAAGAGCGGGGGTCCCTGGAAGGTGGGAACCGTTGTTATGACCATGATGAAGCTATTCATTTCCTATAGACGGCATTGGAGGGGCCTGGCCATTTGGACAGGCCGTGTTTATGCATTTGCTCGAGATTAATGGAGCAGACCCGGATGTGCGTCGGAGCTATCTGGAAGAGCGGGGGTCCCTGGAAGGTGGGAACCACTGTTATGATTTTCTCCCCATATGTTATTATGTCTTGGCTTCAACTAGGCTTGAGCAGGTGTAGATGTTGTCAGCCCTGCAGTGACATTTTAGATGCCCATGTTGCAGCAATCGAGTAGCTTTAGATGCAATAGGTTTCCTTGACATGTCTATCATGTCATGTACTGCTAAGTAATGAACTTGTGTTGGATAGTCTCTTTTTTATTTCTTCTAAAGAACCATTGGGGACATGTCCGCTGATTGGGATATTCTTCCTCCTCAGAAAATCAAACATGTCAACGCCAAAAAGGTTTGAGCTTAAGATCTTGGCCATGCGGTGTGATTTCCTTCAGTTCAGTGCTTGTGCTATAGTTGTCTTATGATACGTCGTCTTTCTGTTTACCGCCCAAGGACCGGGATGATAGGGAGTATATCGATCACCCTAATAATGTCAAACAAGAGGTACTCAGATGCACTTTCTATTTATAATATTGATGCATTTTTATTTGTGGGAATCTATTTGGATAGAAGTAATTTCAAGAGATGAACTTTTCTCTGTTTCTATCTTACCTTTTCTTTTTATTTATTTATTTATTTATTTTTTTTCTTTAGTTTTTTTTTTTTTTTTTTTTTTTGACTTTTTTTTTTTGGGTTCTTTCTTTCCTTTCAACAAATTGTGTAACCATTTGTGAGACACATGATGACCCTTGTAAGAGCTAAGACATAATACTCTCTTGTTGTGCCCTTGTAAGGGATTTGATTCAAGTAATAGCTGGTTATAAGATGGCGACATTGCTATTTAACAAAATGCATACGTGCATCTTAGGGCTCCAATGTCATTCTTTGATGCATATTGTGTTTTCATGTACAATTTGGTTGTGTTTGGATTCTCAATTCAATCAAATTTGTAATAAGTCAATTCAATAAAGTCGGAATCACAGAACTCTAGGCTTTGGTTATAATTGTGAATTGTCATTCCCATTTGATCATTTCTTTTATATTAGATCATAGACTGTTTTGTAGTAAGGTTATAGTTCTGAATCTACAAATACTAGCAATTTGGGCTGAGTATTATATAATAACCATGTTAACATGCACATTTCTCTGAGTAATTTAATCTAACCATTTCAGGTAACGCACCACTTCCACACACCTCAATTTGGAGGAGTTAATTGGTTTGCTAAACCTTTTCTTTTAAAAGGATCTAGAAGGTCAAATTTTGCTCAATGATCTGGAACGTCTGTGGAATCATGAATGAGGGCCCTGCCATCAATGGGTTGTTGACCTGGAGAGGAGAGCAACAAACAGCTGCATTCCCCTGGTGATACTCAAACTGGATGGTCAGAATTTTCTAACATGATATTGACCTTTAGCTTGACTCCACCGTATCAACAGTTCCTATTACTGGTTGGTTGCTTGTACCATGAAAGGTCACCAAATCATTGGTTGGCTGCAAGGCACATGCAAAGGTTACTCCCGAAATTTGATTTTTGCAGTGTGATTACAGTTTGTGGTGCATGCTTCTTTAGGATTTGTTGACCCATTGGCCAATTGGGGATTCCATTATAGCTTTGTGAAGCTTTTATTTCTTGTTGAATGCAGCATTCCAGATTTGCTAGTTAGATTGCACGAGAATTTGTAGGTGAGAATCATGAACATGGGCTACAGATGGCCCTTTCATGTGGCTATTCTTAAAAATGATCTGGTTGGGGGGAAACCATGAAAACATTTGGCGTGCAAGTCTGCAACCCCATCTGATTAAAAAATAAATAATGACAGGATATGGGGCCATGAAAGAAACTAGAATGCCAGCTGCAAAATAGTATGGCCGAGAGTCCCAGCGTCACATACAATCCAGGTTGCTGGCATATAGCTCAAAGAGGACTGCTTAAAGTCTAACTTCGTAAACAAAGCATGCAAATTATAACCTGTGATTTTAGCATTGCAGGTTGCTGGTAATGAGAATGACATCACTGCATTTCAGATGGACATAAAGGTCAAGCCAAATCAAATTAACAGAACTCAGTTTCTTCAGGAGATGCTTTGTTTCTTGTGCATCAAATTAACCCCCCAAGTAGTTTAAGATTGACAGCCGTCTGTTAGAAAGGGGGAAACAGGCCTAAAGAACTTACCAAGTTAGCTATTGAATGGTAAACAAATGACATAAATTTTTGTAAATTATTTTTTACTTCTGATTCACTTCTAACATGCTTCACTTTCTTGGACATAGACTAAATTGCGTATGAACGTATTTGGGCTTTTTATGTGGAAGCACTTTGTATCTGGCATGGAACTTGGCTGCCTTATTCCATTTTGAAATGTTGAAATGCATTCTATATTCCCACTCATCATATTTAGAGCAGTTATTTGATATCCAGATTGTGTACAACTCTTGAAACATAGGTACTCAGAAATTGTACGCCTTTAAACTGTTACCTCAAACTGAATCAATTAAATTGTGAAATGGTCACTAAGCTACATTCTAAAAATCAGAATGGTTGAACAATTATAACCTCTGATCCATGAAATTATAGAAATGAATTGTACATGACATCCATTATGGTGTGAATAATCATCTCTCCAATGTTTTAGATGACATGTACATCCATTCTTGGTTCTTCAGATCAAATGAAGAGGGTGGTACAATTTACTGGAATTTTGAGCAATAAAGCTGAAGAAAATCTCGGTTTGTCTAAGACTGCATTCATTGTTTATTTTCTTTGTCTAAAATTGAATTCGATGTACAGTCGTGCTTTCAATCCAAATTGTAGGTACACCTCTGGCAGGCATGGGCACCACCTGTTAGCGCCTATTGGAGAAAATTGCATTGGACGCATTTTCCAGTGGCACCCTAACACGTGTAAGAGTTTGTTGAAAAATTCAAATAACAACAAATGATTTCTCATTGAATATAAGGTATAGTTTGAAAATGATCAGTGTTTGAAATGACAAATGACTTACTGGCACCCTTCTTGAAAAATTCCTTTATATAAATTAATGGATAGGTTATCAAAATAACTAAAATTCCTTCATAGTTACCTTTAAATTTTTGTTGATGAGGAGTAACTAAGGTTATCATGCCTATTTGGATGTTCTACTGAATCCCCAACTTCACAAGGGTGCTGGCAATGTTCCTGAATAGGTGACATGTGGGCAGGGCTAATCATGAATCTCAACAGATGATTCAATCAAGCCATTGGGGGCAAGGTATGGTTGAAAAATCATGCTGATTGGATGGTCCCAACCCTTGGATTGTGGGCCATTATGCCTCAACTATCCGTTTACCATGAGCCATAAATTAAATGGCTAGCATCATCAAGCCAAAGTGCTTCTTCAGAATCATAAGCAATTCATGGCAGGATCATTAATAAAATGTTTCACGATGATGATTGGAACTATTTTGTTTATCTGCTTGATCTCGACTTTCCATTTTTCATGCTATTTATCAGATGGTTAGTATAATCTGCGCTGTGATTTTTGGATCATGGCTTGCCTGTATTGGTTTGATAGAATAGAATGTCCAGATTGATGAACAGGTTGGGATGTCCCACACACATTCCATGGTGGCTGTATGTGGTGCTGTTGGGACTTACAAAGGCTCTTCTTCTTGAGTATGATGCAATCATGTCTCTTGGGTTTCTGTTTTTATTTGAGTGCTCTTGTTTTCAAAATAAATAATGATCAACTGAGATAGATGATGGTGATTTTAAACTTCAGAATCCTAACATTTGTAGTTTGTATTGTACATTAATCGGTTGGATTGATTGTGACATAGGCTTGCTGGAGTAGATGCTGATTTCTTCTCTTCTCTATCTGTTTCATGCATTGAAGATCCTGTGTTCAACTCAAAGTCGAGTGGCCAGGCTGCTGCTTCTGATTCCCTCCAATTCGTCCATTTTAATAAGGTAAGCTCCGATTCCTCTTTGACATTATGGCTGCATTTGGACGTCTCAACTTTGTTAGACTTCCTGGATGCTATTCCACCCAAATCTATATTGGCTACATGTCAGGTCTGACATGAAACTTCCCTGATTTCAGGGTGGAAAAGGTGGAAAAAAAAATGGGAACCTGTCCCAGTGTAATGCAGTTCTAAAAATCCCTGCTGCCTCAATAGTGAAAAGGATAACAATTCATTCTGCTGAACTATCTGATAGTTCTGATTTGGAAACATCCAAAATCCAAATGCTCAATATGAACAGGTTGGACTGATGCTTTCGGGAATGGGAGCTAACTCTGATGTTTTCAGAATGGTAAGATTAGGATAGCTGTTGATTTGTTAGGTGAAATCATAGATGCTAAGAATTCTTTCAAAAGAGATGAACTTGATAATTTACTTGTTTTTTTCCCTTGTGCAGGATTTTAATCAATTGTACCTAAATTTAGGCTTACAAGCACTTCAGCCTTTTGACGCCACTCGTGCTAGGAGTATGCCATATAGAGGATTTGTTTATTTATTTATAATTCAAGACCATTTTCAATTTTATTGTAATAAATATTATATATATATTCTTTTGTGTATTCTTTTGGCTGCTTGAATGGTTCCACTCTTGCAGCTATTCATTGAAGTGAAGCAAAAAAGAAAGCTCCCCTCGCTATCCAATGCAGCGTTTTATGTTGTATTTGGATGTTGGGAAGCAACACATAAAAATCATTATTTTTTAAAACCTGAATTTTCTTTATTCAGCTGATAATAGGATCTTCTATTTGCTTTTTCAGTCCATCCTTCCAGAGGTTTGCAGTGAGGACTTCCAAAACAATAGACGACATTTCTAACCAGGGTAATGCAGAATGTTATTTTCACCATCTCCAATGTGTTTGTGTAGTGATATATTCTCATCTAGAGTCTTAACAAGAGTTCTTGCTGGATGCAGCTCTAAAGAAAAGACAAGAATTAACTGAGCAGTTGAAGGATTTGTTTAGGAACATTGAGGTAAATAAGGACTGTCCCTTCCCATTTTTGCCCTGAAGAATGAAATGTTACTTCCAAGACTAAGTTAATGGTATACTATATTTTTCAATTTGTACAAGTGGGAGTTGTGCTTTAGGTAATACTCTACTCAAAGTGATCCTTTATTGGTGTATCTACAAGTAAGAAAAATTTGAAATGAAACTCTGGGTAATGTAGTTCAAAGATGCCATGATTATGAAAAGAATAAAAACTGGATTTTTATGCAAATCTCGAATCCCTAAAACTATAACCTATAACATATAACCTATAACCTAAACCTAAACAAAAAAATGCAATGAGTATCTCTGGTTTTATGGTTTTAAATGTAGATTCCTGTATTGATTACTCAAGCATGACGGTTATGCGCATTCTTTCAGGTGGAAGTTGCATGTATGAGGATTGGAGCTGCGTATTTCAGATTCAAGCATCTGGTATGTCTCTTGTCAAGAATGCACATGATTGGAGTGGCCTGGCCATTTGGACAGGCCGTATTTATGTATTTGCTCGAAATTGATGGAGCAGACCCGGATGTGTGTCGGAGCTATCCGGAAGAGCGGGGATCCCTGGAAGGTGGGAACCGCTGTTATGACCGTGATGAAGCTGTCCATTTCCTATGGACGGTATTGGAGGGGCCTGGCCATTTGGACAGGCCGTGTTTATGTATTTGCTCGAGATTAATGGAGCAGACCAGGATGTGCGTCGGAGCTATCCGGAAGAGCGGGGGTCCCTGGAAGGTGGAAACCGTTGTTATGACCATGATGAAGCTGTCCATTTCCTATGGACGGCATTGGAGGGGCCTGGCCATTTGGACAGGCCGTGTTTATGTATTTGCTCGAGATTAATGGAGCAGACCCGGATGTGCGTCGGAGCTATCTGGAAGAGCGGGGGTCCCTGGAAGGTGGGAACCGCTGTTATGACCATGATGAAGCTGTCCATTTCCTATGGACGGCATTGGAAGGGCCTGGCCATTCGGACAGGCCGTGTTTATATTTGTATTATATTTGTATTTGCAGGGACCACACCCGAACCCATTCTCAAATTCTATAACCTATAACCTATAACCTAAATCAAAACCCCTAACCTATAACCTAAACTCAATTCCCTAAAGCTAAACCTACACCTAATCCTAATCTCAACTCCCTAACCTAAACCTAAACCATAACCCATTCTCAAATCCCAAAAAACCTATAACCTAAACTTAAACCTAAACCTTAACCTAAACCTTAACCAAAACCTGTAACCTAAACCCGAGCCCATTCTCAAATCCCAAAACCTATAACCTAAACCAAAACCAAAACTTATAGCCTAAACCCGAACCCATTCTCAAATCCCAAAACCTATAACCTATAACCTAAACCAAAACCTATAACCTAAACCAAAACTAAAACCAAAACCTATAACCTAAACCCGGACCCATTCTTAAATCCAAAAACCTAAACCTTAACCTAAACCAAAACCTATAACCTAAACTCAAATCCCTAAACCAAAACCTATAACCTAAACTCAAATCCCTAAACCAAAACCTATAACCTAAACTCGAAAACCTAAACCTTAACCTAAATTAAAACCTAAACCCGAACCCATTCTCAAATCCAAAAACCTAAACCTTAACCTAAACCAAAACCTATAACCTAAACCTAAATCAAAACCTATAACCTAAACCAAAACCAAAACCTATAACCTAATTAACCCTAAACCCTAAACCTAAACTTGAAAACCAAGACTTAAACCCAATCCCGAACATGAACCCAATTCCTAAACCTATACCATAACCCATTCTCAAATCCAAAAACCTATAACCAAAACCTATAACCTAAACCAAAACCTATAACCTAAACCCGAACCCATTCTCAAATCCCAAAACCTATAACCTAAATCTAAACCTTAACCAAAACCTATAACCTAAACTAAAACCAAACCTATAACCTAAACCCGAATCCATTTTCAAATCCCAAAACCTATAACCTAAACCAAAACCAAAACTTATAATCTAATCCCGAACCTATTCTCAAATCCCAAAAAACCTATAACCTAAACCTAAACCTAAACCTTAACCTAAACCTTAATCAAAACCTGTAACCTAAACCCGAGCCCATTCTCAAATCCCAAAACCTATAACTTAAACCAAAACCAAAACTAAAACCAAAACCTATAACCTAAACCCGAACCCATTCTCAAATCCAAAAACCTAAACCTTAACCAAAACCTATAACCTAAACCTTAACCAAAACCTATAACCAAAACCAAAACCAAAACCTATAACCTAATCCCGAACCCATTCTCAAATCCCAAAAAACCTAAACCTAAGCCTAAACCGAAACCATAACCTATAACCTAAACCCGAACCCATTCTCAAATCCCAAAACCTATAACCTAAACCAAAACCAAAACCTATAACCTAAACCCGAACCCATTCTCAAATCCGAAAACCTATAACCTAAACCTAAACCTTAACCTAAACCTAAACCAAAACCTATAACCTAAACCAAAGCCTATAACCTAAACCTTAACCCATTCTCAAATCCCATAACCTATAACCTAAACCAAAGCCAAAACTTATAACTTAAACGCGAAACCATTCTCAAATCCAAAAACCTAAACCTTAACCAAGACTTATAACCAAAACCAAAACCAAAACCTATAACCTAAACCCGAACCCATTCTCAAATCTAAAAACCTAAACTTTAACCAAAACCTATAACCAAAACCAAAACCTATAACCTAAACCCAAACCCATTCTCAAATCCAAAAACCTAAACCTTAAGCTTAACCTAAACCAAAACCTATAACCTAAACCTTAACCTAAACCTAAACCAAAACCTATAACCTAAACCTAAACCAAAACCTATAACCTAAACCCGAACCCATTCTCAAATCCCAAAACCTATAACCTAAATCTAAACCTTAACCAAAACCTATAACCTAAATCTAAACCTTAACCAAAACCTATAACCTAAACCAAAACCAAACCTATAACCTAAACCCGAATCCATTCTCAAATCCCAAAACCTATAACCAAAACCAAAACCAAAACTTATAACCTAATCCCGAACCTATTCTCAAATCCCAAAAAACCTATTACCTAAACCTAAACCTAAACCTTAACCTAAACCTTAACCAAAACCTGTAACCTAAACCTGAGCCCATTCTCAAATCCCAAAACCTATAACCTAAACCAAAACCAAAACCTATAACCTAAACCCGAACCCATACTTAAATCTAAAAACCTAAACCTTAACCTAAACCAAAACCTATAACCTAAACCAAAACCTATAACATAAACTCAAATCCCTAAAATAAAACCTATAACCTAAACTCAAATCCCTAAACCAAAACCTATAACCTAAACCTAAATCAAAACCTAAACCCGAACCCATTCTCAAATCCAAAAACCTAAACCTTAACCTAAACCAAAACCTATAACCTAAACCCGAACCCATTCTCAAATCCAAAAACCTAAACCTTAACCAAAACCTATAACCTAAACCTTAACCAAAACCTATAACCTAAACCAAAACCAAAACCTATAACCTAATCCCGAACCCATTCTCAAATCCCAAAAAACCTAAACCTAAGCCTAAACCAAAACCATAACCTATAACCTAAACCCGAACCCATTCTCAAATCCCAAAACCTATAACCTAAACCAAAACCAAAATCTATAATCTAAACCCGAACCCATTCTCAAATCCGAAAACCTATAACCTAAACCTAAACCTTAACCTAAACCTAAACCAAAACTTATAACCTAAACCAAAGCCTATAACCTAAACCCGAATCCATTCTCAAATCCCATAACCTATAACCTAAACCAAAGCCAAAACCTATAACTTAAACGCGAAACCATTCTCAAATCCAAAAACCTAAACCTTAACCAAGACCTATAACCTAAACCAAACCAAAACCTATAACCTAAACCCGAACCCATTCTCAAATCTAAAAACCTAAACTTTAACCAAAACCTATAACCAAAACCAAAACCTATAACCTAAACCCAAACACATTCTCAAATCCAAAAACCTAAACCTTAACCTAAACCAAAACCTATAACCTAAACCAAAACCAAAACCTATAACCTAAACCCGAACCCATTCTCAATTCTCAAAACCATAACCTATAACCTAAACCAAAACCAAAACCTATAACCTAAACCCGAACCCATTCTCAAATCCCAAAACCTATAACCTAAACCCGAACCCATTCTCAAATCCCAAAACCTATAACCAAAACCTATAACCTAAACCCAAACTCATTCTCAAATCCCAAAACCTATAACCTAAACCTAAACCTTAACTTAAACCTAAACCTATAATCATATGGTGAGGCCATTTCTTTTGTGTTAATTTCATTCCTCTTTAAGTTTTTTTTTTTTTAATTTATTAAGAAAAAAATGGTTATACATGATGCACTTCTTTCACTTTATCTTTCTTTTCTCCAATGGGTATTTTAATTTATGAGTGACATGACTGTTTGTAGGATGATGGAATATACGAAGCTGTTGAAATTTCATGCTGAAGTGCAAGCACATTAATTTCTCTAATGAAGCCAAAGGCTTGTATTTTCAGTATTATTGTAATTGTAATTGTAATTGATTGAATGAATTTGATTGTAATTGATTGTAATTGTAATTGATTGAATGAAGGATTGTAATTGTAATTGATTGAATGAAGGATTGTAATTGAATGAATGAATGAAGCATTGTAATTGAATGAATGAATGATTGTACAGGTGGTAATTGAATGAATGAATGATTGTACAGGTGGTAATTGAATGAACAAATGATAATATAAAATTTTTTAATGTTCAAAATAGCTACGGATATTGACCGTAGCCACTAATCTGACAGGTGTAGTCTTAAATTTGGGATTTTTAATATTTTGCTACGGATTATAACCGTAGCTATTGGAATATATAGCTACGGATTAAATCTGTAGCCATAGGTTGCATCGCGCCAATGAGTACGAGAGTGCTACGGACTAAAACCGTAGCCATAGATCTCTGGTACAGATTTGGTCCGTAGCCTTTGCCAGTTTCTGGTAGTTATTGCTACGGATCATATCCGTAGCTGTTGGGACATATAGCTACGGATTAAATCCGTAGCTATAGGTTCCAAACCTATTGTTTCGGGACCTACGACTATGCTAGTGCTACGGACTAGATCCGTAGCCATATATCTATGGCTACGGATTTAATCCGTAGCCTTTGCCCATTTTTCTGGTAGTGATCTACATGAAGCAACCAGAGGGCTATGAAGTACAAGGGATATATAATAATGTTTGCAGGTTAAAGAGCTCGTTGTACGGTCTAAAATAGTTGTCTAGGCAGTGATACAAAAAAATTAATTCTTTCCTGTTGAGTCATAAATTTAGTAGGAGTGAATATGATCATTATATCTATTACAAAACACTACATGAATATGATCACTTATCTCAATTAGGCTAATTGGCTCTCTTTCCAAACTGCGCCTCCAGCCTGATAGGCAAATCGAGTGTTACCCCATTTTGAGGGCCCTGGCTCTAAGTCTTGTGTCACGATGGTTGTGGATGATGATGATTCGAGCATGCTACAATAATATACAGACATGCATCTTTGAATCTAGTGACATACAGCCATACATGATGCATGCCCCGTTCTTTAGCTTTTAACCACTTCAAGACTCAGCTAATGGTTAGGATTTATGGTGGGCCCCACAACTTTTCGCAGGCAGGATTCACGACTCAGCTGATACACCGTACTCGATCCCTAGTGTTCTATCGGATGCTTCACATTGATGATAGAGGAAAACTTCTCTAGTCTGGCAGTGTGATGCTTGATACACCAGCACTAAGAAATTGTATGCATGGCATGCAGATTACAAGTTATTGGATGCTTCATATGCAGTAAACTACAATTTACTGCAGATAACAAGTTGAGCCGTCCAAATTATGAATGTCCATAGATGGTTCATAAACTAAAGATTTCATTTGGATGGTTGATATGAAAAATAGCCAATGGTCCTAACTCTGCTTTCAGGCGTTGAAAAGTTATAACTTAAAATCGTTCAACTACTCTGCATCTGGATAACCACCTATCAAAAGTGGAGTCTGCAACTTGGGGCGTTTTTCGCTTTCCGAGTGACTGCTTATGGACTATCACACTCTTCCAGAGTTTCAAATAACCAAGGTTTTAAGGAATTGTCATCACCTGAGGCATACTGGTATCGTCTATGGGTGATACGATTGTATTTGCCATGGAGGCCAGAAACAGCCCGATACAGTGAAACAGATACAGAGTCGAAGCAGGGCCGTATCAGTGGTGAATGATACAGTACCAAGGGTAGGATCACCCTGGTTTGTGGAACTCTGGGGTGCACCCATCGACAATCAGGCCCATCATGTCATCAAAGGTCTCGATTACTAAACCATGTGCTAACAACACCATTCATGTCTCACCTCTTGGCATACGTTTCTGTTCTGTGATCCATTTCATATTAGGTACCATATGATGAAAGTCCACCTAAACATAGCTAGCATCAATCCAAGAGGTATGTTCTTGCACATCAAACATTACACAAATCATTATTCAATCTAAATCCAGTCACAATAAAACGTCCCAAACATAAAAGACTCAAAACACTCTCAAACCACATTACTCATATAATTATTCAATCCAAATACATCACAATTAGACATACCAAACACAAAAGACAAGACACTCAAACCACATCATGAAAAATCATTATTCATTCAAAATGCATCACAATAAAACATCTTAAATACAAACAATTCGGAACACTCACAAACCACATTACAGAAAATCATTATTCAATCCTAATACATCCCAAACACACAGACACAAAGGAATGATGATATAAGCTTCAATTTGCATAAATATGGAGTCAGACAGCAATCCAGTGGCCTCACGCTCATCTCCCATGCGACAAAATCCTACATATCAAACGTAGAGTCATAAGCTGATATAAATTTAATTAAGGAGTTTTAAACATGTTGAGAAATGCTCAGTGCTCAGTGCTATCAGAGCACTGTAAGTTATTGTGCTCCAAGTTGCATTCGGGCACATCGACTATCCAATCCATTGTTCTACTGTTTACTAGGTCCAACACATATTTCATGGTCAACCATGCAAGCATCATACAAATCTAACAAATATTAACCATTTGATCAAGGTCTTTAATATGGAAGTTCAAGATCAGTTGCACAAAAATAGGTCTAGTCCATTTGATAGAGACCATCATGGATTGATTTTTATTCTAAAGAATCACTTTTGTTAGGCAATCATAGTCTTCCAAGAATCACTTTGGTATTCAATCATTACCATCCCATTGATGGCTTGGAAAGAGGATGGTTATAGAAAATAAGGCTGAATCGAGGATGGATAAATCATCGGATCAGTGTGATTTTTGCATGGTATCCTTAGAAATGTGTGCTGTATTTGATAGACAGTTCAGATCAATTAGTTGCATTGTCTAACTAAACAGATGCAACTAGGAACACTGGAGATAATTGCTAAATGTCTTAAATCTGTAGATTTTACAGTCTGTCGATGACAGGTTCGATGCCATCAAGTAGGTTTCGATATCATCGAGCAGGTTTTGATGCCATCGAAGTTGACTCGATGCCATTGAAATTTTTTGAAATAAATTGAATTGGTTGCTGGACACCTTAGGTGCCCTTTTCGATGCCATCGAAGGCCTAGTTGATGTCATTGGTAAAATCTGAATTTTCATGTTTGGTCACTGAAACGTTCTAGTATTATTTTGATGACATTGAAGTGGGTTCGATGTCATCGAAGTTTTAATTCGATGACATTAAAGTCTCATCGAATGTGTTATCGAGTGTATCGCAGAGTTACACAAATTTGCAAATTTGTGAGATTCGTTTTTTATTTTGATTGGGATTCTCCTAAATAATATATATAGAAGTATAATTGGGATTAGGAGGGATCTTAAGCTTTCTAATTCGTTCCTATGATTTCAAAGGACTTGTAAGGGATATTCGAGGCCTGTTCGAATCGGGTATTCTCTATATCTTTTGTAATCTTTGCTTTCATATTCTTTACTTTTACTTTTTTTCATGGTTTTTCCCTACAAGGGTTTTTTCACATTCAAATCATTGTGTTTTCACGCTTGCTGGGTACGATTGGATTACTTCATTTGATTCATCTCCATGTGCTTCCGCAGTCCCCCAACAGATTTGTTTACTTGAGACTTACTGATACTCCAGCAACATATATAGCAGTGTATGCAGCAGGCAAGAGATGCATATTTTTAATCAAAATTAAACCCACTAAAGATTGGTAATTCAAGTCAAAATACCAAAATCCTAACCTGTGCTGATCAACTGTCCGTCCAATACGCGTCCACCAATCTTGGAGTCTCCTGATCAAATAATCACAATTTTTAGTTCAGAATGCATCTATGAAAGGCCCATAATTCGGACTTTTTAATTTGATTTAATTTCAGTTTCAGGTAATTTATGAGGCCTACGCATCATCCATCAAACTGCCAGCGTATCAAAGTTTTTATCATTATTTCTCGTCTTCTTCTTAATTTAGGCTGCGCCAAACAAAAATCCTTCTCAATAAGGCTAATAGGCTCTCTTTCCAAACTGCGCCTCCAGCCTGATAGGCAAACCGAGTGTTACCCCTTTTTGAGGGCCCTGGCTCTGAGTCTTGAGTCACGATGGTTATGGATGATGATGATTCGAGCATGCCACAAAAATATACAGACATGCATCTTTGAATCCGGTGACACACAGCCATACATTTTGCATGCCCCGTTCTTTAGCTTTTAACCTCTTCAAGACTCAGCTAATGGTTAAGATTTATGGTGAACCCCACACCTTTCACAAGCAGGATTCAAGATTCAGCTGATACACATCGTACTCCTTAAGTCCTCTATCGGATACTCCACATTGATAATAGAGAAAAACTTCCCTGCTCTGACAGTGTGATGGTTGATACACCAGCACTAAGAAATTGTATGCGTGGCATGCAGATTACAAGTTATTGGATGGTTGATATGCAGTAATCTACAATTTACTGCAGATAACAAGTTGAGCCGTCCAAATTATGAATGCCTATAGTAATAGAGCCATCGTACCTTATCTGATATTGTTTTCATTTAGTTTTGTTTTTGACTTTGTATTTGTTATTTGAATTCTGTTTCATTGTATTTAGGAGGATCTTTCTGTTTCCTTAAATATAGCAGTTAGTTTAGACAAGCTGTTATATTTGAAATCCTTAAATATTGATCAATGAAAAGCCATCGGAGTGTGGCCTTTATTTCCTTCTTAATCATCTACATTTTTCAATCTCTTTATGGTATCAGAGCAGTTTATTTTTTTTCTGCTATTCATCTCTAAGCCACCCCAGTCATGACTACAAATTCATCCCAACCTACAATTCACAACACCAACGAACCAAATCAAACCTTAATCACCATCAATATCTCAGCTCAAGCCCCACTAAAACTCACAAATACCAACTACATTTCCTGGTAGCTTCAATTTCAAACCCTCTTCATCGGATATGATCTCCTAGGATACATAGATGGTTCAAAACCATGTCCAGCAGCCACTGTTATGTCCAACATCACCACTACACCAAATCCTGCTCACACCTTATGGGTTCGACAATATCAATTAATCCTAAATGCTCTTGTTGGTTCTCTTTCTCCCACTATCATTCCTTTCATTGCTACCGCCCAAACATCTAAAGCAGCTTGGACGATTTTGGCTGACACGTATGCTAAGCCGTCACGAGGACGCATTAAGCAGGTAAAAACTCATCTGAAAAATCTAACCAAAGGCTCTCAAACTATTACAGATTTTCTGCAAACAGTGAAAGCTTGTGCTGATGAGCTTGCAATTCTTGGAGCGCCAATGGAGGAAGATGATCTCATGGAGAAAATCCTAGATGGGCTTGGGGATGAGTATAAATAACTTGTTCGTGCCGTCCAAGCTCGAGACACTCCGATCACCTTTGTCGAGCTTCATGAAAAACTTCTGAATTATGAAGCAGCTCTACCCGGAACCAAGTCTGCACCTGCATACTTTCCGGCTTCGGCAAATCCTGCACATCGATCCAACAATGGTTGGCGTCCTTCCAACCTATCCAACAACAGAAACAACAACACAGGCTGGCGCCCGTCGCCAAACTACACCAATAACACCCCTACATACAACACTGGACCAAATTCCAGTAGAAACACTCGGCCTCCTCGTCCCTATCTTGGTCACTGCCAAATCTGTGGAATTCAGGGACATACAGCCAAGAAGTGCCCATCCTATCGCCTTGTTCCTAATTCACCATCCACCACAGCAAGTGCTCCAACGACAAATTCTCCAACACCATGGCAGCCTCGAGCCCATTTTGCTGCAAATACTTCGTCCAACAATCCAACATGGTTACTGGACACGGGTGCTTCTCATCATGTCACAGCAGACTTGTCCAATCTCTCCCTTCATGCACCTTACACAGGCTCAGATGATATCATGATCGGCGATGGCACTGGCCTCCCCATCACTCACACGGGTTCAATCTCTCTTCACACTCCCAACACCTCTTTTCAATTAAACAATGTTCTCTGTGTTCCTACAATGAAGAAAAATTTAATCTCCATCTCACAATTTTGTCTCTCCAATAATGTGTCCATTGAATTCTCATCTTCTTCTTTTATTGTGAAGGAACTTCGCACGAGGGCAACTCTCTTGTAGGGCAAAACGAAAGATGGGGTGTATGAATGGCCATCCTCTACTCCAATACACTCTCCTTTGTTAGCATTTTCCAGTGTCAAGACAACCTCTTCTCACTGGCATCATAGACTAGGTCACCCAGCCTCTCCTATTTTAAAGCACATTCTCTCTCATTATCAAATAAACTCCTCCACATCATTGTCTTCTGATTTTCTATGTAACGCATGTCAGTGCAATAAAAGTCACAAACTTTCTTTTTCTAATTCTTCTATTGTGTCTTTTCGGCCTCTTCAAATCATCTTCTCAAATGTATGGACTTCCCCTGTTTTATCAGATCATGGTTTTAAATATTATGTCATCTTTGTAGATCACTTCACTAAATACATCTGGTTTTATCACTACAAAAAAGAGGGTTTTTAGCGACGAAACTTTTAGCGACGAAACATATTTTCGTCGCTAAAAGTCACTTTTAGCGACGAAACTTTTAGCGGCGAAAATTTTCGTAGCTAAAAATCGTACATTATGCTTTTAGCGACGAAACGTTTCGTCGCTAAATGCTCCAAACATTATGGAATTACATATATTTTAGCAGCGAAAATTTTCGCCGCTAAAAATCCTGCATGATACTTTTAGCGACTAAAATTTTCGTTGCGAAAGACTGAAACATTTTCTTAAACTTTTAGGGGCGAAAATTTTCGTCACTAAAAAATAAAAAAATCTTTCTTTTTTAGCAGCGAAAATTTTCGCTGCTAAAAGTCTTGTACAGTACAAAACTTTTAGCGACAAAAATTTTCGCTGCTAAAAATAAACTACCGTATCTTTTAGCTACGAAAGTTTTCGTCGCCAAAAGTTTCTTTAAAAAAAATATATAATCTAGCTCAAAATCCGTACAAAATTCCTGATGTACACCTATTAACAATATATTCCATCATATTCATCCTGATATACACATTTCATCATATTCACATTCACATCCATCTAAATCCAAACTACATACACTTTTAGCGGCGAAACTGTTCGTCACTAAAAAATTAAAAAATCTTTCTGGTTTTAGCAGCAAAAATTTTCGCTGTTAAAAATAAACTACCGTATCTTTTAGCTACGAAAATTTTCGTCGCCAAAAGTTTCTTTTTTAAAAAAATATAATCTAGCTCAAAATCCGTACAAAATTCCTGATATACACCTGTTAACAATATATTCCATCATATTCATCCTGATATACACATTTCATCATATTCACATTCTGTAACAACCCGAATCTTCGGGACCCGAGTACACAACCCGTTTCCCAAAAACTCGAGTGTTAACCTTAAAGGATGGTCAGATATAATATTTTTCTTTTATCAGAGTAAGCAAATGAGCGTAGTGTGGACAAGTAAGCATAAAGAAAAGTTCCATTATCATTTATAATATACAAAAGAGCGCCCATAATGACTTATACAAACCAATGTCTCGAATATAACAAATACAAGAATCCACATGATCTAGATACATGAAGAATAATAGAAAGCACATAAGTATAAGCTGCAAGATCGCACAACTCCTCCAGGCAAATACGGTCATGTAACCCTCGCACTTGGACTCGGCTCCTCATCAGCCTGAACCTGGAAATCACTTAAGCCACCTGTGCTACCTGTACGGTTATATTTTTGATGGATGAGTGGCCAACTCAGTGTGAATTCCCCTCAAGATTACACACCGCCGCATTAGGTAAGAAATAGTATAAAACATCCAAACAACCAAAACAGTATAAATGCAGTCTTATTATACGCATGGATGCATGAATGCAATCATCGCCCCGGGGATGCTCATCCGTGCGGACAGTGGGCCGTCACCCATGCAGTCATCGAACCTGGGAAACATCAACCAGTCGGAATCATCGAACCTGGGAAATATCAACCAGTCGGAACGTGCCATGTATGCATGATTAGCCATGTCATTATTAGTCCATTTACAACCAGCCAATTTAGATAAGCTCAAAGGTCACTACGGGGAGCACATGGCCCAGCGTAGGCCGACGGCTCGGGCATAGTGTCCCATTCCCACCATCCCCGGCCCATGAGACTACCATCTTAGGATGTTTAATGGAACCCTGTCGACTAGTGGTCAATCATATTACTGTATATGGGGCTTACCATCGCATGGTTGCACAGTATAAAACATCAAATCCATATAAGAAAAATGTCAAATAAAACCACATAGGGTGAATATCAAAATATGCCGCATAGGGCGAATATCAAAATCATACGATGAAAACCATCCTTAAAAAAAACCATTGAGCTCAACAACCCTGGATGGTAGGCCCACATCAATGATCCATCTAGACCACTACTCAGTAACCACCAAGTCAAAGGTCCATTACGATCACAACCAGTCAAGTTACATCCCAAGTATGGGTGTACATTCACATGTGGGAAATTCCCACTAATGTACCAGTTTTGAAGTCCATAAGTAATACACAGATAATCCACAAGCATGAACAAATATACAGGATGAACATTAAGCAGGCAATACAGCAAATCAATTTCCACCAGCTAACACATGTGATTATAAGAGAGAGATATCAATTATAAATTTAAATGAAAACTATAACTTAAGCTAATGAGAAGATGAAAAGCTCAAGGGGAAGAATCATCACCTTATAGTTCGCATCGCCTACCAGCATGGCTAGGGACGCGTGGTCCCTTATAATCGAGTCCTATCATGAATTAGGAAATTATGTGGTTAGATCAAGTTCTACACACTATTTAGGGTTGAGATTATATCCTAGGGTTTGGATTATTTATCTAAGGGTCTTAATGTAGGATTAGGGTTTTCATCTTAGGGTTTAGTTTTAAATTTAAATTTAGGATTAAAATGTTAGTTGGTGTAAAAACTAGTCACCATGTTAATTTAACACATATAATGTAAGTACTAATATTAATGCGGTATAATTAATATCAGCTCATCATGGTAATAATTTTTATTACAATCGAAATAACATGATATTACCAAAGGTAATATTCTCAAGTGATGCATACCATGTAATTATCATTAATGATGTTTTCATTTATATTAACTAATATTAGTGCAACATGTTGGTAATAATCATCCTTATTCATAATTAATAATAGAATTATAATTGATGATAACAACAAAAACACTAATTAAGATAGTGTAGTGTTTATTTATATTTCTAACAACAATATTAATAATAGAAATAAATGACAAGTCTGATTAATGAAAAGAGGTGGAAATCCTCACCAGGCTGACTCGGTACGAGCCGAGTTGACTCGTCTCAACACAAGAACCCAACTACTCCCTCTCTCTCTCCTTCTCTCCCTCTTCCTTCTTTCCTTCCTTCTCCCTATTCTTTTTCTTTTTCTCTTCCTTTTGCTGAAATTTCCAGCCACACCTGGGCTAGACCCAAGCTCAGCTGGACTCGGTCCCAGCCGAGTTGACTCGGTTTGGCTAGCAACCTGACCCGAATCTCCCTCTCATTTTCTCTTCCCTTTCTTTCTTCTCCTTTCCTCCTCATTCCTTTCTTCCTTTCTTATACTCTTTTCTTCCTTTCTCTCTCCACTGCACCATCCAGCAACCTGGACCAGTCAGTGACTGGGGTTGTGCTCGACCTGGTTAGATTGGGTTGGGACTGCAACCTCCTCATTTCCTCTTTCTTTCTCCCTCCCTCTGCCTGCTCTCTCTCCTTTCTCTTGTTTCTATCTCTTCTCTTCCTCTTCTTCTTCTTCTTTTTTTTTTTTCCTTCTGCAACTCCAGCAGACGAACTGGGCTAGCAGCGCCCGAGTCGCGCTCGGCTTGGTTGGAGAAGACGAGCTGGCTATTAATGGCGTTTTGAAGTCCGACGAACCTGGCTTCGATCTGCTCCGTAGGATCGATTCTACTCGATCCCAGCATGCTTCCTGACCATTATTTTTGAAGCTTCGAATCGGTTTGGGTGGTGGGTTTGATGGTAGGAGATGGCAGCTGTTTTTTTCGATTCTTCCTTGCAAGGGATGGGAAAGAGGCATTTTCCCTTCTTCCTTATAGAGAAACCTAATGCTCCTAGGCCGTTGGATCAAGATTGAATGGCCTAGATTCAATCTATGGCAGGGAGGGGAGTGAAAACAGCAGGCGCAGCAAAACCGCCCACTGTTTGGTCTTTGGCAGGGCTGAAATCCTAAAAACGAAAGGCTGAGATGGATTGGAACGGAGGGCTGAGATACTGCAGAGGCAACCCACGCGGATTGCCAGTGTGGAAAGAGAGAAGAACGGATTTTTTTTTTCTGTTTTCGGAAAGTGCCAGCTGCACGCAGTTGTTTTGTGCTTGGTATTGTGTGCACATCTGTGCGATCCAACAGGTGAAACAGGGCAGGTATGGGACGCATTTGGGTCCTGTATAAGATGGACGGTTTGGATCAAGAGAAAGATCCATGATGGTGGGCCACAAGTCATCCCAAAGGGACGTCATCCGTCTGTCAGGCGCAGGCGGGAGTGTATTTGAAAAGGAATGGAATTCCTCTTCTTCTTTTTTTCTTGCTTTTCACGGCCAGAGGCGATTTGACCGGCCTCCTTGGTCCAATGCACCTCGGGTGTGCACATGTGAGTGGTGCCCATGCACCACAGGTGGAGCCCACGGTGATGGTCCTGCTTAATCCATGTCGTTCATTCATTCTGTCAGCCCGTATTATGCGCCAGTCCAAAGAATGAAGCAGATCCATGACTTAGGTGGCCCATGCTCTCCATTTTCACTTGTTGTTAGTTCTAATTGCATATTCTAGTTAGTCTGCTGGTCAGATCACCTTGAAGTTGAGCACCAGCGGTCGAAAAAGGGCCCAAGGGACCTAGATATAAGGAAACTCTAAGTTCCAGGCGGGCAACAATACGTTTGATCAGTCCGTCGTAC
The DNA here is from genome assembly GCA_021015155.1 of Magnolia officinalis. NCBI lineage: Eukaryota > Viridiplantae > Streptophyta > Magnoliopsida > Magnoliales > Magnoliaceae > Magnolia > Magnolia officinalis. The sequence continues at coordinate 3,577,646 of JAJHSJ010000011.1, read as the reverse complement.
AAATGCTCGTTAGTATATGTTCAAACACGTAACATTGGCTATGGCATTAGTTGGGGTCCACTGCGATGTTCGGTGAGCGATCCACCCCGTTTGTCTAGTTTGTTACATCATTTTAGGACACGACGTCAAAATTGAAATAATTCCATTAATCAGGTGGCCCACAAGGTCTACATGAGTCTCTAAGACATTCACCGTTAAAAATTTATTTGGAATTCTCGTCCGTACAGTGTCATGCAAATGCTATCCTATTATTTACAACTATACCCTTTCTTTTGTCAAAACTTCTGCCGTCCGTAACTCACTACTCCACCGTCCAAATGTGATGAGATTTGACGGGCGGCCTTTATTTTTCGCGCTCTTTTCATTGCCCAAATTTGAGCCTTGATTTTTCGAGGATGACTAAGATGCTCTTTTAACGGCTAATATATTTTAAAATTCTAAAATAATATTTGTGCACCTCCAATTGACAAGTCACCGGGCAGTTTGGACCAAAACCCTTAGATCTTCGCGATGATCGATTTTCCATGATGTTTTTATGGCCCGTTTGGCGGATCCAAACATGACGGATGGTCAGATGACTTGTTAAAAATAAGGGGGCTTTATGGTTAGCACTCTGGTCATGTATGTCAGTGGATGTACGATCAGTTTCGTAAATGGATGGTCATAAGGTATGTTTTTGGAGTAATTAGGGGTATGACATGTAAATTGTTATATTCAAGTGACTTGTTCACATGTGTGGGTTTCTCATATTGTAATTCTAACGGTGGGTTAAACATATTCATATGGTGTGAGCAAGATGAACAGATCAGAATCTTGATCTGATAAGTGTATGGACGGATATGGAGATCAAGTAGCTAATTTAATGTGATCTAAGGGTTGAAATTTGATGTGTACGGTTAATTTATGATAATTAGGCCTAGTATAAAATTTCACATGAAATGGATCATGAGAACTATGTGATCTATAATTCAGGGATCTATGTAATGACATTTTCGTAATTAATGCTGATCTAAGAGTTTTGTGAAATCTAGTGGTTCTACATAGTTATATGCTCATTTCTAAGCAATTATTACAAAAGGACTTACATCTAAATCATTATGGATAAAGAGTTATTCACCAGTTTAGTCAAGGGAAAGTACGTACACATGATCAACGGTTGGATGACTTGATTTATGGATGGAGATCATTCTTAATTGGTCTGATTCATATTAGAAGATGGATGTAGGGTTAGGTTAGCTACTTAGGTACCCTATATGTATACATAATAGGTTAAATTCAATGTAACACTCGAGTACTGAAAGTGTGGGGTGTTACAATCTACCCCCCTTAAAGAGAATTTCGTCCCCGAAATTCAATACTTCTAGAAATGGGACAAAAATAATCTATTTTCTGTGTCTGTAAGCGTTCACGTTCAACTGTTAGGACTGTGGTTGTTACAATCTACCCCCCTTAAAGAGAATTTCACCCACGAGATTCGATTATGGTCATCCCAATTTCCTTTACTATCAATTAAGATCAAGGATTTGCTCATCCGACTTGAAGAAGAGTTTTATTACTATCCTACATTTATATATTTGTGTGTGTACGTATGAAGTTCACGATGACAGTTCCACATCATCTAAAAGAAGATTAGTAGTTTTATGTTTTTGGTATTTGGGTTAACACAAACAGACGACTATGGTGGGTCTGGGCCTGATACAATGATCTTCTGCTTGATCAGGGCAGTGAGTTCTTTGGCATCCATTGCTAATCCTAGTAACCCTTAACCTTCTGCTTGATCAGGGCATTGAGGTCATTAGGATTTGCTAGGATTTAGAAGTAGGATCAAACCGCATGCACTTTGCTTAAATATGATTCCGTCAGTCCGTGAACCCGATTATTCAGGATTTATGTGAAATATCGTATATACAGTTTTCTATTTTAACAAAGGACAAGTCTATGATGGCCTAGCACGCTTCCGCTGCGCCACTTTGATTATCTAAGTACTACTTGGAAGTTTCAAGACAAGGATTTTTACATGGAACCCAGGTTTAAAGGTCGCCAAGTTCATTTAAGATTTCTAACCTAATTCCAATATGCTTGACCTTGGGTTGAAATTTTACCTAAGATCATGTAGCTTCTCCTCTAATTAATTTTTGTGTGTCGAAATTTGTGGAAAATGTTATTTTCAAGTGAAAGATGTACCGAGAGATTCAAGTAACAATTTCTGGCCAAATTCCTTAGATTTTAGGAAGTGCTTATGTTCAACCTAACGTACAACGTGACGGATCCTACGAAGTCTAAGTTCGATCCATTTGATTGATGATCACGATAGCGTTATTTCTGACCATGAAATCTTAGGAAAATTCATATTCTGAATTTCTAGAAAATTTTCATTTGGAAGTTAAGTACAAGAAATGTCCTTGTTTGGCCTTACGTACATCGTAGTAAACATTCACATAATTAATTTCTAAGTTCAAACAACCATGTTGTAGTTTATAAGGGAACTAAAGTTCTTGTTTCTAAGTTCAAATGGTCGCTTTGTCAATTTTCATGGGAACCAAAGTCCTTTTCCTTGAGTTCAAATGGCTCATCCTAAGAATTTCAAAGGGCTAAGGTTTTGGGTATCTATGTTCTCAAGTTTCTCTTACTCCAAGGGAATTCCATATAAGTCTAAGGTCTAAGAGTCTATCTTAAAAGTCCCAATGGCGTCTAAAGTTTGGAATTCCTATGTTTTAAATTTTCTCTTATTCTGAGGGAATTCCTCATACATCCAAATGACTAATCCTCTAATTCTAAGGGAACCTGAGCTCACTTCTAAGTTCTAAAATTATCGAAACAATTTTTCCAAGGAGCCTAGAATTTTTGAGTTTTTATGTTCTCAATTTCTCATCAACTCAAATGACTATCTTGATCATTTATGAAGGACCCTAAGTTTGGGTTTCTACATTCTTAACCATTCTTCTAAATCTAAGGGAGTTTCACCTAAGTTCAGATTTCTAATTTCAAACATCCTAACTTGAGACATTTAAGGCTTGTATAAGGTCATTTCCCAAGGCCAAGTTTGTCCAAACTATGCTCTGATACCAACTGTAACAACCCGAATCTTCGGGACCCGAGTACACAACCCGTTTCCCAAAAACTCGAGTGTTAACCTTAAAGGATGGTCAGATATAATATTTTTCTTTTATCAGAGTAAGCAAATGAGCGTAGTGTGGACAAGTAAGCATAAAGAAAAGTTCCATTATCATTTATAATATACAAAAGAGCGCCCATAATGACTTATACAAACCAATGTCTCGAATATAACAAATACAAGAATCCACATGATCTAGATACATGAAGAATAATAGAAAGCACATAAGTATAAGCTGCAAGATCGCACAACTCCTCCAGGCAAATACGGTCATGTAACCCTCGCACTTGGACTCGGCTCCTCATCAGCCTGAACCTGGAAATCACTTAAGCCACCTGTGCTACCTGTACGGTTATATTTTTGATGGATGAGTGGCCAACTCAGTGTGAATTCCCCTCAAGATTACACACCGCCGCATTAGGTAAGAAATAGTATAAAACATCCAAACAACCAAAACAGTATAAATGCAGTCTTATTATACGCATGGATGCATGAATGCAATCATCGCCCCGGGGATGCTCATCCGTGCGGACAGTGGGCCGTCACCCATGCAGTCATCGAACCTGGGAAACATCAACCAGTCGGAATCATCGAACCTGGGAAATATCAACCAGTCGGAACGTGCCATGTATGCATGATTAGCCATGTCATTATTAGTCCATTTACAACCAGCCAATTTAGATAAGCTCAAAGGTCACTACGGGGAGCACATGGCCCAGCGTAGGCCGACGGCTCGGGCATAGTGTCCCATTCCCACCATCCCCGGCCCATGAGACTACCATCTTAGGATGTTTAATGGAACCCTGTCGACTAGTGGTCAATCATATTACTGTATATGGGGCTTACCATCGCATGGTTGCACAGTATAAAACATCAAATCCATATAAGAAAAATGTCAAATAAAACCACATAGGGTGAATATCAAAATATGCCGCATAGGGCGAATATCAAAATCATACGATGAAAACCATCCTTAAAAAAAACCATTGAGCTCAACAACCCTGGATGGTAGGCCCACATCAATGATCCATCTAGACCACTACTCAGTAACCACCAAGTCAAAGGTCCATTACGATCACAACCAGTCAAGTTACATCCCAAGTATGGGTGTACATTCACATGTGGGAAATTCCCACTAATGTACCAGTTTTGAAGTCCATAAGTAATACACAGATAATCCACAAGCATGAACAAATATACAGGATGAACATTAAGCAGGCAATACAGCAAATCAATTTCCACCAGCTAACACATGTGATTATAAGAGAGAGATATCAATTATAAATTTAAATGAAAACTATAACTTAAGCTAATGAGAAGATGAAAAGCTCAAGGGGAAGAATCATCACCTTATAGTTCGCATCGCCTACCAGCATGGCTAGGGACGCGTGGTCCCTTATAATCGAGTCCTATCATGAATTAGGAAATTATGTGGTTAGATCAAGTTCTACACACTATTTAGGGTTGAGATTATATCCTAGGGTTTGGATTATTTATCTAAGGGTCTTAATGTAGGATTAGGGTTTTCATCTTAGGGTTTAGTTTTAAATTTAAATTTTAGGATTAAAATGTTAGTTGGTGTAAAAACTAGTCACCATGTTAATTTAACACATATAATGTAAGTACTAATATTAATGCGGTATAATTAATATCAGCTCATCATGGTAATAATTTTTATTACAATCGAAATAACATGATATTACCAAAGGTAATATTCTCAAGTGATGCATACCATGTAATTATCATTAATGATGTTTTCATTTATATTAACTAATATTAGTGCAACATGTTGGTAATAATCATCCTTATTCATAATTAATAATAGAATTATAATTGATGATAACAACAAAAACACTAATTAAGATAGTGTAGTGTTTATTTATATTTCTAACAACAATATTAATAATAGAAATAAATGACAAGTCTGATTAATGAAAAGAGGTGGAAATCCTCACCAGGCTGACTCGGTACGAGCCGAGTTGACTCGTCTCAACACAAGAACCCAACTACTCCCTCTCTCTCTCCTTCTCTCCCTCTTCCTTCTTTCCTTCCTTCTCCCTATTCTTTTTCTTTTTCTCTTCCTTTTGCTGAAATTTCCAGCCACACCTGGGCTAGACCCAAGCTCAGCTGGACTCGGTCCCAGCCGAGTTGACTCGGTTTGGCTAGCAACCTGACCCGAATCTCCCTCTCATTTTCTCTTCCCTTTCTTTCTTCTCCTTTCCTCCTCATTCCTTTCTTCCTTTCTTATACTCTTTTCTTCCTTTCTCTCTCCACTGCACCATCCAGCAACCTGGACCAGTCAGTGACTGGGGTTGTGCTCGACCTGGTTAGATTGGGTTGGGACTGCAACCTCCTCATTTCCTCTTTCTTTCTCCCTCTGCCTGCTCTCTCTCCTTTCTCTTGTTTCTATCTCTTCTCTTCCTCTTCTTCTTCTTCTTTTTTTTTTTTCCTTCTGCAACTCCAGCAGACGAACTGGGCTAGCAGCGCCCGAGTCGCGCTCGGCTTGGTTGGAGAAGACGAGCTGGCTATTAATGGCGTTTTGAAGTCCGACGAACCTGGCTTCGATCTGCTCCGTAGGATCGATTCTACTCGATCCCAGCATGCTTCCTGACCATTATTTTTGAAGCTTCGAATCGGTTTGGGTGGTGGGTTTGATGGTAGGAGATGGCAGCTGGTTTTTCGATTTTTCTTTGCAAGGGATGGGAAAGAGGCATTTTCCCTTCTTCCTTATAGAGAAACCTAATGCTCCTAGGCCGTTGGATCAAGATTGAATGGCCTAGATTCAATCTATGGCAGGGAGGGGAGTGAAAACAGCAGGCGCAGCAAAACCGCCCACTGTTTGGTCTTTGGCAGGGCTGAAATCCTAAAAACGAAAGGCTGAGATGGATTGGAACGGAGGGCTGAGATACTGCAGAGGCAACCCACGCGGATTGCCAGCGTGGAAAGAGAGAAGAACGGATTTTTTTTTTCTGTTTTCGGAAAGTGCCAGCTGCACGCAGTTGTTTTGTGCTTGATATTGTGTGCACATCTGTGCGATCCAACAGGTGAAACAGGGCAGGTATGGGACGCATTTGGGTCCTGTATAAGATGGACGGTTTGGATCAAGAGAAAGATCCATGATGGTGGGCCACAAGTCGTCCCAAAGGGACGTCATCCGTCTGTCAGGCGCAGGCGGGAGTGTATTTGAAAAGGAATGGAATTCCTCTTCTTTTTTTTTTCTCGCTTTTCACGGCCAGAGGCGATTTGACCGGCCTCCTTGGTCCAATGCACCTCGGGTGTGCACATGTGAGTGGTGCCCATGCACCACAGGTGGAGCCCACGGTGATGGTCCTGCTTAATCCATGTCGTTCATTCATTCTGTCAGCCCGTATTATGCCCCGGTCCAAAGAATGAAGCAGATCCATGACTTAGGTGGCCCATGCTCTCCATTTTCACTTGTTGTTAGTTCTAATTGCATATTCTAGTTAGTCTGCTGGTCAGATCACCTTGAAGTTGAACACCAGCGGTCAAAAAAGGGCCCTAGGGACCTAGATATAAGGAAACTCTAAGTTCCAGGCGGACAACAATACGTTTGATCAGTCCATCGTACAAATGCTCGTTAGTATATGTTGAAACACGTAACATTGGCTATGGCATTAGTTGGGGTCCACTGCGATGTTCGGTGAGCGATCCACCCCGTTTGTCTAGTTTGTTACATCATTTTAGGACACGACGTCAAAATTGAAATAATTCCATTAATCAGGTGGCCCACAAGGTCTACATGAGTCTCTAAGACATTCACCGTTAAAAATTTATTTGGAATTCTCGTCCGTACAGTGTCATGCAAATGCTATCCTATTATTTACAACTATACCCTTTCTTTTGTCAAAACTTCTGCCGTCCGTAACTCACTACTCCACCGTCCAAATGTGATGAGATTTGACGGGCGGCCTTTATTTTTCGCGCTCTTTTCATTGCCCAAATTTGAGCCTTGATTTTTCGAGGATGACTAAGATGCTCTTTTAACGGCTAATATATTTTAAAATTCTAAAATAATATTGTGCACCTCCAATTGACAAGTCACCGGGCAGTTTGGACCAAAACCCTTAGATCTTCGCGATGATCGATTTTCCATGATGTTTTTATGGCCCGTTTGGCGGATCCAAACATGACGGATGGTCAGATGACTTGTTAAAAATAAGGGGGCTTTATGGTTAGCACTCTGGTCATGTATGTCAGTGGATGTACGATCAGTTTCGTAAATGGATGGTCATAAGGTATGTTTTTGGAGTAATTAGGGGTATGACATGTAAATTGTTATATTCAAGTGACTTGTTCACATGTGTGGGTTTCTCATATTGTAATTCTAACGGTGGGTTAAACATATTCATATGGTGTGAGCAAGATGAACAGATCAGAATCTTGATCTGATAAGTGTATGGACGGATATGGAGATCAAGTAGCTAATTTAATGTGATCTAAGGGTTGAAATTTGATGTGTACGGTTAATTTATGATAATTAGGCCTAGTATAAAATTTCACATGAAATGGATCATGAGAACTATGTGATCTATAATTCAGGGATCTATGTAATGACATTTTCGTAATTAATGCTGATCTAAGAGTTTTGTGAAATCTAGTGGTTCTACATAGTTATATGCTCATTTCTAAGCAATTATTACAAAAGGACTTACATCTAAATCATTATGGATAAAGAGTTATTCACCAGTTTAGTCAAGGGAAAGTACGTACACATGATCAACGGTGGATGACTTGATTTATGGATGGAGATCATTCTTAATTGGTCTGATTCATATTAGAAGATGGATGTAGGGTTAGGTTAGCTACTTAGGTACCCTATATGTATACATAATAGGTTAAATTCAATGTAACACTCGAGTACTGAAAGTGTGGGGTGTTACACATTCACATTCACATCCATCTAAACCCAAACTACATAAACTACATTCATCCAAACACAAATAATCTTATCTGCATCACATTCATTCACGCATAAATACATATAAACTTAACATCATAAACAAATAAATAAAAAATCACAAAGATGAAGACGGAGGTGGTGGGGCATCGGTGGGTAAGCGTGCAGCAAAAGCATGAAACATCTCCGTCATCCGTCACTCATGCTCCACCCGCATCTCCGCCATCCTCCTTTCCTGCTCCTCCTTCTGCCTCACCAACTCCTCCTCCATCCTCCTCTGCCTCGCCAGCTGATCCTCTATCCTCCTCTCCTGCTCCTCCCTCTGCCTCGCCAGCTCCTCCAGGTTTAGTTTTAGGTTTAGGTTTAAGTTCAGGTTATAAGTATAGGTTTTGGGATTTGAGAATAGGTTTAGGGTTTAGGAAATCAGGTTGGATTCGGGATCGGGTTTAGGTTTTGGTTTTGAAGTTTAAGCTTAGGTTAAGGTTAGGGAGTTGAGATTAGGATTAGGTGTAGGTGTAGGTTTAGGTTTAGGGATTTGAGAATACATTTAGGTTTTAGGTTTAGGTTTAGGTTTTAGGTTATAGGTTAAGGTTTAGGTTTTAGGTTTGGGTTACTGTTAGGTTATAGGTTATAAGTTTAGGTTTTGGTTTAGGTTAAGGTTATAGGTTTAGGTTAAGGTTTAGGTTATAAGCTATAGGTTTAGGGAATTGAGAATTGGTTAAGGTTTAGGTTTAGGTAATCGGGTTCGTGTTCGGGATCTGGTTTAGGCTTGCGTTTTCATGTTTAGGTTTAGGTTTAGGTTTAGGTTAAGGAGTTAAGATTAGGATTAGGTGTAGGTTTAGGTTTAGGGATTTGAGAATAGGTTAATGTTTAGGTATAGGTCTAGGTTTAGGTTTTAGCTTTTAGGTTTAGGTTTTGGTTTTAGGTTTAGGTTAAGGTTATAAGTTTAAGTTATAGGTTAAGGTATAGGTTATAGGTTTTTGTTTAGGTTGAGGTTATAGGTATTGGTTTAGGTTTAGGTTTAGGTTTAGGTTTTATTTTATAGGTTTAGGTTAAAGGTCATAGGTTTAGGTTAAAGTTTAGGTTACAGGTTTTGGTTTAGGTTAAGGTTATAGGCTTTGGTTTAGGTTAGGGTTTAGGTTTTGGGTTTATGTTAAGGTTATAGGTTAAGGTTATAGGTTTAGGTTAGGTTTAGGTTTAGGTTATAGGTTATAGGTTATAGCTTTGGGAATTGAAAATAGGTTAAGGTTTAGGTTTAGGAAATCGGGTTCGGGTTCAGGATCGGGTTTAGGCTTGGCTTTTCATGTTTAGGTTTAGGTTTAGTTTAGGGAGTTGAGATTGGGATTTGGTGTAGGTTTAGGTTTAGGGATTTGAGAATAGGTTAAGGTTTAGGTATAGGTTTAGGAAATCGGGTTCGGGATCGGGATCGGGCTTAGGCTTGGGTTTTCATGTTTAGGTTTAGGTTTAGGTTAGGGAATTGAGAGTGGGATTTGGTGTGTAGGTATAAGTTTAGGGATTTGAGAATAGGTTAAGGTTTAGGTATAGGTTTAGGAAATCGGGTTCGGGATCGGGTTTAGGCTTGGGTTTTCAAGTTTAGGTTTAGGTTTAGGTTAGGGAGTTGATATTGGGATCAGTGTGTAGGTTTAGGTTTAAGGATTTGAGAATAGGTATAGGTTTAGGTTTTAGCTTATAGGTTTAAGTTATAGGTTTAGGTTTTGGTTTTAGGTTTAGGTTAAGATTATAAGTTTAGGTTATAGGTTATAAGTTATAGGTTAAGGTTTAGGTTATAGGTTTTAGTTTAGGTTAAGGTTATAGGTTTTGGTTTAGGTTATAGGTTTAGGTTTAGGTTTTGGTTTTAGGTTAAGGTTTAGGTTACAGGTTTTAGTTTAGGTTAAGGTTATAGGCTTTGGTTTAGGTTAAGGTTTAGGTTTTGGGTTTATGTTAAGGTTATAGGTTAAGGTTATAGGTTTAGGTTAGGTTTAGGTTTAGGTTATAGGTTATAGCTTTGGGAATTGAAAATAGGTTAAGGTTTAGGTTTAGGAAATCGGGTTCGCGTTCAGGATCGGGTTTAGGCTTGGCTTTTCATGTTTAGGTTTAGGTTTAGTTTAGGGAGTTGAGATTGGGATTTGGTGTAGGTTTAGGTTTAGGGATTTGAGAATAGGTTAAGGTTTAGGTATAGGTTTAGGAAATCGGGTTCGGGATCGGGATCGGGCTTAGGCTTGGATTTTCATGTTTAGGTTTAGGTTTAGGTTAGGGAATTGAGATTGGGATTTGGTGTAGATATAAGTTTAGGAATTTGAGAATAGGTTAAGGTTTAGGTTTTGGGTTTATGTTAAGGTTATAAGTTTAGGTTAGGTTTAGGTTATAGGTTATAGCTTTGGGAATTGAGAATAGGTTAGGTTTAGGTTTAGGAAATCGGGTTTGGATTCGGGATCGGGTTTAGGCTGGGTTTTCAAGTTTAGATTTAGGTTTAGTTAGTGAGTTGAGATTGGGATAAGGTGTAGGTTTAGGTTTAGGGATTTGAGAATAGGTTAAGGTTTAGGTATAGGTTTAGGTTTAGGTTTTAGCTTATAGATTTAGTTTTTGGTTCTAGGTTTAGGTTAAGGTTATAAGTTTAGGTTATAGGTTAAGATTTAGGTTATAGGTTTTTGTTTAGGTTAAGGTTATAGGTTTTTGTTTAGGTTTAGGTTTTAGTTTATAGGTTTAGGTTTTGGTTTTAGGTTTAGGTTAAGGGTATAAGTTTAGGTTAAGGTTTAGGTTACAGGTTTTGGTTTTGGTTAAGGTTATAGGTTTTGGTTTAGGTTAAGGTTTAGGTTTTGGGTTTATGTTAAGATTATAAGTTAAGGTTATAGGCTTAGGTTAGGTTTAGGTTTAGGTTATAGGTTATAGCTTCGGGATTTGAGAATAGGTTAAGGTTTAGGTTTAGGAAATCAAGTTCGGGATCGGGTTCGGGATCGGGTTTAGGCTTGAGTTTTCATGTTTAGGTTTAGGTTTAGGTTAGAGAGTTAAGATTGGTATTTGGTGTAGGTTTAGGTTTAGGTTTAGGAAATCGAGTTCGGGTTCAGGTTTTGAAGTTTAGGTTTAGGTTGGGGAGTTGAGATTGAGATTGGGATTATGTTTAGGTTTAGGGATTTGAGAATACATTAAGGTTTTAGGTTTAGGTTTAGGTTTAGGTTTAGCTTATAGGTTTAGGTTATAGGTTTAGGTTTTGGTTTTAGGTTTAGGTTAAGGTTATAAGTTTAGGTTATAGGTTTAGCTTTAGGTTATAGGTTTTGTTTCGGTTAAGGTTATAGGTTTTGGTTTAGGTTATAGGTTTAGGTTTAGGTTAGGTTTAGGTTTATAGGTTTAGGTTATAGGTTTAGGTTTTGGTTTTAGGTTTAGGTTAAGGTTATAAGTTTAGGTTAAGGTTTAGGTTACAGGTTTTGGTTTAGGTTACGGTTATAGGTTTTGGTTTAGGTTAAGGTTTAGGTTTTGGGTTTATGTTAAGGTTATAGGTTTAGGTTGGTTTAGCTTTAGGTTATAGGTTATAGCTTATAGCTTTGGGAATTGAGAATAGGTTAAGGTTTAGGTTTAGGAAATCGGGTTCGGGTTTGAGATCGGGTTTAGGCTTGGGTTTTCATGTTTAGGTTAGGTTTAGGTTAGGGAGTTGAGATTGGGATTTGGTGTAGGTTTAGGTTAGGGCTTTGAGAATAGGTTATGGTTTATGTTTAGGAAATCGGGTTCGGATTCGAGATCGGGTTTAGAAGTTTAGGTTAGGTTTATGTTGGGGACGTGAGATTGGGATTGGGATTGGGATTAGGTTTAGGTTTAGGGATTTGAGAATACATTTAGGTTTTAGGCTTAGGTTTAGGTTTTAGCTTATAAGTTTAGTTTTTGGTTATATGTTTAGGTTATAGATTAAGGTTATAGATTTAGGTTCGATTTAGGTTCAGGTTATAAGTTATAGCTTTGGGAATTGAGAATAGGTTAAGGTTTAGGTTTAGGTTTAGGAAATTGGGTTCAGGTTCGGGTTCAGGATCGGGTTTAGGTTTGGGTTTTCAAGTTCAGGTTTAGGTTTAGGTTAGAGAGTTGAGATTAGGATTTGGTGTAGGTTTAGGTTTAGGGATTTGTTAATAGGTTAAGGTTTAGGTTTAGGAAATCGGGTTCGGGTTCGGGATCGGGTTTAGGCTTGGGTTTTCATGTTTAGGTTTAGGTTTAGGTTAGGGAGTTGAGATTGGGATTTGGTGTAGGTTTAGGTTTAGGGATTTGAGAATAGGTAAGGTTTATATTTAGGAAATCGGATTCGGGTTCGGGATCGGGTTTAGAAGTTTTGGTTTAAGTTTAGGTTGGGAACGTGAGATTGGGATTGGGATTGGGATTAGGTTTAGGTTAGGGATTTGAGAATACATTTAGGTTTTAGGCTTAGGTTTAGGTTTTAGCTTATAAGTTTAGGTTTTGGTTATATATTTAGGTTATAGGTTAAGCTTATAGGTTTAGGTTCAGTTTAGGTTCAGGTTATAGGTTATAGCTTTGGGAATTGAGAATAGGTTAAGGTTTAGGTTTAGGAAACTGGGTTCAGGTTCGGGTTCGGGATCGGGTTTAGGTTTGGGTTTTCAGTTCAGGTTTAGGTTAGGTTAGAGAGTTGAGATTAGGATTTGGTGTAGGTTTAGGTTTAGGGATTTAAGAATAGGTTAAGGTATGGTTTAGGAAATCGGGTTCAGGTTCGGGATCGGGTTTAGGTTTGGGTTTTCATTTTTAGGTTTAGGTTTAGGTTAGGGAGTTGAGATTGAGATTTGGTGTAGGTTTAGGTTTAGGGATTTGAGAATAGGTTTAGGTTTAGGTTTAGGAAATCGGGTTTGAGTTCGGGATCGGGTTTTGGGCTTGGGTTTTCAAGGTTAGGTTTCGGTTTAGGTAAGGAGTTGAGATTGGGATTAGGTGTAGATTTAGGTTTAGGGATTTGAGAATAGGTTAAGGTTTAGGTTTAGTTTATGTTTAGGTTTTAGTTTATAGGTTTAGGTTTTGGTTTTAGGTTTAGGTTAAAGTTATAAGTTTAGGTTAAGGTTTAGGTTACAGGTTTTGGTTTAGGTTAAGGTTATAGGTTTTGGTTTTAGGTTTAGGTTAAGATTCTAAGTTTAGGTTTTAGGTAATAGGTTATGGGTTTTGGTTTAGGTTAAGGTTATAGGTTTTGGTTTAGGTTATAGGTTTAGGTTTAGGTTTTAGTTTATAGGTTTAGGTTAGAGGTTTAGGTTTAGGGATTTGAGAATAGGTTTAGGTTTAGGTTTAGGAAATCGAGTTTTTCATGTTTAGGTTTAGCTTTAGGTTAGGGAGTTGAGATTGGGATTAGGTGTAGGTTTAGGTTAGGGATTTGAGAATAGGTTAAGGTTTATGTTTAGGAAATCGGGTTCGGGTTCGGGTTCGGTTCAGGATCGGGTTTAGAAGTTTAGGTTTAGGTTGGGGACTTGAGATTGGGATCGGGATTAGGTTTAGGTTTAGGGATTTGAGAATACCATTAGGTTTTAGGTTTAGGTTTAGGTTTTAGCTTATAAATATTGGTTTTGGTTTTAGGTTTAGGTTAAGGTTATAGGTTTAGGTTATAGGTTACGGTTATAGGTTTGGATTCGGGTTCGGGTTCGGTTTAGGTTTAAATTATAGATTATAGCTTTGGGAATTGAGAATAGGTTAAGGTTTAGGTTTAGGAAACTGGGTTCGGGTTCGAGATCGGGTTTAGGTTTGGGTTTTCAAGTTCAGGTTTAGGTTTAGGTTAGGGAGTTGCGAATAGGATTTGGTGTAGGTTTAGGTTTAAGGATTGAGAAAAGGTTAAGGTTAGGTTTAGTTTTAGGTTTTAGCTTATAGGTTTAAGTTTTGGTTTTAGGTTTAGGTTTTGGTTATAAGTTTAGGTTATAGGTTATAGGTTAAGGTTTAGGTTATAGGTTTTTGTTTAGGTTAATTAAGGTTATAGGTTTTGGTTTAGGTTATAGGTATAGGTTTAGGTTTAGGTTTAGGTTTTAGTTTATAGGTTGGGTTATAGGTTTAGGTTTTGGTTTTAGGTTTAGGTTAAGGTTATAAGTTTAGGTTAAGGTTTAGGTTAAGATGACACTACCCTGTCATCTATTCCTGCATACTTGTGGCTAGACTTGCTGCCTTGTCCTCTCTTTTCTGTAACCCCACTGAAAATAAAAAGTTTTATGTGGAGATGACTGATATGTATATAATAAACATGAGCTAATAAGCGTTTAAGTATTACAAACAAAACACTAATCTCTAAATGTACTCCTGAATCATGGCACACTCCACACAACTATTTCAATCAAACAACAAATGCCAGATGCAATGTTCTCACTAAGAAAGATGTCAACAATTCTGATTTTATCCACCATCCATGAGAAGTATGATAGATTGAAATACTTAACCTATAAACCTCTGCTTTGGCACGAATCTTTCTTCCCGATGATTTGTCTTCTGTTAAGCATCAGGTCGGATTTATTTTGTGCATGTTGTTTTCACAAATCACCATCCATTTTAAGTGTCTTTGAGAGCAGATTAAGTGTCTTTGAGACCTCACCCAACATGACAAGTCCTTGACAGTGGGGACCACCTAGATGCATGTATTGTATATCCATGTCATCCATCCATTTTAACAGATACTTGGTGCATGAATCCAAAAATCATGCCAGCCTCATAGAAAAAATTGATGTTAATGGAGTGGAAATATATTCTAATTTTGGATTAAAATGCCAGCCTCATAGAAAAAATGCATGCTCAAGGTTTTTATTCAAGCCAACATTTGTACAGGTATGGTCTTCATAGATCTGGTTGATTCATCGTGCAGGCCACAATATGGATTGGGAATGAACTGAAGGGCTACTCCATTGAACTGAAGGCCACAAGGTTTTTATTCAACCTCCTATTGCATATTACGTGTTGAGCCTGTTGGTCATATTTCCATTTAAATTGTACATTTACAGGAAAGTCGTTGGCTAGCTAGGATTAAATTGCATATTACGTGTTTTTATTTCTCTACCATTAAAAACTTCATAAGGCTTATCATAATGTTTAAATAAAATGAGCGAAAAAACGATGCAAATCCAAATCGAAAGTGAACCATACATCATGAAACGGTGGTTATTGAATGCTTGTAGGCCGTAAACGTTTTGAATTTTAAATCTTGGTAGAATTTTAAATTATAAAGACTTTGTTGGTGGCAACAAGTAAAGAAAGATTCATATTGATTTGTTACATTTGTTTTCTTTACCCTTCTTAAGAATTACTGTGATACCTTTTTTTTTTTTTTCTTCTAGAATTGCCTAATCCACAAAACAACTAGTTGTTTTCCAAGTCCAACATCCATATGAATTTTCTTTAGCATTTCCTTGACTAATTGGTTGTATGTTACTAGTATGTAGTAGATAATACTAGGTTCAATAGTAGAAAATAGTATTCAAAACATCATTTTCTGAGTGCCCCTTTCAATGCCTTACGGTGTGTTTGGTTGCACCAGATTTTATTAAATATCATAAAATTCTAAAACTCATCAAAACTCCAAATGAGATTGAAAACAAATATCTATAAACGTACATGACTTTTCCATTAAAACCCATCAATGCCTCACGGTGTGTGTGTTTTTTTTAATTGTCTTTTCTGCCAATAATACATACTTGTCTGGGTGTCAGGTTCAAATATGCCCTGTATGCTGCAAGAAATTGATGTTCTGAGGAAGGCTAAAGTTCTGATTGTTCCAGAAAAGGCTACCAGTGCCGGAGGGATATGAATATTTTTGGACAGTTAAAAATGAAAAATATCCTATGGGCCTTTTTCAACAAACCATTAGCCTTTTGTTTAATGGGCCTTAAGTCCTAAGTAAATATGTTGGAGAGACTGAAAAGAATGTAAGGGACCTGTTTGCTGATGCTGAGAATGACCAACGGACTTCGGGTGAGCAGCTTTGCTTAGAGAAATGTCATGTTTTATAGTGATGGCTATGCCATACATGCTTGTTTTGATAGTCTAATTTGTATTCCTTTCTTTCCTTGTTTTAGGTGATCAAAGTGATCTGCATGTTATCATTTTTGATGAAATTGATGCTATTTGCAAGGTACGTACCTTATTAAACTTCCACTTCAATGTACCTCAATTTATTGTTACTGTAAATGGAGAAAGAGTATATTGCACTGGATATGGATGAATTTCAACAGTGATAGCATTTCAAAATTGTACTTATATATATGTATATGTATATGTATATATGGGAAATGGTACTATGAGATCGACCTCATGGGAACTTCCCATGAGGTCAAGCTGTGTGGGCCCCACCATGATGTGTGTTGAACATCAACACTGTGCATTTAATGGGTCATATACGGAACTCAGGTGGGATATCCCAAAAATCATTTGTGCATTTTAGAGAACCACTTACAATGAACTAGTGTAATTGAATTCTAACGACAACAAAGTGCTTATAACTTTCATGTTTTGAGATGGAAATTGATGTTCTGATTTAACTTCATTGCAGATTATAGAAGTTAGGAGCCCTTGAGTGGAACAAAGTGGTATTGAGTATTGAGTACAATACTATTCCAACAAGGTGAGTATTGAGTATAATCATTGCATTTTTTTCATGCAGTGATTGCACCATTCATGGGATTTTAGCTGCATTTATTTAGTCCATCCATCTTGTTATTGCAGTGGTTTGCTAATAGTTGGGTAAGTGCTGGGTATGTATTTCAGTCGGCATATTTATAGGATTAAAAAAAGCAAAAAGTTTTACTATTTCAGTAATCTTCATACCATTTGTCTAACTACGTTCATTTAGTTCGCGAAGGATTATGGTTAAACCCCAATTTAAACCTGATAAGGGGACTGCTTCTAGTTGGCTTGAAACTTGATTGGATACATTCTTGTTTTCACTTCTCTGATATTCCATTGTATTAAAGAAGTCTTGTACTAAGAAAGATTTGATTCACAACTTAGAAAATCACAAAACAACAATATTTTTGTGAATTCAAATTCCTCATGTTTGAAGTAACCTTGGATTCAAGCATGGCTTAAACTAAAATTCCTTCAATGCAAAGAAAAGAAGAAGAAGAAGAAGAAACTTTCTCTACATTCATCATTTCATTTATCTGATATTCAGTTGTAGTAAAGACGTCTTTTACTAAAAAGATTTGGACGGTGGGAAGTTTTTGTGAACTTGAATTCCCTATGTTTGTTTAAATAATGTTGTATTGCTCAATAAAGTTTTCTTTCCTTGCATTCCTGTAGTTTACATTCAATCAGTAGCGCCTTACCTTTTAATTCCTTTTTGTTTGGTGCTAATGAGATGCTTATACTGCCAATAAAAATAAATAAATAAATAAAAGGAAAAAAAAAAAAAAGAGATCTGTTTTGGCATCATTGCCATTTGGAATCCAACAAACAAACAGTTAGCTAGCACAAATTCGGAGATCCTCTGAGATTGGAGGATCCTAACTAACACTTTGGATGCTTTTCAACTGAATGTGGTCTGCCGTTGTATTTTCTTGTTAACTTTCAATTCCTAGATTGGGGTCAAGTTGTGTTGTTTATTAATTTCAAGAAGGGGCATCCCTTTCTTGTTATGCTTTGTGGTCTAATTCCTTTTTGTTTGGTGCTAATGAGATGCTTATACTACCAATAAAAATATGTAAATAAATAGAAGTAAAAGAAAGAAGGAAAAGAGAGACAGGAAGGCATTGCCACATGTGCGCTAGGACCCTCTAATTCCTGTTTTTTCTTTGGCCCATCTGGGACTTAATTCATCTTTCTTAGTACATCTTTGTTACATATTTTGACTTAAAAGTTATTGTATCAAATGACAAAACTTCTATTACAAATTTACAATTATATGCCACATGTGCAATTTGTAAGTAATTTCTAAGCTTTTATACCAACTTCGACTGAATTAACAGAACTTTCATTCGAGGCCAATAGTCTGTACAGATGGGGATATTTTGTATTAATGATGATGATACATATCATTCGTTTGGTGGATCCCAATGTTAATGTTCAACAGATCATAAATCTACTCTGTTGAACAATCACGGCTATCTGATCGGTGGACTTCCTCGAGTTGCATATGTATATCTCTAGTTGCTGCATCATTTCATCTACAATTTGATGTTTACAAATGTTTCTGCATCATAAATACTAGGGATGTAATTACAATTTGATCATTGCCGGTCTACAATTTGATCTTTCCTATTAACTAAATTATGTATTTCAAGGTTATTTTCTCCATCAACGCAAGGCAGAGATGACAGATTTCCTGAGAAAGGTCAGTTTTTTTTCATGCGAAACTAAAGAGCAATGAGTGTGTATGCTCAATAGTTCTGTTTTGGCCAAAAGTTGTTGGCTGGGGCTCATCTTCAATTGGAGATTTACTTAGTGTTTCTCTTCAACATCAGTTGGCTATTCATTAGTTATTAAGTTGGCTAAATTTGATGCTTTCTCTTTCACTAATATTTGACTGGATGCAAGTGGGCTTTGTAATAGTACAAGTTCTAAGTAAGGAAATCCAAGGAAATGCCCAAGAAATACCCAAGCTGATTTTTTATTTTTATTTTATTTCTTATTTTTTTTTTTATTTTTTAATGGACCTCTTAGTTGAATTTGTGCATCTATTCTGTACATGATATACTCCTATTTGATGTTTTTTTTTTTTTGTGGAAAGATTCCTTTTGAATGTTTATCTATACTTTCAAAGAACAAAAATTATATTTAGTAGTTCTCAATGAATGTGGGTATTGGTGCTTTCAGGTAGGTGTTGCAGAACTTAAAGTTGCAGTCGAAAGGTATGGCTTAGAATTTCAATCCTTCTATGAGTAAATTCCATCCTTGTTGGCATATTTGAAATTTTATTAGGGTTCTTAATGAGAAGTTGGGGTTCTCTGTCTTGGAATTGGTTGTGTGAATAAAAGTAGGATACCTTGTTTGCTTCTATATGATCCAATTCACAAAGTTACCAGTTGATTTATTTAAAAAATGGGTAATTTCCTATTTGGCTTGTGAATCGAAATGAACCAACAAAATGAGCACCGAAAAATTGCATTTACATGATGTTGATAAAACCTAATTCAATTGCAATAGTCAGTCCCAGGTTATTACTGTAACATTCAGATTCTAGTTTTTTCTCCAGCTTTTCCTGTTTGTGTTTTTGTTTATTGAGTTGAAGTGATATATAATTGATGATGTCTTGGAGAAATTTGCCATCCTCAGGCATTCCTCAAAAACTTATTTGGTTTCTCAAGAGCCACTTTGCAAAGCAAAAGCCAACTGCATTGTTTTGCAGGCTTCTTCGGTGTAAACATAGGCTTGATTCTTCCATAACACAAATGTTGATTTTCTCCTCTTTAATTCAATTATATTTGCTGACCAATTGAAAAGGAGTTTTGAGTCTCATGGTTCAAGCCAACTACATTGTTTTAACGTGTCTCTTGCTTGATTTTATACATTAAGGATCTGTTATCATATTCAATTTGTAAGATGCTCCAAGTGTACAAGTACGAGGCCTTGATTCCATGAGGAAAGATTTTAGAGATCTGGAAAACAAAATAAGAAAAGTTATTTCCTACTGGAGATTTAATGTCATATGAAATTGGATGAGTGTACAACTTGAAGCATCTCGTTACTTTTCTTGTTAAGCTGCTTCCTGTTACAGTAGTTGATCGGATCTTGAAACTTTTGTTGTGTACTGTAAGATGGCCCAGTTCCATGTGAGCTGATTTTTCACTAGGGCAGTTTCTTTTAATTGAAAGTGATTACTGCTGCCTATTCAATTGGTTTCGCACTTGTGCATCGCTGCTGCCTATGCAATTACGTGTGTGTGAACACTATGCTTAACGTCATTTGCTTTGTTGATGCCCAGGTAGTAAAATATGGTATTTTAGACTTCTGTGGCAGCAATTAATTGTTTGTTTTGATCTAATGGCAATTGTCATTTCTTCCACAGGGTGACCCCCTTCCAGTGAAAGTGAACAAGCTTTCCTCCACAAAGACAACTTCCATATCATTACTATTTTCTGAATTATTGCAAACCCCCCAAAGTCGTGAACAGTGCTGAGAATTTAGGAGAGGTTCTTCGAGGTGACCGCATAGAGAACTCAGTTTATACAGTGAGTTCCTTGCCCCGTCTAATCTGCCCACCAACTTCCACAGTTTTTCATTCTTCTAAGTTGGTTCTGCTCTCTTGGTAATAAAGCAAAAAAGTTTGTCTTAGCTACCATTTTCTTTTCGTAGTACCCTCATCATAACATATTTCCATGTCTCTAAATGTATGAACTGCAACCAGTTCCAAATGAGAGAAGAACAGTCATGCAAGGTAGCTTGTCGAATAAAGCTTGACCCCAAAACGGTGAAGAATTTCAAGGAGAAAATCGATGATGAATATCGAGTGAACATGTAAGTATCTAAGATTATGTGATGTCCCTTCATTAAAATTAGAAGTGGAATATTTGGTTGTATGGTTGTTATCTCTTCATTAAAATTAGAAGTCAACCGTTTGATTGTATGCTTGTAACCATTGACTCTCAAGTTGTACACTTGTAACCAAAATTTTCATCATTGGAGTGTAACTCTATTACAGGCTTGTTCATTTTTGATGTGATAATGTATAGAGTTATAAAACACCCACATTACACCCAACATCTCACGGATTTTTCTGTGAATCCGTGAGATGAGCAGCAGTTGGCTGTGAATGTGAATGTGAATATGATGAAATATGGATGTGAATATGATGGCTGTGAATGTGAATGTGAATATGATGAAATATGGGTTGTTTATATTGATGTGAATGTGAATATGATGAAATATATTAAATAATAGGTGTATATCAGGAAGAATATGATGAAATATATTATAACAGGTGTATATCAGGAAAAATATTCCAGCAATTTTGTGTTGGAATTTTTTTTTAGAGACTTTTAGCTACGAAAATTTTCGTTGCTAAAAAGTCTACGACATTGTTTTTAGCAGCGAAAATTTTCGCTGCTAATAGTCTTGCAATAATTTTTAAGTGGAATGATTATTTTTAGTAACGCAACTTTTCGCTGCCAAAAGTCTTCCATAGTTTTGTTAGCGACGAAAATTTTTGCTGCCAAAAGTCTTGGAAATTTTGCTGCTAAAAAGTCTTGGGTATTTTTTTTTGCGGCGAAAGTTTTCGCTGCTAAAAAGTCATGGGAATTTTTTTTTGCAGCGAAAATTTTCGAAGCCAAAGTCTTGGAAATTGTTTTTTGGCAGCGAAGATTTTCGCTGCTAAAATTTTTCAAAATTTTGCTGGTCAATGTCTTGAGTACTTTTTTTGCGGCGAAAATTTTCGCTGCTAAAACGTCATGGGAATTTTTTTTGCAGCGAAAATTTTCGCTGCCAAAAGTCTTGGAAATTGTTTTGGCAGCGAAAATTTTCGCTGCTAAAAGTCTTTGAAAATATTTTTGGCGACGAATATTTTCGTCGCTAAAAAGCTTACATTTAGCGGCGATTTCCTTTTTTCGCCGATAAAACCCTCTTACATCGGTCTTTTAGCAACGAATTTAGCGATGAAAATTTTCGTCGCTAAAAGTTTGTAGCTGCGAAAATTTGACTTTTAGCGACGAAAATTTTCGCCGCTAAAAGTGGTATTTCTTGTAGTGTATCCACTAAAGCATAAATCTGAAGTTAAAGATGTTTTTATACGATTTAAAGCTATAGTGGAAAACCACTTCACACTCAAAATTTGCACACTTTATTCAGACAATGGTGGTGAATATTTAGCTTTAGCCAACTTTCTTGCTATCAATGGCATCTCTCATCTCACTACCCCACCACACACTCCTGAACATAATGGATATTCTGAGAGAAGACATAGGCATATTGTTGAAACAGGCTTATCTCTTCTTACCCATGCTTCCATACCTTTAACCTTTTGGCCTCAAGCTTTTGCTACTGCAACTTATTTAACTAATAGAATGCCCACCCCAACACTCGATCTTTCATCTCCTTTTGCAAAAATTTTTGGCACTTCTCCAAACTATTCAAAACTTCGAATTTTTGGATGTTTATGCTACCCATGGCTTCGCCCCTATTCCTCACACAAACTTGATGCTCACTCCAAATCATGTGTCTTTTTAGGTTACTCTCTAACACAAAGTGCTTATCTTTGTTTCCATCCACCCACATCTAGAACATATGTCTCTAGGCATGTTACGTTTGTTAAGTCAGTGTTTCCATTTTCAAAAGCATCCACTCCTTCATCTCCTACACAACCAAATCTGGTGTCTACCTGGATTCCTCAACCTCTTCATGTACCCTTGCCAGCAGCTGCTTCTTCACCAGCAACTTCGCCATCAGATGTCACCCCATCTGCCGTGCAACCTATCAGGCAGCCCCTGTGTGTGGGACCACCACATTCTAGCGGATCCTTAACCTCAGCCACAAACACACAATCTTTGCCACCTAATTCCACCATCATTGCATCATCATCCGACCCACCTCCTCTCCAAATCACCACTTCCATTCCCTCTACCCATTAACCACCTCACACCCACACAATGATCACAAGAGCCAAAAATAACATTCGCAAACCTATTCAAAAGCTCAATCTTTCCACTCAACTTTCTCCACCAACGGACATAGAACCCACCACTGCCACCCAAGCCCTCAAGGATCAAAAATGGCGTCGGGCCATGTCTCAAGAATATGACGCTCTTGTTCGAAATGGAACGTGGGAGCTTGTGCCTCCTGCTTCCAGTCACAATATAGTTGGTTGTAAGTGGATTTTTCGAATTAAACGACACTCTGATGGTTCCATTGACAGGTATAAGGCCCACCTAGTAGCTAAAGGGTTTCATCAACGTCCTGGTGTTGACTATCATGATACTTTTAGCCCTGTGGTCAAGCCAACTATAGTACGCCTTGTGCTCAGTCTTGCTGTTAGTCGTAAATGGTCTCTCCGCCAGCTTGATATCAACAATGCTTTTTTACAAGGCTATCTTTCTGAAGCTGTCTATATGTCACAACCACAAGGCTTTGTTGATCCTGATAATCCCTCTTATGTCTGCAAACTAAGAAAAGCAATTTATGGTCTGAAGCAAGCCCCACGTGCCTGGTATACTGAGCTTCGCAAATTTCTACTAGCCTCGGGTTTTCAGAACTCCCTTGCTGATACCTCTCTGTTCATTCTCAAACATGGTGGTCACCTTATCTATCTCTTGGTTTATGTCGATGATATTATTATAACGGGTGACAATGATGGTTTTGTTCAACAATTTGTGACTCTATTATCTCAACAGTTTTCATTAAAAGACCTTGGGCAGCTCTCTTATTTTTTAGGTGTGGAAGTTATCTCACATCCTCATGGTCTGTTGCTCTCTCAAAGGCACTACATACTGGATCTTCTTGCTCGTACCAAAATGATGGAAGCAAAACCTGTTCTCACACCTCTTCCTACTTCACCACCAATCACTTTGCACTCTGGTTCTCCACTGAGTGATCCATCTGAATACCATGCCATAGTTGGAAGTTTGCAATATCTACTACTTACTCGGCCAGACATTGCTTTTGCAGTCAATAAATTGTCACAGTTCATGCATAAACCAACCTCAGATCATTGGCTTCTTGTTAAGAAACTTCTTCATTATCTTTGTGGCCTCAGTTAATGAAGGTATACTTCTCTACCGTGACTCTCCACATGCCTTCTCTGCTGCTCAATTACATGCCTTCTCTGACGCCGATTGGGCTGGGAACAAAGATGATTTCACTTCCACCAGTGTCAATATTGTTTATCTTGGTCGAAATCCGATTTCCTGGAGTTCCAAGAAGCAGCGTTCTGTCGCTCGGTCCAGCATTGAAGCAGAGTATCGGTCTGTTGCATACACTGCTGCCAAACTCAACTGGGTCTGCTCTCTCTTGGATGAACTTGGTGTGTATCTTTCTCATTCCCCAGTGATTTACTGTGACAACGTTGGGGCCACTTCTCTATGTTCCAACCCAGTTTTCCACTCGAAAATGAAGCATGTAGCTATTGACTTCCATTTTATTCGTGATCAAGTTCAATCGGGTCGTCTTCGTGTTGCTCATGTTTCCAGTAAAGACCAACTTGCTGATGCTCTGACAAAGCCCCTTTCTAGGACACCATTTCTTACTCTCAAGACCAAGATTGGACTCTCTACTCGAGTTCCATCTTGAGGGGGCATAATAGAGTCATCGTACCTTATCTGATATTGTTTCAATTAGTTTTGTTTTTGACTTTGTATTTGTTATTTGAATTCTGTTTCATTGTATTTAGGAGGATCTTTCTGTTTCCTTAAATATAGCAGTTAGTTTAGACAAGCTGTTATATTTGAAATCCTTAAATATTGATCAATGAAAAGCCATCGGAGTGTGGCCTTTATTTCCTTCTCAATCATCTACGTTTTTCAATCTCTTTACATAGATGGTTCATAAACTAAAGATTTCATTTGGATGGTTGATATGAAAAATAGCCAATGGTCCCAAGTCTGCTTTCAGGCGTTAACAAATCAGAGCTTAAAATCGTTCCAGTACTCTGATTCTGTATAACCACCTATCAAAAGTTGAGTCTGAAAATTGGGACGTTTTTCTCAATTTCCGAGTGACTGCTTATTGACTATCACATTCTTCCAAAGTATCAAATAATTTAAGGAATTGTCTAAAAGCAGTGCATGTTATCATCCATGAGTGAAACGATTGTATTTGCCATGGAGGCCAGAAACAGCCCGATACAGACAGTGAAACAGATACAGAGTCGAAACAGGGCCATATCAGTGGTGAATGATTCAGTACCAAGGGTAGGATCACCCTGGTTTGTGGAACTTTGGGGTGCACCCATCGACACTCAGGCCCATCATGTTATCAAAGGTCTCTATTACAAAACCATGTGCTAACGACACCATTCATGTCTCACCTCTTGGCATACGTTTCTGTTCTGTGATCCATTTCATATCAGGTACTATACGATGAAAGTCCACCATAACATAGCTAGCACCAATCCAAGATATATGTTCTTGCACATCAAACATTACATAAATCATTATTCAATCTAAATCCAGTCACAATAAAACATCCCAAACATAGAAGACTCCAAACACTCTCAAACCACATTACTCATATCATTATTCAATCCAAATACATCACAATTAGACATACCAAACACAAAAGACAAGACACTCAAACCACATCATGAAAATCATTATTCCTTCGAAATGCATCACAATAAAACATCCTAAACACAAACGATTCCGAACACTCACAAACCACATTACAGAAAATCATTATTCAACCCTAATACATCTCACAATAGAACATCCCAAACACAGACACAAAGGAATGATGACATAATCTTCAATTTGCACAAATATGGAGTCAAAGATGGCAGTCCAGTCAGTCCAGTCGCCTCATGCCCATCTCCCATGTGACAAAATCCTACAAATCAAAGGTAGAGTTATAAGCTTATGTAAATCTAATTAAGGAGTTTTAAACATGTTGAGAAATGCTCAGTGTTCAGTGCTATCAGAGCACTGGAAGTTATTGTGCTCCTAGCTACATTTGGGCACTTGGACTATCCAATCCATTGGTCTACTGTTTACTAGGTCCCACACATTTCATGGGAAACCATGCAAGCATCATACAAATCTAACAAATATTAACCATTTGATCAGGGTCTTTAAAATGGAAGTTCAAGATCAGTTACACAAAAATAGTTCTAGTCCATTTGTTAGAATCAATTTTGTTAGGCAATCACAGTCTTCCAAGAATCACTTTTGGTATTCAATCATTGCCATCTCATCGATGGCTTGGAAAAAGGATGGTTATAGAAAAATAAGGCTGAATCGATGAAGGATTAATCATCGGTTCAGTGTGATTTTTGCATGGTATCCTTAGAAATGTGTATTGTATTTGATAGACAGTTCAGATCAATTGGTTACACTAACTAAACAGATGCAACTAGGAATACTGGAGAATTTCTCAAACATTTTTTAGCTACACTGCATGAATACTCAAGAAGATTGCCTAAGATTATGGTTAGTGATCATCATCTTAACACTCTTTGATGCAGTTTAGTAGGGAAACAAACCCATCCAATTCAAGATGCATGTGATTATGCTAGAAAATATTGAAAATAAGCAGAATCCATAATAAATGTCCTAAAAGGAGAGTTTAGGATTGAGAATGTCAGAAAATTACACTAATCAGATCATCATACCCATCGACTAAGCAGTTATCCAATGGACTACTAAAAAGAAAATGATAGATCGAAATTCAGCAAAGGATATATACCATTTTTCAGTTCTGAAAAGTGGGGCCCATGGTTTGAGAATCAGGACCACTAGTCTGTTGTGTCTCAATGTGGATGCCACAATTGTGACCTTTGAGCAGAAGAAATACAGAGACGGTCTTAATAAGAAAAGATCCGATGGCTAGTGGCTAAAATATTTGATTAGTCCAAAATGTTTTGGGAGTTTGGCCCATCCATGTCAGGATGCAGCAGACCAATGGTCTGGATAACTAAACCATGGGTTCCAGCAGTCAAAACCGAGGACTAGCCCATCCTGGACGAAAGCTGACAGCATATCATGTAATTCCTCTGCCTATGATATTGCAAGCAAAGAAAATTCTAGCGATTCTCCAAAATGGTTAAGGTGTATTTGGTTGCCCCAAATATCGTGAAATTTCATGATTAATCAGTCTAATTTGCTACAAATATCATGAAATTTCAGGATTTTTGTGCAACCAAACACACCCTAAATTAAAACAACAGACAAACAAGCTATTCATCATTCATTCAAGTACCCTATATCCGTAGCATTCGACGTATAAACATCTTTGATGTCTAATTCCTCAATATGTTTTGGATCTACCACACCAAGAAATCTAGTAACTTGGAAGGAAACAATAGATCCTTCCTTATGGCATCGAAAATTCCAGAATGTCTGGATTCTAATGGAGGTCTAACAATTGAGAAGCAGAATCATGTCGACAAAGCAGACTCGGAACAGAATTAGGAAATTCTTATCTAAAGGGAGAAGATATCTTTCTCAGGAAATCCTAAAGTGTGCTAGCAATAACAAAAGAAATTCTAAAGCTTGTAATCAGATAGAAGAATTCTGTTAAAAGCAAAAATCCGAGAATTTTTTTTTTCTTTGAGAGAGAGATAACAAGAGGGAAATGAGAAGAAAACTCACACCACACTTGGGATGTTCATTTCATTCGATGTAGAGATGGGATATGTGTCGGATCTTGCGCCAGTCCCCCTTGTCTTCTTGAAGCCTAGCTTTGAATTCATCGGGCATAAATGAAACCTCCAGCATTCTTAGGGTTGTCACGTGCTGCAATCCTTCTGGAAGCATCTTCAGTCGTCTGCAGGACTGAAGGACCAAATGGTTTAGGCGTGGCAGCGCTCCTTCCTCCACTCTCCACTCTTCCAAGTCGCTCAAAAAATCAAGTTTCAAGAAATCGAGCTTAGGAAAACCTTCCCTGGAGCAAACCATTTTCTTTCCGACAAACGAACCTCGGCCTAATATGAATGTCCGAAGGTTTTGGAGCCTCTCCAGTGTAGGCAAGGGATCTTCCTCTAATAGAGACCATCTTAAAGACAGTATCACCAGGTTTTGTGGAAGTTGATCCGCCTGCGGGAGCTTCTCTAAGCGCATTGCCAAATGCAGCTTGACCAAATTGCGGGAAAGCGACGTCAGGTCCAGAATTGTTTTCCCCAAACCGAATTCCATTCGTAGCGATCGGAGTTTGACTAAGCTGGACAGTACCTTATTGCAGAAGCTTAAATCTCCAGATATTCCCAATTTCCTTAGGTTGGTCAGCTTACCCAAGCCCTCATCCATCCATGCATCGGCTTGCATCATTGGTAAGGTTTGGATGTTTATTAAAGATTCTACGATCTGCGAATTTACAATACACCTATTTGCATGCAGGTGTCGTAGCCACTTCATCTCCCGGATAGCATCAGGTAATTCGTTGATGCTGGTGAATTTCACATCCAAGGTCAGTAGGTTCTGAAGGTTCCTTGCGGATCTCGGAATCCTTTTTAGCCCAGTCCCCCTCAACCCCAAGTACCTCAAGTGAATGAGTTTTTCAATACCATTAGGCCATTCAGTAATTGATGCACCTTCTAAGTCAAGCACCCGTAGCAGTTTAAATTCCTTAAAGGGAAGCAGCTGCTTTTGCATCTGGAAGCACAACAAAGAGCGGAGGTGTCGAATAGAGGAGATTTCAGGGTAAGCAGCCAGGTTGGAGTGAAAATGGACAGCGAGTCGACGCGATATAGTTACACTGCTGAGATTCTCGGCATAGATTCTGAGAAAATCTCTATTCTCAGCCAATGACTTGGAGAGATCGTGCACAAGATTAAAGATGTGAAAACTATTAATACCCCCACTTGAACTTCTTTTAGCAAGTTGAATCATATTTCGATGAAACAACTCTTTTAGACAATCTTCCCCCACCTCCTCTACTGTCTGATCCCCTCTCTGATGCAGTAATCCTTCTGCGGCCCACAATTGAATCAGTTTTTTAGCACGGAATTCATAGTTTTCCGGAAAAATAGCCAAGTACAGAAAACATGGTTTATAGTGACGGGGTAGATCTCTATAGCTCAAAGATAATATGCCGGAGACATTGACTTCTCTTACAGACTGCCAACCAATGCTCTTGTATACATTCTCCCACTCCCTAGGTTCTGTCCTTGATAGGAGCCCTCCTATGGTTTTGATTGCAAGAGGTAGACCATGGCATTTTTCGACGATCTTTCTTCCCAACTCCTGCAAGTACTGAGGGCAATTGCCATACTGTCCTCCGAATGCTTTCCTACAAAATAATCTCCAGCTTTCTTCTTCGGTTAGACATTGCAGTTGATGGGGCTCGTTTAGTGCATCTACGCGGAAAGCTATTTTCTTTTTGCGCGTGGTGAGCATGACCCTGCTTCCATTATCCATGTCCGGGAAAGCATCCTTGACAGCATCCCATGCTTCGTATGTCCATATATCATCTAATACCATAAAGTATTTCTTCGCTTTCAAGTACTCTGAAATTATTTCCCTCAGCTCAAGGACGGTCATCATCGTCAACCCCTCAAGCATCTCTTTAGAGAGCACCATACAGCGAAATATGATGTTCTGCAAAAGCTCTCTCACACGATTCTCTTGTGATACAGTAATCCACGCATGAGTATCGAAATGTTTCTTAACAATACCCGTGTTATAAACTTTTTTAGCAAGAGTCGTCTTACCGAGACCACCCATTCCGACTATTGAAATAACACATCGTCGTGTCTCTTCCTCTGTCAACCGCGCCACCAAAAACTCCAAATCATTCTCAAGACCAACAAAATCTGGTTCTTGATCATATGGAGAAACGAGCCTCCTGTCTTGGCGGCTTAGACCAGCAGATCTCCCCCCTGCTCCCTGTCCTATATTTTCAATACCATAAACAGACCTACTTTCGGAGATCTCACGGATTTTATTCTTTATCCGTTCGATCTTGAAGCCCACCTTACGGCGAACTATCAACTCATTGAAGATGAAAGGGTACCTTCGAATGCAGCCGCCCACAAATACTCTTCGCCTCCAGTTTTCTATGTCGAAGACAAAGGTGTCGATGAAGTCCTCAGCATCGTAGGCAACGTCTTTCACGTCCTGCACCCACTTCTTCACTCTTTCACTTCCTTCTTGTTCGGCATCAACGTCTTGCAAGAATAATCGGACACCCCTAAATTCGTTCGCCAGAAATCCAACTTGATCGTGAACACCATGTAGGAAAATGGCTTCTTGAGTGAAGAGATCACCGAGTTTTTGGAGAAGGAGCTCGACAACGGACTCGGTAACGGCCATCCTTCCTCTCTTTTCTCTCACAATCACAAGAACAGAAATTCGGATTAAAGCCTTCTTTCTCTTGAGTTTATGTTTCATGGTAACTGGGATTTTGATATAAGTAGCTTCGTGGTATTCCCAAACGCCCCAAAAATCTAAAGATAAAAACAAACGCCCCGTCCAGCACCCGAACCTTTTTAAAAACTTTTGGACGAAATTGCCCTGTCTACTTTTGCTCAAAGAACGCGGAACCAACACCGATGTTTGTGGAAAATTCGCACTGCCCAATTATGTTAGGACATAAGTCAGAACGTAAGGTAGATCTAAAATTCAAATGGACCAAATAATAGAAAACAGTGGAAATTGTAACCCACAGTTGAAACATTCATGCGCTACCAGAAGCTTTGAATCAAGCTAATATTTTTATTATTTCAGTTCAACCTGGTAAGGACTTTATAAGCATTGGGTCACTTTACAATCGATTTGAATTGCACGTAACCATCATGGTAGAGCCTTACAAAAATTGAAAGGTTGACAACCCCTTTCCACTATTTCTATTTCTTGTGGCCCACTTGAGTTCTAAATCTATCTAATTTTTGGCATTTTGACGTGACATGATCTTTCAAAATGGATGGATAGAGTGGATTTCCCACAAATATTATGGTTGGCTTAATATAGCTTCCTATAGTAGGAACTTTATGTCCAATACTTTTGCTTGAAATGACGCGTAGCAGGATTGGGTAGCATGATATAGCCAGAGATGGATAACCCGGTGAGGCCCAATATAATGTATGTATTTTATTTAAGTCGTTCATCTTTTTTAAAATATCATTTTAGGACAAGAACCCAAAAATAAGGCATATTAACAGTTCAAGTAGATCACACAACAAAGTAATGAGATTGAAAACTTACCATTGAAAACTTTGTAGGGGTATAGAATTTTTTAATATTATGTAACTCATTCTTTGTCCCATTATGTTATATTAAATTTTAAGTCTAATGGACAGAGTGGATTAGACATATATCTCGTGGTGGACCTCACAACCCTTAACACATTACAACCTTGCTCATTAGCACATGACAACATGGCCTAACCCTTAACACATGACAACATCTACCTTGAGCACATGACAACCACAATCTGAACCTTAAAAACCTTTAATACATGACATCCACAATTTAAATCCTTAACACATGATAACCTTGGCCGTTAACATATGACAATCACGACTCTAATCTTAACACACAACCTCAACTCTTAACAAATGATATATATTTATTGTCTTCCAAGGCAATACATTATAAAATCCAAATTCTATTTCCTTTGTTGTCTTCCACATGATCACAACTACAATCATTTATCTAAACTTCAAATACCTTTGACAATCACTTTTCCTCACGACAACAACCATGTCGATCCTTCTTTATTCATAACAAAAAGTGACTTTAATATTTAAGAAAATATTATTATATAAAAATAAATAAAATTAAAAATATATTCAAAATATCTTCCACTTATCAGTGGCTTCCATCACTAAGAAATATCTACCACTTAAAAAAATTATATATAAAAAAAAAAACCTTGTTTTTAGAGATATGGAAATTGTTGGTGGTGCCCATATTGGAGAAATTGATGTTAGTGACCGTATACTGAAAAATGCAATTGAAGTGGGTAATGGTGGGTACCCAAATAAAAAGGAATAAAAAAAGTCCTTGAAAAACAATAATAATAATAATAATAATAATAATAATAATAATAATAATAATAATAAGTAATAGAAGAAGAAGAAGAAGGCCACCAAATTTTTTTAAAAATGTGTTGGAGATGGCAGAGCATTTGTTTAAACCTTCCAAAATTTGGAGTGTTCCTTTTCATTCCTCTTTGTTTACGGATGCAGGCTTGAAAAACCAGTCGTGGCTCGCTGTCGGGCAATGGTACACGTTTTTCGGTTGATGAATCCGGAGCCTCCTCTCAGATTTAAACTGTCTGTGGACGCGGATTGGACACTGACGCTGTCAGTAGCTGGTAGCCACTGGATGGTACTTTGTGGGCCTACCATCATATATTTGTATTATCGATACCATCCATCCACTTTTCCAAATCTCACGTGGACCGCATGGCAAGAAACAGTGGTAATTGAAGCTCACCATTGAAAACTTCTTAGGGCTACAAAAGTTTTAGATGAAGATGATATTTGTGTTTTCAAATCATCAGTGTGACTAAATCAGCGAGTTGGATAGCAAATAAATATTAGAGTGGCCCTAGGAAGTTTTTAAGTGTGGGCATTCAATCACCATTGTTTTCTTAGGGTGTTCACTTGAGACTTGGATCTGTATAATTTTTAGGCTCATGCCCTTAAAATAATCTGGAAAAATAAATGAATGGCATGGATAAATTAGATATACAGTGCTGGGCTTACGGAGCACTGTCTAGTAGTCCCCTCGCCACTGGCAGCTCAGTAGGCAATCCGTATCCACCGTGTGTAGCCTGCGAACAGGATGATAAAATGAATGAAATATCAGCTGTCCGTATACAGAAGTTTTACTATTCCTTACGGTGGATAGGGAAAAGGATACCGTGCCACATGTGTACGTATGAAATTTGGAATGCAGGCTTTGATTCAGCCAATGTCTTCAATGGTTGGTGTGCTAGAGCATATATAGGACGTGGATTAGGCATGGCCCCATCCATGGGCCCACTTTGATATATGTGTTGTAAATCCATGTTGTCCATCCGTTTTGCCATGGTACCAAAATGAAGCTGATCCAAATCTCAGGTGTACCAACAGTAGGATGGAATACCCACTATTGAAAATTTTTTAAGAGCTACAATAGTTTTGGATTAAGCAGATATTTGTATTTTTCTTTCATCCAAGTTTAAGTGATCACTTTATCAACAGGATAGCTGGCAATAGAAATTACCATGGGCCTTAGAAAGCATTAGTCTCATGTATCATGGTTCACTTGAGATTTGGATGTGCTTCGTTTATGTGACAATGCCTTGAAATGATTTAGCCCTACGGTCAGAACCGCACCCATGGGGGGTTCACACCCGATCAGCGGCCGAATTTCTTGGTGTTGAGTGGGGCACTAATGCCCCCGGATGAAATGCTAAGATTTTACATTTTTCGTGCATGTGTTGGCCTAGAATATCCTGTGAATTTATACCATCCATGTAGCAATCCTATCGTGGATGACGTATTAGGGGAAAAAAAAAAACATGAAACGCACAATCTCAAGTTGCAGTATTACAGCATTCAAGTGGACGGTCAAAATAAGATAAATGTGGATGTGGATTCAAAATGGATTGCTGTATTCTTGTCACAAGGGATTGGCTTTATCCGTTTTCGTGAACCAACTATCTTGATTGTACTTCTCATTCCGTCAAAGTATAAAATTAACTAATCATCTGATGCCTTGCAGAGGTGGGAGCTTCTTACGTTATTCAAAGTTTTGTAGCATAAATTAAAGAAAAGCTAAACATGATGTTATCATTCTTCTTTATTCGGAATAATCTTTCATAAAGTGTTCATCATCTGTATCGTTAATCTATATTTTAGCTGCAACGTTTGTATGGTTGGAGAGGGTTAATGCCCTACTCATAGTGATGGTTATTTTTTAAGATTAACAATATTTCAAGAAATTTAGGAGAATAATGTGAGGATTCTGATACATCTCGTACTCTATTATAAGTGGTATTGGTACCCGCAACCAATCTACATGAATGCATGCCTAGTATAGTGTGTGCGGCCCATCATATGTAGTAATCATCACAATGTGGAATATAATTTATAGAAAACTCGGCTCGCCCTGCATCCCATACTATGGAGATTTATCGGTGTGTACAATGCTACCGTGAATTTACGTGAATACCTCGAGGTGGCACAATACACGATTGAAAATTTTAAGTGACATCATTTGTTCATAGAATGATTATTTGCGACATCCAATCCCGAAAGTGATGTAACACGCATGACAGTTTACTTTCATCGATTGTGCACTACTACTTAAATCCATGGAATTACGTGACAACCAAGAAAGTCACTACCTAGAGCACATTACATCCATGATAAAATATATGAATCACTAGATGTGAAACTCCCAATACAACACTTACATCAACAAGGAAAATAAATCAAACTATAAGAGTTTTTAAATTTGAAGACACATGCCCAAGCCATAAAGGGAGGTAGCACAAGATTAACTTAATAAAGGAGAAGAGTAGCATTAGGCTAACTTATAAGACCCGTGTCTTAGTCCGTACCGTTCTATAGACTTTCACAGTCTTTCCGGTCGAATTTCGGCAACCTTCGACCCTTAATCGATATTTGCGCGTGACCCTAATTCATACGCCGTCAACCCGAGTCGACTCAAACCGAGACTAGTACCTTAGCAACCGCACTGTCATCGCAGTTCCGATGCCGTGACTTATGCGCCGATCCGATACTCTGTCCAGGAGATATGGGCCAGCGTTCGGTGCGAGGAAAACGTCGGGCGTGCAAAAACTGAAGAGAATCTTTACGATGTGTCACATCAATCAATCAACAATCAATCCCATCATGTCAAGTGCATGTCAAGTACACATCACCTCTCACCCTTCCCCAAGTAACCCCAAAAGTCAAGAATTTCTTACACCACCCATGCCTTTCTTACACCTTTTACCCCAAAAGTCAAAAAGACTTCTTACACAACCATCACTCACCACATCAAACATCCATCACCCATCTCTCTCTCCCTTTACAAGTCTCTCTCTCATTTTCAAAAGACACTCCCAAGCAAGAGAAATCCCCATACGTCCAAGCCCTCCCATGGAGAGAAAAGTGCATGTGTGAGGCCCACCTTTCCATCCCAAGATCTTTCATCCTAGCCATCCATTTCTCATCTTCACCCATCAAAGAGAAGCACAAGGAGACCGGTGTTCCATCGGACCAAGAAGAATCTGGTGGGTGATCTTAGATCTTTATTTTTCATGCATTTTGTTTGATTAAGGATCTACATATGTGGGACCCACCTTGATGTATATTTGTATGCAAGAGGGGCCGATAGTGGCGGGGCCCCTCCATCCTCACCGATCTCTCTCTCTCTCTCTCTCTCTCTCTCTCTCTCTCTCTCTCTCTCTCTCTCTCTCCATTTTTCCTTTGTGTGTGATGGCTTGTGGCCCACTTGATGTATGTATCTCATCAATATCATCCATATAGTGGGCCACCTTGATTTCTTCATTTTTGGTATGGACCATCCAAATAATGGCCCACCCGGAAGAAAGGGGAAACACAAATATTGGCCGGATCCAAAACAGGTGGGCGAGTTGGGACCCACCTTGATGAGGCATGCCACCGTCCGTCAATGGAGGTGGCTAGACAGTGAAGTGTTAACTGACCAGGGGGGAGGGGTGTGCACTGACGTGGGTGTGCTAACATGGAGTGTGCACTGACATGGAGTGGGTACTGACATGGGTGTGGACTAACCCATTCCCTCCATCCGTCCAGATGGGCCACACACCATGGTGTATGGTCTTATCCAAACCGTCCACTATTTTTGGACGGTGGGGCCCACGTTCGTGCGGAGCCCTCCCTGACACCGGGTCCATAGCGTAACTGGCAGTGGAGTGGAGATACCTCGTTTCAACACCTGAGGTCGTGGTACGACCCCCCTGGAGGGTGGCCTGCACGTGGGGCCCACTCGAGTTTGGATGTGGCTGAAACTTGGGCTGACCCTTCATTCAAGTGGGACACCCACGATG
This sequence comes from Magnolia officinalis, assembly GCA_021015155.1. Taxonomy (NCBI): domain Eukaryota; kingdom Viridiplantae; phylum Streptophyta; class Magnoliopsida; order Magnoliales; family Magnoliaceae; genus Magnolia; species Magnolia officinalis. Next base: position 3,542,073 of record JAJHSJ010000011.1, on the reverse strand, counting down.
GGTGGGCTGGATTTGTGAACCCCATCTTGGTGGGCCTGATAAATGATTATGAATGTTTTTAAATGGAGGGAAGCCCTCTTAATTGTTGTATTTGGTGTGGCCCACACAAGTCACAGATTGACTTGATTTTTGAGACCTAGGTCCACGCTGGAAGGGTACATCTGACTAAGGGGTTAGATGTTTGGCAAACATCAACGGTGGGACCCACACCCCACGTGTGGGGCCCTCCCTGGTTTGTGTGACGGGTCCAGGCCCTGGACGGCCTAGACATCATGCATTTAATATATATATATATATATATATATTATATATATATATATATATTATATTATAGCTAATAGTTATAGCTATTGTGGTGGGCCCTACATGGTACCCACCTCTGTTGCACTACAGGGAAGAAAAGAAAAAGAAAAGAAAGAATAAAAGTAGAAAAGGTGCAGCCACGTGCTGCACCCTCTTCATCTCTCACTCTCTCTATCTCTCTCTAGCTTTCTCTCTCACTCTCTCTATCTCTCTCTACTCTATCTCTCTCTACTCTATCTCTCTCTCTCTCTAACTCTCTCTCTCTCTCTATTCCAATAGCAAGTACTGTGGGTCCCATTGTCTCACCCACACCACCTATCTATGGGGCCCACCATGGTGCGTATGATGTATCTAAACCGTCCAACCATTGGCGAGATTGTTTTAGGATATGTGGTGAATGTGTGAGACCCAAAGTTCAAGTGGGCCCCACCTTGATATGTATGAGGCCCATGTGATTAGGCCATCTTGATGTAGTTAAGGCCCATCCATTGAGGCCCACCTGATATAGTTAAGGCCCATGTTATGAGGCTCATTCGATGTATTTGTGGCCCGTGGTTGAGGCCCACTTTGATATATAAGGCCCAGGGGTTATGACCCATTGCAATGTACATAAGGCCCATTGATGTGGCTCACTTGATTTATATAAGGCCCATATGATGCGGCCCATTTGATGTATCCAAGGCCCATGGGTTGAGGCCCAACAGGGTGTCCTTACGGTCCATTGCAATGTGTGATTTTTCCATGGATTGTGTGTTGATATTAGGCAGGCCATGCCTTGGGAGCAATGTTGGTTTGACGTCCACATTGAAGAATAATGTTGGTTAAATATCTGCATTATGACTCCCCCTAGGGCCCATTGTTAGGCCCATACTTGTAGGCCATCTAGGCCCATCTTCATTATAAACAACATCCATTACCATATAACATGTTTAGTATAGTTCCATGATTCATGATTATACGCATCATATGTATGCTTGATATGAGAAGTGACCGATCATAGCATATGCCTTCGGGCAGATTGTCTAGGGGCTCCCAGTTAGGCGGTATTGCCCCACATGAGTGCACGAGATGCGCAAGATTGCTGCATGACTGGATAGTGTGATTCATGCATTTTGTAAGACCCGTATCCTAGTTCGCACTGTTCCGATGAATCCCCAATCCTTTCCGTCGAAGTCCGGCAATCCGCGACTGATAATCGACGTTGCGATCGATCGTAAGTCATATCTTTTAGATTCGAGTCAATTTAACCCGAGACCTGTATCATTGCGACCGCACCGTCGCCGCGGTTCCAACGTCGCGACTCGCGCACCAAATCGATACCCAGTTCAGGAGATACGGGTCAGCGTTCGGTTCGAAGAAACGCCGCACGTTGCGAATCTCGAGGGAATCTCTACGAGATGTCCCATCAATAAACCATAAATGCCCCTCCATACCCAAGTACAAGCAACCATGCCTCCTTTACTCAAAATCAACTCTCTCTCTCTCTCTTTTTCAACTCTACCCATGCCCATGACATCATCCCTCCATCCCTCCCTCTCCTTTTATTTTATTTTATTTTATTTTTTTTTCTCTCATTCTCCCATTCTCTCCCTCTCATACATCCAAGCAATCTCCAAGCTTCCCAAAATTTCCCAAAATCCTAAGTGTGGCCCACCTCCTCATCTTCCATCTCAACCGTCCAATCATCATCCGCACCGTTAAAACCCGATCAACGTCCATAAAAACCGTAGGTGAGGAGTTTCCAAGCCAAGGGAGCAAGGAGGATCACAACAAGGTGGGTGACCAACCGTTAAACTCTTCCATTCTCTCTCTTTCTTTCATTTCTTCCCTTGAAATGTGTGGATCGCACCGATTTGTGTAGATCTAACCCGTCCATCCACATCCGGCGGTGAGGCCCACCTCATGGTAGGTGATGATCCATCCATTTCAATGATCTCATTCTTTTTCTTATTCATTTTTATGCATTTTATATGGTATATAAACATACATATGTATATATATATATATATATATTTCATATGTAATAAAGGTGGGCCATGATTGAGTGGGACCCACCTTGATGAATATGAGCCTCACCTCGATGTGGGACCCACCCTGATTAATGTGGAGACTCCTGCATGTGGGACCCACTGTAGGTGCATGTACAGCTAACGTTCAGCGTCTCTGGACGCTGGACGTCAGGCTGCTTTGTTTTTTAAAAAAATAAAATAAAATTTCTTAAAGGGTTGGGATGTTGCTCACGTGGGCCCCACCTTATTGTATTTCCTAAATCTATACCGTCCATCCTCTTCTCCATATCCTTTTAGGCATTGAGCCAAAGTCTTAGGGTGATCTGATCACCGGGTGGGCCATAACCTTTAAAACCATGTGAAGACATGCCAGAACATATAAAAGTACTTGGTGGGACCTACCTGAAGCTTGGATGCAGCTGAAACTCGGTCTGGACTGCTAAACAAGTGGGACACACATAATGGGTGAACTGGATTTGTGAATCACATCTCGGTGGGCCCCAAAAAAATAAAAATAAAAAAAAAATCCTAACATCCAACGTCTTTGTACGCTGGACGTACGTGAAACAGAGGCTCCTTTAAAATAAAAAAATGAATTTTTGGGCATTGTTCATGAGGGCTCCACCTTGTTGTATATGTTGAATCCATGCCGTCCCTCCTCTTCTCCATATCCGTTTAGGCGTTGAACCAAAGTCTTGAGGTGATCTGATCACCGGGTGGGCCATATCCTCTAAAACCATGTGAAGACATGCCAGAACATATAAAAGTACTTGGTGGGACCTACCTGATGTTTGGATGCAGCTGAAACTCGTTCTGGACGGTCAGACAAGTGGGACATACATAATGGGTGGACTGGATTGTGAATCACATCTCGATGGGCCCCAAATAAAAAAATAAAAAAAAAAAAGAAGAAGAAGAAGAAGAAAGGAAGCAGCTGCAGCTTGCTGCTGCCGCTGACAGAGACGGGCGGACGGGCTGGGCCTCACGGCCCTAGCCGTGGGCCCCACCATGATGTATGTGTGTCATCCACGCCGTCCATCCGTTTTAACAGATCATTTTAAGGCTTGAGTCCAAAAAAATGAGGTACATCCTAATCTCAAGTGGACCACGTTTCAGGAAACAGTGTTGAATAAGGGACCATTAAAAATAATAATAATAATAATAATAATAATAATAATACCGTGGGCCCCTGGTCCACGTGACTGGCTGAACAGGTTGGATGTCATATAAGCATCACGATGGGCCCTGGCCATGTGGCCTAATAAACAGGTTGAATGGCAAATAAACGGTACAGTGGGCCCACGGTCTTGTGACCCCATGAACCGTTTGGATGATAAATAAATATTTTTAGTGGGCCCATATATGTGAAACCTTATGAATAGGTTAAAAAAATAATAATAATAAATAAATAAATATTGTGGTGGACCTCCTGGTCCATATGGCCTTATAGATTGGATGGAAAATAAACATTTCTATGGGCCCCTAGATTTGAGTAACCTTATGAACCGACTGGATGGAAAATAGATATTTTTGGTGGGCCCATAGTCATGTGATGTTATGAATAGCTTGTATGAGAAATAAATAGTATGGTGGGCCCCTCCATTTATGTGTGGCCATATCAACAGGTTGGGCGGAAAGTTGACATTTTGGTGGACTCCAAATGAGGCCCATCTTGACGTACTGGTGGCCCATTGTTGAGGCCCGCCTTAATAGATATGAGGCCCATGTTAGGTGGCCCATTTTGATGTATTTAGGGCCCATTGGTGTGATCCACTTAACGTTCTTATGGCCATGCAACTAGGCCCATCTTAGTGGTTGTGGTCCGATATTGAGACACACTCTGATATGCATATGAGACCCATGTGACTGGGCCTATTCTGGTGTATTGGTGGCCCCTTATTGAGGCCCACTTGATACATATATGACCCAAGGTTTGAGGCCCATTTGATGTTTCAAAGGCCCATGGGTCGAGACCCAATGTAATGTGTAAGGCCCACTTTGGTATGTACAAGGCCCGATATTGAAGCCCACTTGGATATATAAGGCCCATATGATATGGCCCCTTTGATTTACCTAAGGCCCAATGTAGTGCAACTATATCCATTGGAATGTGTGATTCCCCGTGGTGTATATAATGATGTTTATAGCAGGCTATGCCTTGGGAGCAATGATGGTTTGACGTCCACATTGCATGGTCGGTGTCGGTTAAAGGTCCGCACCACCACTCTCCCTGAGGCCCACCGATGGCCCGTACTTGTAGTACATTGGCCGTCTAGGCCCATTTCCTTTATGCAGAGCCCATAATTACATAATATGTTTAGTACAGATCCATGACTCATGACCATACACATACGCATCATATGTATGCTTGATGTGAGAAAGGACTGATCATTGCATATGCCTTCGGGCAGACTGTTTGCGGGCCCCCTGATAGGCGGAGTTGCCCTTCATGAGCGCGTGCTTCACGCAGGATGGTTGCATGACTGATAGTGTGATACATGCACTTGCATTTGTGTGATTGTGATATGCCCTAGCGACATCAGGGCCATAGCCTCTACAGACACACCGTGGGTGGCTGGTTGGATACCGAAAAATCTTGTTCTAAGCAATTGGGGCGCCATAGATGTCCCTGGGTGAGAGTCCCTGAACCCGATGGTACCAGAGGATGACTCCAACGTCGAGACCGAGTGGATATACGAGCGCACGAGGGCCGAATACCATGAGGCCGCGTCTCCCACTGTGTCGTGGTCGGTTGGAAAGGGGTGTGGCCTTACTCGCCCGAGAGCAGGGGGCATTACTAGGCTGAGTTTGACCAGCTCGGAAATGGGTTCGCTATCGACGTGCCGGATAGGTATTGGCTGACTATTGGCCAGGCGGATAGTGAGGTTTCTTACGCTCATTTGGACTGTGCTGCTTGGAGAGAGACAGTGCCATTTAGAGTGTACTGAACCCCGGTGATTATCCAGACTGAGAACTGTATTGACATGAGGATTTGGATGAGGATTGACATGCTTGACTTACATATTGCATCGCATGTCCTTGGTATGGCCGATAGCATTCACATCTTGTACTGCATAGCCTTGGTACGGCTGGTTGCATTTTCGTACTCATCAGCATGATTCCGCATTACTCCGGCATTGCATTCTGAGCACGTTCGCACACACTTACACCGCCCTCTAAGCTTTCTATAAGCTTATGCACGATTGATGCGTGCAAGTGACGTCAGGACGCAACTGTAGTCTCGCCGCCGTTGGAGCGTGCCGCTGAGCTTTTGGAGTTTTGATATTACCACTATCTTGTATTTCCCTTTATACGCACTGTACTCAAAGTTTTTGTTCATAGTGGATTTTGTGATGGTGTTCATGTGGTTATTGTTCGTGGGTTATGCTTGTGGTTGTGCTCATTACAAATCAAATGGATTATTAGAAATCCTCCTTGTAGCATCCCAGGATTGGAACCTGGCGTATGGGCGCTGGGAGCTGAGAATGGGGTTCTACGGAGGCTGTCGGTGCCGGATTCGGCGATCGGGAATTTTGTGAGCCCGGTCTCCGAGTTCGGGGCGTGACACATTTGTATCGTGTGATATGGTTACTGTATGCCCTAGCGACATCAGGGCCGTAGCCGCCACAGGCATATCGTGGTTGGTAAGATTGGATACTGAAAATCTTGTTCTACATGTGGTGCTATAGATATCCCTTGGTGAAAGTCTTTAAACCCTTATGGTACCAAGAGGTTGCTCCAACGTCTAGACCGAGTGGGTGCAGGAGTGCTGAGTACCGATTACCAGACGACTGCACTTTCCACTGTGTTGTGGTCGGTTGGAAGGGGGTGCGGCCTTACCCATCCGAGAGGAGGGGGCAATGCTAGGCTGAGTTTGACCAGCTCGAGGAATGGGTCTGCTGTTGAGGGTCAAATATTGTATATTAGACCCCATTTATCACCGGATTTATGAACATGCCACCGTTTAAAAAACCTAATTTAATCGTGTTTGTGATGCAAGGTACATTTGCAAGTGTGGGCTACAAAATGGTGCTAAAAGTGTATATTTGATGCTCTGAAATCACCACAGCAAGGGACGGACTCCAGAGGACCAAGATCAACGAATTTACATGCCCGGGATCAGAGAAAATCAACCCGTTCACGTTAAAGAGGCCACACAGTCATCCAGATTGCAAGATCACAGGGTTCCCACCATCTGACAGACTCAAAACTTCATACATGATCTGAGGACCATGAATTAACCGTACACGTCAATTTTCAACCATTGAACACCTGTGGAAGTGGGCCAACAGTCAAATCAGCCCACTAATCATCAATTTGGGGCCCACCTGATATCTGGAACTGTCTCAACTTTGGTATTGATGGTTAGAATTACATGAGAAAGAGGATGGATGGTGTAGATTTCTCGTAAACATCACACTGGGCCGTATGTACAGCGTGTGTACAAAGAGTACACACGCACCAGCGCCTCACCGGATCAGCGTAACGCGGTCAGCAGCGCTGACCGCGTCGACTTCTCAAAAACGGCAACTGCCGTTTACGAGCAGCGTAAAAACGGACGCTTTCCTTCCGTTTTTTGCCGAGGTTGTGGACCCCACCCATCATCCGTACGGATGATCCAAGCCATCCATTTTGTAGGGGGCCATGAACACTACAAACCTTGCTGACATTTGGTACCCATGCATACACACGTGCGAAATACAGAGGACATAAATGGGCTGTCTCGCGACGTTCAAAAAATTGTTCGCGTGATTTCTTCTCTTGGACGCATAAATGGACAATAAAAACCGTCCATATTTGGCCGGTTTTTCGTCACGCATCTAATGGACGGCGTGGATTACTCCGTCGAATTCAGTAATGGGCCCCACCAACCTCAGCAGAAAACGGAATTCTCCGTTTTTGAAACAGCGTTAACGCTGTCTGGTTCCGGAATTCAGTTGTGGGCCCCACCCATCATCCATATGTACAATCCAAACCGTCCATGAGATTCAAGAGGCTCCTATCACTAATGCCTAGGTGTCGAAATGTCAAAAGGTATTGGAGATCTGTTTTTGATCGTCCAAAATCAAGACGAACGGCGAGAGGATTTGCTAGAATGGACCACGCCAAATTTGAAAGAAACCCACCTTTCCTTACTCTTTTTTCGCTGGGAATCAAATGAGCGGATCAGATTTCTCATTAGAACCTGTTTGTGGACTCTACCAAGTTTCAGCGTAAAGAGGAGTGCGTAACTCCTTCTCACCGTCACCGCCTCTTGTGCACAGATGCCATTCGACAGACTTCCAGTAGCTACAAAAGGGAGAACGTGAGGAGAAAAGAGGATTCACGGCTGGAGGAAAGGAAGAGACAGTGAAGAGAGAGAAATAGAGAGAGATTTTTATTTTTATTTTTAATGTTTTCTTCCTTTTCCTTTGGAGTTTGATTTAGCCATGGTTGGCTAAACCCCTTAGCTAGGGCTAAGAGGTGAAGCTTGTGGTGTGATGGGAGGACCTCTACTATTTTGATTCGTGTTTGAACTGATCTTGATGCTAGTTGATCTTATGGAATGCTTTCAGTTTTTAATGATGTGTTGTGACTTAAATTACAATATATTTGCGATGACTTTGAGTATGTCCATTCTCTTATTGTGATTATGCAGTTAGGAAGACATGTTGCTCACCATTGCCCCTTGGACATGGTTGGATGACAGAAATCTTCCCTAACAGCCATATATCTCCTGATTGGTTGTGGATTGGTTTAGTTCTATTGTTTACTTTGTCTCAGGGCATGGTTTTGTGATGGAAGCGACTCTAATCCTCATACCTATCTTCTCTTTGAAGACTAGGTCAAAGGAAGTGCAGATCGAGTTTTAGCGATATATCTTCCAACTGGATAAAGATGGGACTCGAAGTCCAGTTGCGTTCATGAATCGACAGTAGATCTCCCTAATCTCTGCAAGTGGATCCTCTGAATCCCTAGTTTCCCTTTCTCTGAATTCTTAAGTTTTAAATAAATTACTTCACCATTATTCCTCAAAGTTCACCGTTTAGATTTCATCTTTTAGTCTAGTTCTAAATCTGATTAGTTTCTGATAACGTACAAGTTTCAGTCCCTGTGGATTCGACCTCGGTCTTACCGAGATTTTTACTACATCACAACCCTATACTTGGGGAGTGAACATCTGCTATCGACTAGTCGTGCCCGATATTGGCAGGCGGGTAGTAAGGTCTCTTCCACTTACCTTATTGCGCACGATGGGGCGGCAATCTGATTTAGAGTGTATTAGACCCTGGTTATATCCCAGATTTGAGCCGTATTGATACGTGGACTTAGATGAGGATTTGTATGCTTGACTTGCATCTTGCATCGCATAGCATTGGTATGGCTGACATCATTCATGCCTTGCATTGCATAGCCTTGGTACGGCTAACGATATTCATGGATTCACCAACATGTTCCGCATTACTCTGATATTTCATAATTGCATTACTACCTTGCACACACACTTTCACCACTCTCTAAGCTTTCTATAAGCTTATGCATGATCGTTGCGTGCAGGTGACGTTGGGACGCAGCAGCGCTGAGGCAGGAGCGCAGAGCAAATCATTTTGGAGCTTTTTGTTCATTCTCATTGTATTTCCCTTTATGTTCATTGTACTTGTAAAGTTTTTTATTATAGTGAAAATGTGATGGAGTTCTTGGTTGTTGTTTGTGGGTCATGCCTTTGGTTATGTTTATTATAAATCAAACTGATGTTGAAAATCCTCCTTATAGTATCCCAAGATCGAAACCTGGCGTATCAGCGCTGAGAGTCGAGAGTGGGATTCTTCGGAGGCTGTCGGCGCCGGATTCGGCGATCGGGAATTTTGAAAGCCCAGTTTCCGAGTTTGGGGCGTGACATAACTTAACAAAAATAAGGGGATGGGAGCAAAAGCCAACTCATTATAGAGTAGAAACACGTGTCGCTTTCAAAATTGATAAAAAGACAAGGCTTGTATCCATCTCCCCACATGAATTCAGAAAAATCACGCAAAATAAAAAGCATACTTTAATCATAATTCTCGCAAGGATAAATAATTCATAACGGTTCATCAATCAATTGTATATAAATCACAGTAAAATGAAAGAATATAAAAACAAGACAAATCATGTATATATCAACTCAAATTAGTGTAAACTTAAAAGAATCCATCACATTAGCCTTATATGCAAACCCGAGATAGATCTCGATGTATGAGGGCGTCTACACGAACCAGACTACTTTGCTTGAGTAAGAGGGAGACACCATATAACATCCTGAATTTTCACAGCCCGAGTTTATACTTGTGCCCTGGAAAACTGGGTGCTAATAATTGAATGATTTAAATGCTTCAAAATCACACCTTTTTTTCATTTATATTACATCCAGTTACATTCACGAGAGTAAAATCAACTATATTTATCATTCCATTAGAGTAAAAAAAAACTCAACAAATTACCAAATGTCCTCTCAATAAGAGCCTATTACATTATTAAAGTTTGCAGTGAAAAATAAATAAAACAATTTCTGATCATGGTGCTATTTGTTCACAATCTCAAGTGTAGGGCCACAATGTAGTAATAATCTCGATAAGACCGAGATTGAATCCATAGGGACTGAACCTTGTACGCAATCTGAAAGTAACTAGAACTAGAACTAGAAGAAGATGTAATCTAAATCAAGAAATTTTAAGGGAATAATGGTGAAATCTTGACTAAAACTTGTAAAATTCAGAGGTGGGAAACTAGGGATTCCAAGGATCCACTTGTAGAGATCAACGAGATCTATACTTGATTCAAGAACACAACTAGATTTAGAGTCCCCTCTTCATCTAGTTGGAAGATATATCATTAAAATCCAAATCTGAACTTCTTTTAATATAGTTTTCAATAGAAGATAGGTATGAAAATTAGAATTGATTCCATCACAAAACTATGCCTATAAGACAAAGCAAACAACATAATTTAGCCAATCCACATCCAATCTAAGAGAGTTATGAACGTTAGGAAGGATTCCAACATCCAACCATGCCCAGGAGATGATGGTGAACAATAGGGTTCCCAAATTCACAAACCATATAATAAAAAAAATATACTTAGCTATCGTAGATTTATTGTAATTTATGTCACAACAAACCATTAAAAACTATGAATATTCCATATAATCAAACTATAATCAAAGAGAGTTCAAGTAACATGAATCAAAACCGTTAGAAATCACCCCATCACGCTACAAGCTTCACCTCTTAGCCCTAGCTAAGAGGTTTAACTAATTATAGACATGATCAAACTAAAATCTCTTAGAAAAATCATAAAAACAACTAGAAAAGGGAAGAAAACTCTTAGCTAACCGACATTCTCTTTCTTTCTCCTCTTCCTTTGCTCTACACGCCTCCACTGCTGCACTGGATTCGATTTGATGCCCTTCTCCACACTCTCTCTCCTCCTTTTATAGACTAAGGTAGCCGGTGGAGTGGTTGTTTATGCACAGCAGCGTGCGTGGCCGTGAAAACGCAAGCTGAGTTACGTTCTGATGGAATTTTCGGACGGTGAATGGTCTAAGAATCGATTTTGCCACCATGGTTGGGGTAAAGACCCCCCCTCTTAATATTCTGGACAGTTCAAATCATCCAACTGACCACAAACGGTGGCCCACAACACCCCGTAACGACCGAAAAAATCAGACGTGCATACGATGCGAAGTTTCTTGCGCTGAGATGCTCGGTGGACCCCACAGTGATGTTTTCATCGAAATCCACCCTGTTCATTAGATTCCTGGTGAAATTTTAGTTAAAAAAGAGTAGTTTTGGTCGAGTTTTGGTGCGATCCACTATATCAAATCAACTCCCCGTCCATTCTGCGTTTTTTGGCGATCCACGTGTGTACATGTGCATGGGGCCAAAAGGCAACCAGGGCTAGGGTCGTGCCCCCCTCTGGAGCATATGGACGGTCCATATCATCCATTTGGATTATGAGTGGGCCCCACTACTCAAAATCGGTGGACATGCGTCCATCCACTAGTTCTGGCGCAAGAAAAAGATGGGTCAGCGTCTGCTAACCGTCTTGGCTAGTTCGGTGCATTGCTAGTGTCATGTACATGGTGTACACGCACTGGCCATGTGGGGTCCATCATGATTTATATGTAAAATCTGCTCCGTCCATTCGTTGTGCTACCTCATATAAGGGGTTAAGACCAAAATTGAAGCATATCCAAATATCTAGTGGGCCCCGGATTTATAATTTATGGTCTGATTTGTCCGTTGGACCACTTCTACAAGGATCCAATGGCTGAAATTTGACGTGTACGGTTAATTTATGGTCCTTAGGTCAAATATAAAGTTTTGAGCCGAACGGAAGGTGAGAACCCTGTGATCTTGCATTCTGGATAATTTTCAGGCCTCTTGAACTTCAATTACTTGATTTTCCCAGATCTTTAGCATGTAAATTCAACGATCTTGGTCCCCTGGGGTCCATCCCTTGCCTTGGTGACTTTGGAATATTAAATTCATACTTTTAATGCCCTTTTTCAGTCCAGGCTCTTAAATTCACCTTACAATGCAAACATGATTAAAATAAGACGTTAAACAGCGTTATGTTCGTAAAATCAGATAATAACTGGGGGTCTAATATGCAATATTTAACCCTCAATACTATCTTTTTTTCTTTATTTGAAAGAATCTTTCATAGAATGATTATCGTCCATATCATCTACCTGTGATTCACCTGCAATGTCTATGCGGTTAGAGAGGGTCAATGCCCTACTCATAGTGGTGTTGTCCTTTAAATTTTACCATGATTTAAGTAATCTATAAGAATAACATAAGGGTACCTGTATTGCCACCCGAAAAAAGATAGCTTTGATGCTTTGATGCTGCAGAGGATTCCTGTCCCGCATTGCCACCCTTAAAAAAAAAAAAAAAAAAAAAAAAAGATAGCTTTGATGCTGCAGAGGATTCCTGTCCTGTATTGCCACCCGAAGAAAAAAAAAAAAAAAAAAGATAGCTTTGATGCTGCGGAGGATTCCTGTCCTGTATTGCTGTTGAAACGTCCAAACCAAAATGGACGGTTCAGATGCTGCAGTTTCATAGCATTTGAAACAGCCACAAATTTCACATTTTCCACGTGGTGTGGCTGGTGAGTTTCAAAACGTTTGAAACTGCTCTAGTTAATGCAGTTAATGGAGTAAGGGTATTGTAGTCATTTTACAATAGGTGCAAAAGCCTATAAAAGGCATACTATGTATCCGATCAGAGTAAGAGTGCAGCAACATTGAAAAACAAGTAAATAAAAAAAGTGTTTTTTTTAAAATATATCTTCGTAGTGTGTACGGTTCTAAGGCTTTGTAGAGCCGATAAATTTGGTTTGTAAAGCCAACAAATTGGTATCAGAGCAAGACGATCTCGTGGGACCAAGTATAGTTTGAAGGTTCAGAGCGTGTGATCAAGTTGTTGCCACTGCTATATAAAAAAGAAAAAGAAAAAACTGTTGTTGATCCGTAGTGTGAACTAGTGATGGCGTCCTCGATCCAGCCGCAGATTCCAAAGTTATCTAAGGATAACTATGAAAACTGGTGCATCCAGATGAAAGCGCTATTCGGGTCGCAAGATCTATGGGAGATTGTTACGGATGGGTATGTAGAACCCACAACGGCAGAAGAAGCTCTCTACACCGTTGATCAAAGGGCGGTTCTCAAAGATCAAAGAAAGAAGGACAAGAAGGCTCTGTTTCTTGTCTATCAAGGGTTGGATGAGTCCACCTTTGAACGGATCGCTGAAGCGACAACATGCAAGCAAGCATGGGAGATTCTTAGCACAATCTTCAAAGGAGTTGATCGTGTAAAGAAGGTTCGTCTCCAAACTTTTAGAGCCGAATTCGAGACCTCACACATGAAGGAAGGTGAGACCATTTCTGATTTTTTTTCAAGGCTACTTGTTATTGTTAACAACTTGAAAAGAAATGGTGAAAAGATCGAAGATGTACGGGTTGTTGAAAAAGTACTTCGATCCCTCACAACCAAATTTGAACATGTGGTTGTTGCCATAGAAGAATCAAAGGACTTAGAAAATCTGTCCATTGAAGAATTGATGGGCTCGTTGCAAGTACATGAGCAACGAATGCAAAAGAATGCGGGTTCAATGCTTGAACATGCCTTAGAGTCTAAGTTGACTCTAAATGAACAAAAGAATGGTCATACACAACGAGGGGGCCGTGGCACTAGCAATCGTGCAAGAGGCAGAGGGCGTGGATATTATCCAAGCCAATCACAAAATCAACAAAGGACTACCAATTTCCGTGGAAGAGGAAATGGTAGAGGTCGTTCCATGCGTGGTCGTGGAAATACAAAAAATATTCAATGTTACAATTGCAACAAGTTTGGCCATTATGCTTCAGACTGTTGGAGCAAACCAGTAGATCAAGATGAGCATTCTAATTATGCAGAAGCATCAAATCATGAAAAAGAAGACTCAACACTTCTTCTTGCACAAGAAGAAGCATGTGATCAACATGACGTGTGGTATCTTGACTCTGGTGCGAGTAACCACATGTGTGGCAAGAAGGAGTTGTTCGTGGAACTGGCAGAAGATGCTCGTGGCAATGTGAGTCTAGGAGACTCATCAAAAGTTCCTGTGAAAGGTAAAGGAAAAGTTAAAATCTATCAGAAGAATGGTGTGCCGAATTTTATCTCCAATGTGTATTACGTACCAAACATGAAAAGTAACATCCTCAGTATCGGCCAACTTCTTGAGAAGGGGTATGTCATACACATGGAAAACCATTCTCTCTCTATAAGAGATGCACACGAGAGACTTGTGGCTCAAGTCCAAATGGCGAAGAATCGCATGTTTCCGCTCCATATTTACACAAAAGCTGAGAAATGCCTCTATGGACTCGTGAAGAATGATTCATGGAGATGGCATCTTCGCTTTGGGCATCTTCATTTCAGTGGCCTTAGACTCTTATCCTCATCAAGCATGGTGCATGGCTTGCCGACTATTGAAGTTCCAGAACATGTGTGTGAGGCGTGCACACTCGGAAAGCAACAAAGGAACTCCTTTCCGAGTGGAGTATCCCGAAGAGCAAGAGAACCATTGCAGTTGGTTCACACTGACATCTGTGGACCATTGGAGTCAATCTCTCTTGGAGGTAATAAATACTTTATTACCTTCATTGACGATTTCAGTAGAAAATTGTGGGTGTATGTAATCAAAGAAAAGTCTGCTGCTTTTACTATTTTTAAAAATTTTAAGGCCCTTGTTGAAAAAGAAAGTGGTCTTAAAATCAAAACTCTTAGATCTGACAGAGGTGGAGAGTACACCTCAAATGCCTTTCGAGAGTATTGCAGGGATCAAGGAATCAAGCAACAACACACTGCAGCCTATACGCCACAGCAGAATGGCATTGCGGAACGAAAGAACCGCACCATCCTCGACATGACAAGAACCATGCTCAAAGAGAAAGGCATGCCAAAAAGCTTCTGGGCAGAGGCAGTTGCATGTACTGCCTACTTGCTCAATCGGTGTCCAACCAAGAGCGTAAGAAACATGACACCACAGGAGGCATGGAGTGGCTACAAACCAAGCGTGGCGCACCTAAGGATCTTTGGGTGTGTCGCCTACGCTCAAGTTCCAAAAGCAAGAAGAAAGAAGCTTGATGATCGTGGCGAGAAGTGCATCTTCATCGGCTACAGTGAAGTATCGAAAGCGTACAAGCTCTACAACCCACTAACCAATAAGGTGGTGGTAAGTAGAGATGTTGTATTCTGCGAGGAAGAAGCCTGGAAATGGAACGAGGAAGATTCAGCCAAAGAAAATCAAGTCGATGTTGAAGAACATGAAGAAGAGAAGCATGAGAACCAGGAGCAGACACCTGCAACACCCTCTTCCGCCGAACCGTCTGCACGCAGAAGTCCAACAATACGTTCTATCTCATCTGGAAGTATTTCATCAAATCAAAATTCAGCCAGCACATCATCATCCAGTTCTCCTTCACCCTTGACTCCTATTAAAATGAGGAGCCTTAACGATATCTATGCCGAAACTGAGGAAGTAAATTTATTCTGCTTGTATGCGGACCATGAGCCTCTTACATTTGAGGATGCTGTAGAAGAAGAATGCTGGAGGACGGCTATGGAAGAAGAGATCCAGGCTATTGAGAAGAATAATACATGGGATCTAACTTTACTACCTCAAGGCCAAAGAACTATTGGCGTCAAATGGGTGTACAAGATCAAGCGAAATGCTGATGGTGAAATAGATCGCTACAAGGCAAGGCTCGTAGCAAAGGGTTACAAACAGAAGTACGGGGTGGACTATGAAGAAGTCTTCGCTCCTGTTGCTCGCCTTGACACTGTGAGGATGATTATCTCCCTTGCAGCCCATCACAGTTGGATGATTTACCAACTGGATGTGAAATCTGCATTCCTGAATGGAATTCTCGAAGAAGAGGTCTATGTTGACCAGCCTAAAGGTTTTGTTGTTCAAGGGGAGGAACACAAAGTGTATCGACTAAAGAAAGCTCTTTATGGGTTGAAGCAAGCTCCTCGTGCCTGGAATGCACGCATCGACAATTATCTTCAAGAGAACGGCTTCGCTCAATGTCCATATGAGCATGCTGTCTACATCAAGAAAAATGCTCATGGCGACATCCTCATAGCATGCCTATATGTTGATGATCTGCTGTTCACAGGAAATAATCAGGCGATGTTTGAAGAATTCAAGCATGCTATGTTCAATGAATTCGAGATGACTGATGGTGGATTGATGTCCTTCTTCTTGGGCATCGAAGTAAAACAACAAGTTGGCGGCATTTATATATCACAGAAAAAGTATGCCAAGGAGTTGCTTAAAAAGTTCAAGATGGCAGACTGCAATGCCGTGAACACGCCTGTAGCAACAGGCCTGAAGCTGACAAAAGAAGGAGAAGGAAGAAGCATGGACTCGACTCTGTTCAAGAGTCTGATTGGAAGCTTAAGGTATCTCACAATCACAAGGCCGGATATTGTCTACAGTGTTGGGCTTCTAAGTAGGTACATGGAAGCGCCAAAAGAATCACACTGGCTAGCTGCAAAGAGAATCCTCAGGTACGTCAAAGGAACAATGGAATTCGGTCTTTTCTATCCATACGATGATGAAGCAATGTTGTATGGATACTCAGACAGTGATTGGGGAGGTGATCAAGATGAAAGGAAAAGCACCACTGGATATGTATTCTATCTCGGGTCGACTGCTTTCACATGGAACTCAAAGAAGCAAAGTGTTGTTGCTTTGTCCACATGTGAAGCAGAGTATGTGGCAGCATCGTCCACAGTCTGTGAGGCGATTTGGTTGAGAAACTTGCTAAAGGAGCTGAAGCATCCGCAGGAAGAATCCATAGTCATATATGTGGATAACAAGTCGGCAATCGAGCTAGCCAAAAATCCGGTGCAGCATGGAAAGAGCAAGCACATCGATACTCGATACCATTTTCTCAGAGATCAAGTGAAGCAGAAAGTGGTGAAATTGGAGTACTGTCACACCACCGAACAGGTCGCAGACATATTCACCAAGGCATTACCGACTGATACATTCAGACGACTGAGGTCAATGCTTGGAATGAAGCCTGTTTTGGTTTGAAGGGGAGTGTTGAAACGTCCAAACCAAAATGGACGGTTCAGATGCTGCAGTTTCATAGCATTTGAAACAGCCACAAATTTCACATTTTCCACGTGGTGTGGCTGGTGAGTTTCAAAACGTTTGAAACTGCTCTAGTTAATGCAGTTAATGGAGTAAGGGTATTGTAGTAATTTTACAATAGGTGCAAAAGCCTATAAAAGGCATACTATGTATCCGATCAGAGTAAGAGTGCAGCAACATTGAAAAACAAGTAAATAAAAAAAGTCTTTTTTTAAAAAATATATCTTCGTAGTGTGTACGGTTCTAAGGCTTTGTAGAGCCGATAAATTTGGTTTGTAAAAACAACAATTGCAACCCACTCGTCCTCTCCACTTCCGTCCAAATTCTTGCACATATTATCTTATCTGGAGATAGAGTAGGGAGGGGACCATATAGAGTAGGGAGGAGACCATATAGTCACGCATCAGGTATCTTCTAGCCCGAATTTCTTACACGTCTTATCATTTACCGAGAGAGAGAGAGAGTGAGTCAGGAAAGGACCACCAGTCTCCAGCTGAGAACGGGCAGCATCTTGAGTGCCACCGTGATGCATGGGTCTTATCCACACCGGTCCATCCATTGTTTCGTATCATTTCAGGGAATAAGTCCAAAACATGAGTAAGATCTAAGTTTCAAGTGCTCCTGGGTCCTATCCACACCGTCCATCTATTGTTTCGCATCATTTTAGGGAATAAGCTGAAAATTGAGTAAGATCCAAGACTCAAGTGCACTACACCACAGGAAGCAGCGGTGATAATGATTCTCACCGTCGAAACTTTTACAGGCTCACCGTTATGTTTATTTGCCATCCTACATATTCATAAAAGTCACGTAGACCTAGATGAAAAGAAACGAAATTGGGAATTATTTTCAACCGTTAAGAGTTTAATCCCCATCGTGTACTCTATTTTAGCCTTGGATTTACCTATTTTTTTTCTCATATCCAGCACGTTTGATCCATGCAATTGATTGGCATTAAATTGTATTAGATGGAATTAACATATTATTGCACAATAATTGTACGTTCGAAAATATTGTTGGAACGTATCCATCTAATCTTATATTTGGAATTTTTTTTTTAAAAATAATACAGGAAACATAGGATTTAACTGACCAAATTGGCAAAGGATATCATTCACTTATAATCATATATAACTATATATATATAACTAGAAATTCACAACGGATAAACACATGCCTCAATGTGGGGCCAGTGAATTTCAAAATTTATATAAACCCCGCGTCGACCAAATGCAATTCAATTAATTCCATCCACCTGATCCCAACTTTTCCAATCCTCTCCACATGTTGTATGGAAATGCAGGACCAAATGTAATTATATACCACTTAATCCCACCTAGCATACTCTGCCAAACGGAAACGGATTGGCCACTCCCCCTACACCATCCAACGGCTGGTGGTTGGTGCTCTTTGGGGTCGAACATGATGTATCATGTGTTTCATCCATGCTGTCCATTTATTCTTATAAATCATTTTACAGTATGAGACAAATATCTCAATCTAAATTGGACCACATTAAAGGAAATAATGTTTAATAAGCGTGGACCATTAAAAACATTATGGGGCTATAAAAGTTTTGGATCAAGCTGATTTTATTTTTTCCCTTCCTATGGGCTTACATGACCTAATCAACAGATTAGATGTCAGTAGCCTGTATGACCTAATCAACAGATTGGATGTCAATTAAACAGTACAGTGAGACTTAGGATGATTTTAATGGTGGATATCCAACCGCTATTGTTTTCTGTGGTGTGGTCCACCTGAGATTTATATACCTCTCATTTTTGGTACCAAGCCCTAAAATGATATTTAAAAATGGATGAACGGAATAGATGAAACACATACATCATGATAGTGCCCACAGAGCACCGACCACCAGCTCCTGAGCTAGTGTCAGGGGGAGTACCCAATCCGTTTCCCTGCCAAACGCCCCTACGATGATAAGAAAAATGAACGTACGGTGTGGATAACACTGTGCCTCAAATCTGAGGCTCGTTTCCACGGAAAGAGCGGCGGCGTGCGATGGGAGAGTGTGCAGTGTCATGTCTCGGACGCCGATTTCCTGCGAAAGCCTTTCGCAGGAAGTTCCTGCGCAAGATTCTATGTGGGGCCCAATATGATGTTGGTAAGAAAGCCAGTCCGTTCATCCATTTTTAGAGTTCATTTTAGGACATGCCACAAAAAACAAGGAGGATCAAAAACTCAAGTGGGCCACACGAGAGGAAACAGTAGAGATTTAGTGACCACCGTTGTAACATTTATATGGCTACAAAACTTTTGTATCAGTTTAATTTCTTGGATTTTTTACTTCATCTCAGTGAAAATGACCTTATAAACAGTTTGGATGGAATATAAACATCAAGGTGGATTCTGGGAAGGTTTCAATGGTAGGAATTCCTTTCCCCACCGTTTCATCTAGTATGGCTCACTTGATATTTGGATCCTAATCATTTTCAGTCTAATGACCTAAAATGAGCTCAAAAATCGGATGAGCAGGTTGGATTTTTAACAAACATCACAGTGGCCCCATCAAGAATCCTGCGCAGGAACTTCCTGCGAAAGGCTTTCGCAGGAAATCCGCGTCCGTCTCATGTCTCAGTCCATTCATGCAGTCAAGTGTCAGTGGGCCACGGGATGCTAGGCGGCTGGGAGACTTAAAAAAAAAAGTCATACCACCTCACCCATGTGCCTGTGGGCCACGTAATGACCGCTGCCTGCCACTGTAATTTGGCAGTGCTTGACACTTGACAGGCTGGCACTCGGTGTTGTACATGTGTCATGCATTAACTCAGGTAATCCGTGTCCATGGGCACGAGGAAGGTTTTAACGGTGGATATCTGAAGTGACGTCACCAAGCTGTTTAGACCCACCATAATGCATGCTTTGTATCCATACCGTCCAATCATTCGTAGAGATCGTTTTTATGGCATTAGAAAAAGAACGATATAGATCTAAAGTTCAAGTGCACCATCCACAGAATTATGGGAGAGTCACACCCACCGTTGAAACAATTATAAGGCCACCATGGTGTATTTTTGAGATCCAACGTATTCATGAGTTAACATAAAGATAAAGATAGATGAAGTGAAAACAAAAATATCAGCTTGATCTAAACTACCGTGGCCCTAAGAAGTTTTGAAGGGTGGATGCCACTGCCCCCATTGTTTTCAATGGTGGGTCCAATTGAACTTTATATAAATCTCAGTCTTGTTCTTATGCCATGAAACGATCTCTCCAAATGGATGGACTGTAAGAATATAACACATGCATCATAGTGAGGCTCACGAGCTTGGTGACGTCACTTCAGTTGCCATCTAGCTGCTGAACTTGTGAGTATCTAATCCGCATCCGGATATCTCTGCTCTCACTGGTCATGTAATGTGGCCCGCTTGAATTTTTTATAAGCCTAATTTTTTGGCTCATATCACAAAATGATCTGGCCAAAAAGATTTACAGAGTGGATTTAACAAAAAAAATTAATTTATGATGAGCCTGTCACTACAAATACTTATTGCTGCAAGTCCTAGGATCTACGTGTTTGTGAAAAAAAAAAAAAAAAGAAGCCCTAGGATCTACGTGTTTGTGACAATTGGCTTAGTATCACTAGTTCAAAACATAATAAACTTGGGCCACATGTGGTGTACAGATCGAAAGATACATCTACCCATTAATAATGCAAGTTGAACAATGTAAAATAAAGACAACAAGAGAACCGAAGGTAGAGATGAAGTGACAGCCAATCACGATGTCACAAATATAACTAAGATTTTGAACACGTCATGAAAAATACACTCAACTGTATTATTGAGAGATTTTCAAAATATCAGCATTTTTTAAATTAGGTGTTTATACCCAAAAATCCCTCCATATATATGATATCTGAAAAAGTTCTCGGACGTCGTATGTTTACCAAGTCATTCCTTTGATTGTACAGAGAGGATGTGAAATGTTAAATTTATCCAGAGAGAGAGAGAGGACTGAGGAGACATGATGTAAAACCAAGAGATGCTTGTTGTCAAAGAAAATTGACTCTCTGGAAATAAATAAATAAATAAAAATAATGAAAGTTATATGGGACTCGGTTTAATGTTTTTGAGAAATTCACTCTGTCTATCAATTTTGCAAGCTTTTATTAAGATATAATTCCAAACATTAGGTGGATCTAAAACTCATATGAGCTACACAATAAGAAAATTGAGAATGTAAATACCCATGGTTGAAATATACTGAAGCTCGTGGTGATGCTTCTATATCATTTAAACCATTCATAAGGTTATTTACACTGGGATGAACTAACGTAACAAATATCATTCTCATCCAAAACTTAAATGATCTTGAAAAGGTTTAACAATAGGTGTTTATATTTTCACTTTTTCTGACCAGGTGACCCACACTAGTTTCGGATTTGCCTCATTATTTGGCTAATGTCCTTGCATGAGATTGAAATTAATGTATAGAGCGGATTTCTCAGCAACATAGTGATGAGATCCACACATAAAATACTAACATGCTAGTTAGGCAAGTTAGGCAAATTCAATTCGCCAGGGAAAATATAGAAGAATATTACATGGTGACCTAATACTATGGAGCTTACCATGATGTGTGTGTCTTGTCCACGTGGTCCATCATCTTGGCAGCTCATTTTAAGGCATGAGTTCAAAAATATAGCAAATTAAAATCTCTAGCAGACCATACTATGGAAACCGTGTAATTAAACGGTCACCATTAAAAAAATTCTTGTGGGCCACAAAAGTTTTGGATCAATTTGATGTTTATGTTTTCTTTTCGTCCAGGCTTGCTTAACTTTACCAACATGTTGAATTGCAATAAACGTTACCATAAGACCAGGAAGGTTTTCAATAGTGGATGTCATTATCCCCACTATTTTCAGTGGTATGGTCCACTTAAGGTTTGGATCTACTTCACACAGTCCCAAATGAAGTAGATACAAATCTTAGGTGGACCACACCACAAGAAACGGTGGGCATTTAACACAAATCTAGCATAAGTAGCAGCTAATCCAAAACTTCTATGGCCTTTAAGAAGCAAATCCAAAACTCACAGGGCTACCCGGTATGAAAAAGTGAGAATATAAACACCCGCAGTTAAACCTAGTGTAAATAACTTTTTCAGTTTGAATAATATATAAGCATCATGATGATAGGCTTCAAGAAAATTTCAACAGGTAGGTATTAATATTTCACTTTTCCCTATCATGTGGTCTACCTAAGTTTTGGATCTAACTAATTTTTAGAATTACGTCTCAATATGAGTTTGTATAACCAATGGATGGAGTAGATTTCTCATGAACATTGCATTGGAGCCCATGTAGTTTTTGGATTTTGTTGGCGGAGAAAGGTAAAAATACTACTTTCCCAACTATTATTTTTATTATTAATATCTTTTATATCAAGTCCTATCTCTTAAGGCAAATTAGAATTTTCACATCCTCTTTGTACAGTAGTCGAAGGAATGTTTTAAAGAACTTGGATTATCATACAATCATAGGAATTTTCAGATAAAAATCCCATTAAAATATCATGTTTTATTTTAATATTGTCGCAATATAAATGACTCAAACTAGCAAAATCTCCAATGAAATTTTTATTTAAATGTAATTAATATTTAAATTTAATTATTAATTTACATTTAATATTTTTATTTTTAAAAAGATTTTTTCATAATACTCCAGAAGAGATTCAAATTTTGAAAACATCACAAGAAAATCTTGGGCAGTGAAATTGTCGGGAAGATTTGTCACTATCATGATTAAGAGCACCTAACTATTAATCATTGGGGCATCCATACTTGAAATTGATGAAAACATGTGCAAGATTGGAGCTGCTCTTCGAGATCAAGTGTGTAGATCCGTGTATCACATCAACATGATGTGCGTCATGAGTGTAATTAGTAAACTAAAGACTAAGAGAAATTAACCAAAGGTTCAAATTCTTCATACAGTACGAACTGTAGTCACATTTACCACATATGTTTTATGCCGTGCATAAAACCCGTAAATGTGACATCCATCCCAAGAAGTCTTTAACGGTGGGTGTTCCGTAACCCATTGCTTCCTATAGTGTGGTCAACCTACCTTGAAATGAGCTGGAATTTGAAATTGGGTAATACTAGTTTCTTCAATTGGTGGCCGACAAAGTACTGTACAGAGTCCACATGCCTTTCTATTTAAATTGGGTAATATTATTTTATTCAATTGGCAGTGAAATTCAAAAAATTTTGTCCTTTTTCCTACCTTATTTTGTAGTGCGGTCCACCTGCCTTAAAATGAGCTGGACTTGAGCTGGAGTGAGGCCCACCTGCCTTGAAATTAGCCGGAATTCGAAATTGGGTAATATTATTTTTTTTAATTGGTGGATCCTACAAAGCACTACACTGAGTCACTTCTTAGTCAGAGTCCACCTCCCATTCTATTTAAATTGGATAATAGTATTTTCTTCAATTGGCAGTGGAATTCGAAATTTTTACGTCTCCTTTTTTTAAACTTATTTTGTAGAGCTAGAGCTGGAATGAGCTGGAATTGAGCTAGAGTATGGTCCACCTGCCTTGAAATGAGTTGAACTCGAAATTGGGTAATAGTATTTTCTTCCATTGGTGGGGCCTACAACGCACTGTATTGGGTCACTTCGGAGTGGAGTCCACCTCCCTTTTTTCTTCAAGGCAGGTGGGATATTATTTTTTTTAATTGGGTAATATTATTTTCTTCAATTGGCGGTGGGATTCCAAATGTTTACCCGTTACTTTTTTTAGGACTTATCCGTTGTGAGTTACCATTTGGCATTTCTTTAAAGCTGGATGCGAAGGACTCTTCTTCCTCCTCTGTCATATGGCAAGTTCACCAACTCAATGTTAGCTTAACATTGTTCAAATATAGTGGTGATTTTTCAATGGTACCTCTCGATAGTTTTGTGGCTATCACGATCCAAATCCCTGGCTTTTCTTCAAAGCAGGGTGTGACGCTCTCTTCTTCCTTCCCGTACTTGTACCATAAGCAGTATGTGTACTAACAGAGCATTAGTATAAGGGAAATTGACTGTACTAGCTTCAACACATAGATAAATTTCCTAAAAAGATTAAATCTTTCAAATATTCTAAGGGTGGCCTTCTGACAAGCTTTTGAAAATTATTTGGACCAAAATGCCCTTTGTCCTTGGTTCAGTAGTTATACGGTTTTTTAGTGAATAAGAAGTTACGTCGTATTTAATGACGTGTATGGGACCTCTTTTTTTTTGACGTGGCAAGGCCCAACTCGTGGGACCCACTCTGATGTATGTGTATAATCCATGTCACCCATCCTTCTTGCCATATCATTTTAGGGCTACGGTCCAAATATCAGCCTGATCTAGAGCTACTGTGGGCCACATAATAAAAAATAATGGTGATAGTGTCACCAACTGTTGATACTTTCCAGGCTCACTGCAATGTTTATTAAAAGTGGACACAACACAAGGCGAGACTTTTTGGGCCCACAGCAAGCTGTCCGACAAGGTGGATGGAACATATCACCCCATTGTGGGTCTTAGGCTATGGTACCAATGGCTAGCATTTCATTTGGTAGTAAAGGACATGAACATGTGACAACAATGACCCATATAACATGACAACCACAACCATGCAAACCACGACCCATATGGGCCCACATTGATGTATGTGTATAATTCAGTACTCGTACGAGCCACATAACAGAAAATAATGATGACTGTTGAAACTTTCCAGGCTCATTGTGATGTTTATTAGAAGTGAAAACTGCCCAAGTCAAGACTTTTTGAGCCTATGGTAAGCTGACCGACAAGGTGGATGGAACAGATCACTCCAACGTGGGATTTAAGTTATGGTACCAATGACAAGATAGTAAAGGAAGTGAACACGTGAAAACAACGATCCATTTAACATGACAACCATGATCCATTTAACATAACAACCACGATTCATGCAAACCACGACCTATATAACATGATAACCATGACCCATAACATGAATCGTGGTTTATCATGTTATGTGGGTTGTGGTTGTCATGTTATATGGGTCGTGGTTTGCATGGGCTGTAGTTGTCATGTTATATGGATCGTGGTTGTCATGTCAAATGGATCATAGTTTTCACGTGTTCACTTCCTTTACTATCTTGCCACTGGTACCATAACTTAAGACCCACGTTGGGGTGATCTGTTCCATCCACCTTGTCGGCCAGCTTGTTGTGGGCCCAAAAAGTTCTGATTTGAGCAGTTTTCACTTCTAACAAACATCACAGTGAGCTTGAAAATTTTCAACAGTCATTATTATTTTCTATTATGTGGCCCACACGAGCAGTGAATCAGGCTGATACTTGGGCCCTAGCCCTAAAATGATATGGAAAGAAGGATGGGCGGCATGGATTATACACATACATCAATGTGGGCCCATATGGGTCGTGGTTTGCATGGATTTTGGTTTGCATGTTAAATGGATCGTGGTTTTCACGTGTTCACTTCCTTTACTATCTTGCTACTGGTACGATAAGTTAAGCCCCACGATAGGGTGATCCGTTCCATCCACCTTGTCGCTCAACTCACCGTGGGCCCAAAAAGTTCTAACTTGGGCAGTGTCCACTACTAACAAACATCACAGTGAGCCTGGAAAGTTTCAACAGTCACCATTATTTTTTGTTACGCGGCCCACATGAACACTGGATCAGGTTGATACTTGGGCCCTAGCCCTAAATGACACGACAAAAAGGATAGGCGGCATTGATTATACACATACATCAATATGGGCCCATTTGTGTTGTGGCTTGCATGGGTCGTAGTTATCATGTTATATGGATTATGGTTGTCATGTTATATGGATCGTGGTTTTCACGGGTTCACTTCCTTTATTATCTAGCCACTGGTACCATAGCTTAAGGCCCACGATAGGGTGATCCGATCCATCTACCTTGTTGGCTATCTCGCCGTGGGCCCAAAAAGTCCTAACTTAGGCTGTGTACACTTGTAACAAACATCACAATGAGCCTAAAAAGCTTCAACAGTTATCTTTATTTTTTATTATGTGGCCCACACGAGCACTGGGTGAGGTCGATATTTGGGCCCTATCTCTAAAATGACATAGCAAAAAGGATGGGCAGCATGAATTATACACATACATCAATGTGGGCCCACATGGGTCGTGGTTTGTATGGGTCGTAGTGGTCATGTTATATGGGTCGTGGTTATCATGTTACATGGGTTGTTGTTGTCACATGTTCACGTCCTTTACTACCAAATGAAATGCTGGCCATTGGTACCATAGCCTAAGGCCCACAATGGAGTGATCTGTTCCATCCACCTTGTCAGACAACTCGTCGTGGGCCTAAAAAGTCCCGCCTTGTACAATGTCCACTTCTAACAAACATCGCAATGAGCCTAGAAAGTATCAATAGTGGGTGACACTATCACCATTATTTTTTATTATGTGGCCCACACTATCTCTGGATCAAGCTGATATTTGGGCCTTAGCCCTAAAATAACATGGCAAGAAGGATGGGTGGCATGGATTATACACATATCAATGTGGGCCCCAAGAGTTGGGCCGTGCCATGCCCAAAAAAAGGGTCCCGTACGCATCATTAAATACGACATAACTTCTTATTTACTGAAAACCGTATGGCTACTGAACTAAGGACAAAGGGCATTTTAGTCTTAGTAATTCTCCGAAGCTTGTCCAGAGGCAACCCTCGGAATATTTGAAAGGTTTAATTTTTTAGGAAATTTGACTATAAAGGCAACCCTCGGAATATTTGAAAGGTTTAATTTTTTAGGGAATTTGACTATACAGCAAGGCTAGTGCGGTCCATTTACCTTGGTTCACAGTGTTTAAATATAATAATGACTTTTCTAATGTACACTAGTTATAGTTCGTTGGCTGTCCTGACAATCTAAATGGCTAGCTTTTCTACAAAGCAGGGCGTGAATATCTCTTCTTCCTCCCTCTGCCATATGCAGCAGGTGTACCAACACAGTGTTAGTTTAACACCATTTAAATATAGTGATGGCTTTTTCAACGGCACACCTGTCATAGTTCCAAGGTTACCCTAGCAATCCAAATCGCTGATGTTAGCCTAACACTGTTTAAATAAAATGGTGATTTTTCAACGGTACACTTTTCATAGTTCCATGGCTATCCTAATCATCCAAATCACTAGCTTTTCTCCGCGGGGTGTGAAGCTCACATCTTCCTCTCTCTATTTTTGTCCTTTGTGGCTGGTTCACCCACACAGTGTTAATTTAACACCGTTTAAATATAGTGGTGACTTTCAACGATACACCTGTCATGTTCCATCATTATCCTGACACGCCAAATCAATAGCTCTTCTCCATAGCAGAATGTGAGGCTCTCTTCTTCCTCTCTCTACTTCTATCATATGAGGCAGGTGCGCCAGCAAAGTGCTATAGTTTTTTTTTTTTTTTTTTTTTTTTTTCTATTTTTTTAACGCACGCGCACACACACTCACGCAACAGTGGGATTTAACACATGCTAAATGTTAAATAAGGGGATAAATTTTTATGCCCATCATGACAATCCAAATCACCAACTTTTCTTCTAAGCTTAGTGTGAAGGTCTGTTCTTTATCTGGTTCTTCAAATTTTATTTATAGTTTAGTGATGTTTTACTAAGTTTGTTGCCGAATCAACTCACTTTGGTTAATTTTTGCACCTGATTTGAGCCCGTATAAGGTGAATATACTATTGAGACTGAGTAATAATCATTGCATCCTAAAGGCCAATTGTCTAAGAATCCTTTTGCACTTGGGATGCAGTACAAGGACATTTAGTTTCAAACGGAATGACCTAAGTCACGCTATGATTCAAATAAATAAGTCATGTTTTCTTACTTTATTTTTATTATTTTTATTTTTTATCTTTTTAATATTATCTACTGTTTTCAGTATATTATTTTCAATAATTTTGAAATCAAATATTCAATTATTGAAAATAGTAGACATCTTATTCAATATTTAGAAAAAAAAAAAAGTTTTCTTTTCCTTTCTATAACTAATGTTGGATTGTTTCTCTAAATGGTTGAAAACTAAGTTACAATCATAACTCTATTTTATTCGATGGCCAATATTACAGTCAACCTTGCAACTGAATTATTCAAAATCAAACCATTCACTGGAAAGAATTTCAAAAGGTGGAAATAGAAAATCAGTTTTGCATTGAAAACATTGAAGTTTTTTTACATTCTTTCATATTCATTTGTAGTTTATCCAACCAATGAAAATAACTTTAGAGATATGACGCAGGGGAGGACGTGAGGTCGAGCACCGTCTTCCTCAAGAGGATAAATATTCCGAATCCACGGAACTTCTCTGGACTCCTCACAGAGACTTCTCGAATCCACGAGAAAAGAGAGTAGAAAATAGAAATAAATTCTAAATAAATTCGAAATAGATTGATGAATAATTGATAATTTTCTAATGTGTCTCCTTACACTATTAATAAAGAAAAAAAAATAAACTAAAATTCGTAATTACCAAAAATAGCAAAATTCTAACTCTAATAAAAATCCTAATTCTAATACAACTCTTCTAAAGCCTAATTTCTAAAAATAAAAATTACAAATAAACTTTCTCTAGAAGAGTCCTAGTATAACTAAAACTTATTTCTATAAGGAAAGAAAATCTAAAACTCTAAAAAATATCAAAAATTCGGAATTACTAAAAATAGTAAAATCTTCCTAAAAATTCGTTTTTGAGCTGAAAGCGCGCGTTTTCTGACGAAACGGACAGACGCGACCCACCTTGTGGGTCGGTTCACCTCGGATGGCCCATTTCAGTAAAGATTGATAGGTTGTGCTCCCCGTAACGATACCCGGATCAAAAGTTATGGTCAATTTACGGTTCATCTTCTTTTGGCCCAACCATGCTAGGAACGTATCTATGACACGTTCTACATCAGACTCCTCCACTTGAAAAAAACTCGTCCTCGAGTTACGCAAGAGACTTGGCACATGAGTCTGAGATAACTTCCGATGTCGATGTTCATTAGCTCTTTTTTTGTACTTGGCATTAAGCTCTTGAGTTGACACAATACATACACTCATGCTTTCCTTGATTTGACTAATATCGATTAGTTCATTCACATCTGCCTTCAAGATCTCATATTTTTTCTGATAATGTGGACAATTAGGCGGACTTGCCCCTGAGATGGGATCAATGTGATTTTGTATATCTCGTACGTGAGGTAATTTATTAGGGAGTTCATCGAGCACAACCCTCTTGCACTCCTGCGATACTGGTTTCAAATCCTCTAAGATATTCACAGGCTCCACATATTTTTTCTTTTCAACTAATGAATATATATTTTCCGTTTCCTCATATTGTTTAACAAAGGCCTGTTCAGTGATGAGATATTGCTCATCCACTTTAGAAGTGTTGGGTTGGTTCTCCATTCCTATAGAGGTCACATGTTCGCCACTGATGAATCCTGTGGTCTGTTGCAACTCTGTTTTGATGAAGTCGTTTCTCGAGGACCAATAATAGGATTTTTCTGCATAACCTTTTACTGATCGACTATCCTGATAATAATTTTGGTTTTGTTGGAATAATACCTGATCGTAATCTCGAGGGAGGAATCGCATGCACAATAACTTCTTCATCCGCGACCACGTGTGGATTGGTGCCTTCATCTGTCTCACCCGCTCGTGTTGAAGTTGTTCCCACCAATCTGAGGCTCTGCCCGTTAACTTGTATGCCACGAGTTTAACTTTCTTTTCTTCTACGATGTTCATGTAGTCGAAGAAACGTCCGACTTCAAGCAACCAATCAAGGAAGTCCTTGAAGTAGAGTTGACCATTAAAACTAGGAAGATCGACTTTCATCTTGAATTCTTGAACCATCCTGTGGTTCATTGATAGCATCGCCCTACGATCAGTATAATTACGAATTCCAGCAATTGCTGGTGGTGGATCACTACCATGAACACAGAGTTGCCTTAGGTTTTCCGTCAAGAGATCCGCTATGCGGTCGATGGAAGCCTGCAGCCCTTGCATGGCTTGCCGATTCTCTTGTTGCACTACTTTGAAAGCTGCCGCCGTTAAAGGTAAATTCCCTGGAGCACCGCCCATGGGATTGTTGCCCGACCCGTCGTTAGAAACCATCAATCCGAGGAGAAACCTCGCTTTGATACCAAACTGACGCAGGGGAGGACGTGAGGTCGAGCACCGTCTTCCTCAAGAGGATAAATATTCCGAATCCACGGAACTTCTCTGGACTCCTCACAGAGACTTCTCGAATCCACGAGAAAAGAGAGTAGAAAATAGAAATAAATTCTAAATAAATTCGAAATAGATTGATGAATAATTGATAATTTTCTAATGTGTCTCCTTACACTATTAATAAAGAAAAAAAAATAAACTAAAATTCGTAATTACCAAAAATAGCAAAATTCTAACTCTAATAAAAATCCTAATTCTAATACAACTCTTCTAAAGCCTAATTTCTAAAAATAAAAATTACAAATAAACTTTCTCTAGAAGAGTCCTAGTATAACTAAAACTTATTTCTATAAGGAAAGAAAATCTAAAACTCTAAAAAATATCAAAAATTCGGAATTACTAAAAATAGTAAAATCTTCCTAAAAATTCGTTTTTGAGCTGAAAGCGCGCGTTTTCTGACGAAACGGACAGACGCGACCCACCTTGTGGGTCGGTTCACCTCGAATGGCCCATTTCAGTAAAGATTGATAGGTTGTGCTCCCCGTAACGATACCCGGATCAAAAGTTATGGTCAATTTACGGTTCATCTTCTTTTGGCCCAACCATGCTAGGAACGTATCTATGACACGTTCTACATCAAGATACCAATAACTGTAAACATTACATCATGAATACTTTGTTCAATGAATTATTCAACATCTATATTTCTTATGAATTTGCTAAGTACATTTACCACATGTTTTATGCAGTGCATAAAATGCTTAAATGTAAAATCCTTCCCAAGAATTCTTTAATGGTGGGTGATCAATAACCCATTGCTTCCTATAGTGTGGTCCACCTGCCTTGAAATGAGATGGAATTTGAAATTGTGTAATATTATTTTCTTCAATTGATGAGCCTATAAAGCACTGCACTGAGTCACTTCTGAATGGGAGTCCACCTCCCTTTCTATTCAAATTGGGTAATATTATTTTCTTCATTTGGCAGTGGAATTTGAAATTTTTACACGTCTCCTTTTTCCTAACTTGTGTTTGTAGTGTGGTCCACCTGCCCTCAAATAAGCTGGAATTGAGCTCGAGTGTGGTCCAACTGCCTTGAAATGAGCTAGAATTCAAAATTAGGTATGTAATATTATTTTCTTCAATTGGTGGGGCTTACAAAGCACTGTACTTAGTCACTTCCTAGTTGGAGTCCACCTCTCTTTCTACTTAAATTGGGTAATATTATTTCTTCAATTGGCAGTGGAATTCAAATTTTTATACCGGTCTCCTTTTTCCTAACTTATTTTGTGGTGTGGTCGACCTGCCTTCAAATGAGCTGGAGTGTGGTCCACCGGCCTTCAAATGAACTGCAATTCGAAATTAGGTAATATTATTTTCTTCAATTGGTGGGGCCTACAATGCACTGTAATGAGTCACTTCGGAGTGGAGTCCACCTCCCTTTCTATTTAACTGAGAAAATATTATTTTGTTCAATTTGGCGGTTGAATTTGAATTTTTAAAACTTATTTGGTGTGAGTTCGTCACCATTTAGCTTTTCTTTCAAGCTGGATGAAGGTCTCTTCTTCCTCCTCTGCCATACGGTAAGTTCACCAACTCAATGTTAGTTTAACACTATTTAAATTTAGTGGTGATTTTTCAATGGTACACCTCTCATAGTTATGTGGCTATCACAATCCAAATCGCTAGCTTTTCTTTCAAGCCGGGTGTGAAGCTCTCTTCTTCCTGGATGAAGTGGAGATACTCTCACCTAATCCGCTCGAGTGATCCATTTTTATCTCTCAGCACTTTGACTATCACCTCGCCACTTCGCTCGATCCAAGCAATAAAAATGGACAACAGGATCAAAGTGATGAGGCAATAGGCCAAAGTAGTACTGAGAGATAGAAGGGATCACACGAAAGAAGTGCTGCGGCGATTGTCCAAAGTGTCGAACGTCAAAAATGGATCGCGTGAGCGAAGTGCCAAAGTGATCAACTAAAGTGGTTCACAGGAGCAAAGTGCCAACAATGGTTGCCCAAAGTGTTCGGTAACAGAAATGATCACACGAGAGAAGTGTTGAGGTAATCATCAAAAGTGCTGAGTGACAAAAATGGATCACATGAGCGATGTCAAGGTGATCATCCAAAGTGTCGAACAATATAAAGGATCGCACGAGCAAACTACCAAGGCAATCATGCAAAGTGTTGAGTGACAAAAATGGATCACATGAGTGAAGTGCCGAGGTGGTCTAAAGTGCTAAGCCATCGAAGCACCGAGGCAATCATCCAAAATGTCAAGCAACAAAAATGAATCGTGTGAACAAAGTGTCGAGGTGATCATCCAAAATTCCGAGCTACAGACTGGATCACACAAGAATAGTGCGGAGGCGATCGTGTAAAGTCCCGAGAGACAAAATTGGATTGTGCAAGTGAAGTGCATGCCAAGTCAATTGTCCTAAGTGTCAAGCGACATAAATCGACCGTGTGAGAGAAATGTTGAGGTGATTGTCCAAAGTAACAAGTGAAAAAATCGATCAAATGAACTAAGTGTTGAGGCAATCGTCCAAAGTACTAGCGATAGAAATTGATCACGCGTGCAAAGTGCCGAGAGCGATCACCCAAAGAAGAACCTATTTTTTAAAAAATAGAGTTATTGGTATTTTTCCATTCTTTACATTAGTTTCTTCTTAAGCAAATCTATTTGAGTAAAATCTTTGCAAAAAAATCACACATTTTTTTAAAGTTTAGTTTTTGCTATCTCCCTTTTATCTGCATCTTGGCAAAAGACTCATCTAAGTAGAATTAAAAATATATATATATATATATATATATATATATATATATATATATATATATATATATATATATATATATATATATATATATATAAAATAAGACTCAGTATTTCTTCATTATGGGTAAAGCATATCAACCATTGTATCGAAAATTACATGTCACTAATTGGAGATATCAAAGTTGATTTAGTAATTGAATTCAAACCCCTGTGAATATACATGCATGGTTACTTTTGGGTTAAGGGGGTTCCGAATCCAGGGGGTTCCGAATCCACGCTCCCAAACAGGCCCTTCATCTTCATCTTTGTTTATGCTTTCTCCATCTGCCTTTAAGTCTTCATCTTCATCTTTGTTTATGCTTTCTCCATCTGCCTTTTAGTCTTCATCTTTGTTTATGCTTTCTCCATCTGCCTTTTAGTCTTCATCTTCATCTTTGTTTATGCTTTCTCCATCTACCTTTTAGTCTTCATCTTCATCTTTGTTTATGCTTTCTCCAGTCATGTCAAGTAGGAGGAAACCTTACGATCCTTTACTCAGCAAATTGTTAGTGACGACCGAAGACGAAACAGCTTCTACTCGCATTAAAGAAATCAAAAACTGCATCAACGACTGCACGAAACTCTGCATCGAAAATTCCAAAACCGCGCTAAAATCGGCCAAGACATGGGAGGAAGGCATAACCGATGGCTTCGCCAGAATAACTAGAAACGTTGACAAAGTGCTTGCTGATAACGAAATCATCACAAAACCGCCATCAGAGTTTCTTACCAGCAAAAAAGGAGAAAAGCTTCGTTCAATCGCCAAGAGAGTAGTAGCAGATGCTTCTAAAGTGTCCAACGTGTTCCAATCATCCGCAACAACATCTACCCCTTCATTGTCTTCAGAAGATGAGTTGAATGAGTCAACCGTGCACGAGGAAGAGCTCCAGCGCAAGGCCGAGGAAATTACAGCAAAGGATCCGGGCATGCCATTCCTCAAGGTGAGCTATGACGATCTTGAACCTCAGCTAAAAAAATGCCTGCTTTATTTCTCGGCCTTCCCCAAAGACACAGTCATCAAGAGGCGGGTCATGATCTACTGGTGGATTGGGGAACGATTGGTGACCCCAACAAGAGACGGCCGAACAGCAGAGCAAGTCGGAAAAGACTACTTTAAGATGCTGATCGCCAGTGGTCTGATCGAACCCATCTACCAAAAACATAGCAAATCCGCCAAGTACTGCAAAATCTACACTTGGGTTTGGCAGATGCTGGTTTCTAAAGCGAAGGAATCTGGATTCTTCGCGTTCGATCAAAAAGACCAACTGACCTTCGACTCCAGAAAAAGCGAGAGGGCTTGTTTGGCGGAAATGAAGAAGAAAGATCAAGTGGAGATCTCTCCAGAATCTAATCCGAATGGATTGCTATCGATTTTCAATCTAAGCGTGCAATATCTGAACTGCAATAAGGGTAAGGAGCGGCTCGCGAAGTTGAAGAATGTCAATGCTCTGCAACTCGGAAGGTGGCAGAACTCGTCCTGTCATCATATCGAAGTTTCAGACACTGAGTTCTTGGAAGGCCTAGAATCACTGAAAGAACTGAGGTATCTCAACCTGCAAGGGATCTCTAGAATAACAGAGCTGCCGGAAACGATCCGTGGCCTCACCAATCTATTAATTTTGGATCTCCGGTTGTGTCATAATCTAGAAAACGTGACGCCGGCGGTGACGTACATCAAGTCTCTGACCCACCTCGATGTATCAGAGTGTTATTTGTTAGACAAGATGCCGCCAGGGATTGGCTCTCTCACAAACCTCCAAGTTCTCAAGGGGTTCGTGGTCGGTGGCATCCGAAGCACAAACCCGTGTAAACTCAGAGAGTTGACTCAGTTGAAGGAGCTACGGAAGCTGAGTATTCGCGTTGGGAGTGACGCAGATATTGGGAAAGATTTGTATGAATTAAGTAAAATTGAAAGGCTTCGGTCGCTAAAAATTACGTGGGGCAGCATAAAATCCCCACCGTCGAAGAATACAGAACGGAAAAAATCCTCAGTGTCGAAGAGTATAGAACGGAAAACATCATCGGTGGGCAGGTCCATAGCCAACTCACTGACTCGTCACCAGGAACCGGTGGCACAGGCATTTTCACACCGGAAACTTGAGAAGCTAGTTCTTGAGTGTGTTCCTGGTGACGAGTCAGTGAGTTGGCTAAAGCCTAATGAATTTATGGGGCTGAAGAGGCTGTATATTGCAGGAGGGAAGCTGACCCAACTGAGCCCCCTTACTGAAAATGATGGATGGAATGTGGAGATTCTGCGTCTCAAATTTCTGAAAGAATTGAAGTTGGAATGGGTTGATTTGAAGAGGAAGCTTCGACAGCTGCTATGTGCGCAGATTTACAAATGTCTGCAGATCGAATCATCTCTTCTTGACTTCGACAAGAAGGGATTTTGGGTGAGGAATGAAAAAGAAGCAAGCTCAACTAGTGCTTCAGTTCGTATGAAAATTGAAGAAGAAGCAAGATCAAGCTCCATTGCTACAACTAATACTGCACCAGTTCGTATGAGAAATGAAGAAGAAGCAAGCTCAAGCTCCATGGCTGCAACTAGTGCTTCAGTTCGTTTGAAAATTGAAGAAGAAGCAAGCTCAAGCTCAAATAGTGCTCCAATTCGTATGAGAAATGAAGAAGAAGCAAGCTCAAGCTCCATTGCTACAACTAGTGCTCCAGTTTGTATGAGAAATGAAGAAGAAGCAAGCTCAAGCTCCATTGCTACAACTAGTGCTCCAGTTTGTATGAGAAATGAAGAAGAAGCAAGCTCAAGCTCCATTGCTACAACTAGTGCTCCAGTTCGTATGAGAAATGAAGAAGCAGTAAGCTCAAGCTCCATTGCTACAACTAGCGCTCTAGTTCGTATGAAAAATGAAGAAGAAGCAAGCTCAAGCTCCATTGCTACAACTAGTGCTCCAGTTCGTATGAAAAATGAAGAAGAAGCAAGCTCAAGCTCCATTGCTACAACTAGTGCTCCAGTTCGTATGAGAAATGAAGAAGCAGTAAGCTCAAGCTCCATTGCTACAACTAGCGCTCTAGTTCGTATGAAAAATGAAGAAGAAGCAAGCTCAAGCTCCATTGCTACAACTAGCGCTCCAGTTCATATGAAAAATGAAGAAGAAGCAAGCTCAAGCTCAATTGCTACAGCTAGTGCTCCAGTTCGTATGAGAAATGAAGAAGAAGCAAGCTCAAGCTCCATGGCTGCAACTAGTGCTCCAGTTCGTATGAGAAATGAAGAAGAAGCACGTTCAAGCTCCATCGCTGCGACTTGCTAGCGCTCCGACAGTTGATCTGATTGGGTTCCGACACAGATTCCTGATGCAGTAGAAATCTCCTGGATTGGAGTATTCTAACCCTTTGATCTTTGTCCAGGTAAAATTAATGGTACAAGATTAAGGCCAACTATTAGAGAGGCAGTATCATCCAGTCTATAAGATTTGGGCACCGTCTCTCATCTATGCTGGCTCATATTATATTAATGGTTTGGATCGAAGAACCTTGGACCCACTTGATATTATTGGTAATATGATGCATGGGACCCACATGGCCCACCATTTTATTTCTTGTTTTCCTTTCACTGTAGAAATGTATTTGCAACCACTGACTTCGATAGACAGGTTTAATATCCTGAAATGATTAATCTAAGCCACTTCCACCAATATTATATGTGAGCCCACCATCAAGGATTGGAACCGTTCATTAGGTGGGTCTCACCATATATGGACTAACGGTTCTAAAACCAGGTAGAGCAAACTCAGCCGATTCACATTGACTTAATATTGTGAAATCGGGCCAAGTCACTGAGGAACTCACTCAGTGGCTTGACTCGATTCTCACACGGTAAGACTCACTGAGTTGGTGGTCAACAAAGACTCCCAAAATCAGATGAGTTAAACAATCCTAAAATCTGCTTGTAATGTAAGTAGCTGAGACATCCTAACAAAAGGAAGGATTTGAACCTTGTCATGGTCACTGCACCTTTGAAGCTTATCCCAATTAATTGGGGCCGGCTACTCAGATTGTCTGTTGGTAGTCCAATCTAAGCAAGGGCTGACCTAGCAAGGAAAAGAGAATACCATATTGGTGCTTGATCATAGACATCCCTCTATTTGGTCTCTGTAGATGCGCTGCGAAAACCTTATGCCAATTAAAAGATTGGGTGACCACAGTTTGCAAAGCTAGTGGACCAACTTAGAAAAACCTCACTAAGACTTTATTGGTTGTTAGGATCACTCACCTGAAATCTAGTAATGTATATCTCGATATGTTACCCTAAGTTCAATCAGTTTACAATCACCTAAATAATTGTAATTCAAATTATATTTCTATTAGTGTATGCCTTTGGAATCAGTTCACCTATGATTAATCAATTTCTCTAAATCTAAAATTCGCATAGAAATCAAATCATTGATCTTTGTTTTATCCTCCACAAAATTTTGGAATGATATTTTTTCAATGTGGGGGCCCACTTAATTAACCATAGTGTTCCGACCATCCAAGCATTCCACGACAAGTCATTACTAATTCACATCATATAATTAAAACATCAAAGTTCTAATTGAATAGAACATTCCAATGGATTGTCGATCGATTGAGGTCGATCAATCGAAATTTATTCAAATTTCCAACATAACTCTTTGGACATGTTTTTTCCCCTTCAATGGCTCAAACCGTACCTTCAATTGATCGAAAATTGATCGAAGTATCATGTCGATCAGTTGATCTCGATTCAAATTTCGAACTTTTGTTGTTGGACATTTTGGGCCGCTTTTGATCGATCGATGATCTGACATGGCTGAACATAGTTCAGATGACTCAAATATTTTAATTGTTTAGGTTTTCTTATTTTTCTTATTTTAAATTATTCATTGATCATATGGGACAGATCTAAACCATCCATCAACTCATAAAATCATATGGATGAGTCAATAGATCATTTAGATCCAGACCATACATGATCTCAACTTTTAGATCAAAGCATGTTATTACGATTCTTTATGTCCATCAAACGATGAGATTCACAAACATTTTTTTTGGATATTAAGTTAGATCTATCCTAGATTATGCATGAATTGTGGGAATCATATCCAACCCATCCGATTACCATCTTAGAATCTAATGTGGAAACCAATATCTACGGTAGATTTGATTGATGTGGCCCACAGCCCACCATATGATTTGATCAATCTGAAAATTTTAGGATCCTGACATCATGCGACCAAAAGTTGCAATGGCATCAATCAAATTCATAGACCTTTCTCTCAACTAGAGTGTCTCTACCAAACCAGCTAGTGATTCATTTTCATTCTTAATTTAAAAATTAAATTTATAACTATTAATTACAGTTCTAAAGTGTGCCAAAATTTGGAGTCAGTTACACTCCTACCCAAACCTCTCTCTACTCTTGGTGTGAGGCTATGTTTCTTACTATTGTAGACTACCAAACTCATCTCTCTCTTTAGGACAAACCCCACCATCACCCACACTATAATATCAGAAGTGTCACCATAAGCATAAAACACTAATAATACAAGGAAAATTAGAGAAAAAGACCAAAACCCACAAACAGCCCCAAAATGGCCCCCCTATCCATAAAATCATCATATAATCATCAGCATCATCAAGCCTCCCAATAGCAGTGGCGGAAGCGC
The DNA here is from genome assembly GCA_021015155.1 of Magnolia officinalis. NCBI lineage: Eukaryota > Viridiplantae > Streptophyta > Magnoliopsida > Magnoliales > Magnoliaceae > Magnolia > Magnolia officinalis. Next base: position 3,503,452 of record JAJHSJ010000011.1, on the reverse strand, counting down.
TCCAGGGAGATTCAACTGCTAGGTTTGCTTACCAGTGTGCCTGGAAGAAGGTAACCGCTGTATTGCCAAGTAATCTCGTGTCCTCAATGCGAGGGTCTAGGGTATCCCAGGGGATCCCTAGACCAACCGGTTTCTCCATTTTCATTGGCAACCTGCCGTTTGACTGTTCCAGGGAGGACGTCCTCAACATCTTTGGGAAATACGCGGTAAAGTTCAGGGTGTCTTTATTCCGACCTTCCCAGGGACCCGGAAACCTAGGGGCTATGCGTTCGTGAGCTACCTGTATGAGGAAGACGCCCGGGCAGCCATTGACGTATTGAATGGAAAGCGGATCGATGGACGAGTGGTTTCCGTCCAAATAGCTAAGCCCAAACCCCCCAGGAAGGAGAATCCCCCCATCCCTCGACAATACCCCCCGCCTCAGGCAAATCGGAACCCCAACTCATACAGCGAGGCCCTCAGGAGGTCCCCCCCTATTTCTCAGCCTAATGCGGAATCAGACCGATCTTTCTCGGTGATTGCGGACAGAGCTACAGTGGACCTCCGCCTTCGAAGGTTGGCGAAAGCCCTAGTTGGTTTTTCTGTAGAACCCTACACTTCTATCACCCATATCCTCCATTCCCTCAGAGAGTCCAGATTCAAGTCTTCTGCCGTGGATGTGGTTAGATTATCCCCCTATGCGTTTCTTCTGCAGTTCAAATCTCAGGAAGAGATCAATGACTTCTCCTCAGACTCATCCTTACACGCTGAGATGGGCCTGGAAGGATTAGAGCCCTGGGATCCCTGCTCCGTCATGGGTCGCGGCAGTAGATGGATTCGGCTGTACGGTATTCCCGCCCATGCATGGTTTGAATCTGTGATCGTGGATATAGGGCAACACTTCGGTAAGGTAATCCAAGTGGACTCTTTGGCAAGTTTTGGCATCTTCCAGGTTTTTGCTAGGGTGAAAATCCGATTGACACCTGGGGCTGACTTATCCAAGGTTATTGATCTAAAAGTGGGGAGAGATACATACCTAATAGTTGCAATATTAGAAGATCCTGGAAATGCAATTCGTCATAACCCCCACTCCCAACCCCCTAAGGAGCCCCCAGGGTGAGATCAGTCCACTAGGGAGTGGGTGTTATCATCTTTCTATAGAAACAGGGAGGGTCTATCTGATCGCCCACAACCTGTTCGACGATTGGTCCCCGTTATAGCCCCCCAAGATGGCCCTATGCAAAGTCCGAGAAACATCTCCAGCGTGGATGACAACCTTAATGATTCGTTCATCCCAGCCACCCAAGCTTCAGAAGAGCCGTTAGCAATAGTGTTTCCCCCCTCGGTGGCAGGTCAGCAGTGTGAATCAGATCATCCAATTTAGTCCCTCGATGTAGCATTGCAATCAGCGGGAGCTGAACAGGAAGAACAAGCCCCCACATTGAAGCCTCTTACCCCTAGATCTCTCCCATTTCAGGCGCACTATCCTATTACTGAAGCAGCCACAGTCAACAGAGAAACTGAGAACAGAAGGTATCAGGGCTCGGATCGCCAGCGAAGTTCAGGTCTGATGGACCCGTTGTCAAGCACCCCACACCCCAACATTCTCCCTCCCGATCGGTTTCAGTCTCTTTCAGAAGGTGCTCTACCGAGGAACGTTTCCACTGTCTCCCTGCACTCTGTCGAGAGTACCCCTTCCCATGACCTCTCCATGACCCAAGCTGATTCCCCCCCTCCAGAGGTCGGCCAATTTCATATAGATCTCTCACCCCTCTTACGTGCAGACCCAAACCTTCGACCGGCACCCACCCAAGTTGCTAATGCACCTCCCCCGAATCCCGACAGAGACCCTCTGAACCCAGATTCACCGGTCCCCTGCCCTCAGTGTCATCATCATATTCCTGTTATTCAGGATAGGCCAAGTCTAAAAAAGACTCCAAAGAAGGTCACGGACAAGATCAACGTTGGAACAAACAACTCGACATCCGTTTATTTACATTCCCTCCTCAAATCCTGGCGGGGCAAGAAGCGAAGTAGAGAAACCAGGGCCATTATCTCAGGAAGTGTTTCTCATGGATAAAGTCATCCTTTGGAATGTGAGGGGAATAGGGAATTCCTCCTCGATCAGGCATGTTAAAAGTCTCCTTTCCACCCATAATCCAGCTATTCTGATCCTGTTAGAGCCCATGTTACCTGACTCCAAGCGAGTTAAAACAGGACTGAAGCTCGGTTTTTACAATTCTATTTCTAATGTTGCTGCTGGAGGAAAAATCTGGGTTTTTCATCAGCTGCCTTTTGCTGTGGAAGATATTTCTTCATCGGACCAATTTCTAGCCTTCAGGGCCAGAGTGCCGCACCTCCTCCACCCGATTCTCTTCACGTGCGTATACGCCAAATGCTCCTATGTGCGGCGGAGGGTGTTATGGGCAGATTTAGCTTCTCAGTCCACAGTTTTCACCGATCCTTGGATTGTTTGTGGAGACTTTAATGCGGTCACCTCCCACTCGGAGAGAATTGGGGGCAATGCATTGGCGACTACCAGCTCTAAGGAATTCTTGGACGCTATTGACCAAGCCAATTTACAGGACGCAGGTTTTTCAGGGAATGCCTTCACATGGTGCAACAACCGCTCGGGTCCAAACAGAAAATGGGCCAGACTTGACAGGGCCCTTTGCTCTTCCTCGTGGTTGCAGTCCTTCCCCTCCTTCTTCGTGCAACACCTTCCTAGGCTCAATTCAGACCACTCTCCCCTCCTCCTGTCAGCTCCAGCGGCTTCCCCTATCCCTCCAAGGCCGTTCCGTTTCCAAAGAATGTGGACCCAGCATAACGGTTTCCAGACTCTGGTTGCGACTGCTTGGCACACTGATACCTTCATCAATCCGATGATTCACCTTCTTACCAAATTGAAGAACACAAAGGTGGCTCTAAGAAAGTAGAACAAGGTCGTCTTCGGAAATATCTTCTCCCAAATCAAGCTCTCTAATGCGAGAGTTGAGACTTTGGAACAGGAGGCGATCCTCTCCCCCTCCCCCCGAGTCTTGTCAAATCTGGACAAGGAGAAGCAGAATTTGGATAAATTAGAACTTCTCAAAGAATTATTTTGGAAACAAAAATCTAGAAACAGGTGGCTTAAAGAAGGTGACAGGAACTCCAAATTCTTCCACGCCTCAACTGTCAACCGAATCAGGCGGGCGCAAATTAGGCAGATTGACCTTCCGAATGGTACCACGGTTTCGGATCCGCCCCAAATGCGTGAGGCTGCAGCTGAGTTTTTCCAGTCCCTCTACTCAGCTGAGCATACAGAACCAATTGGGGACTTCCTCAATATGATCCCAACCCTTCTCTCCCAGGCTGATAACGATGCTCTGCTTGCCCCTCCATCTGTCGAGGAAGTGAAACAGGCTATTGAATCGCTGCCGCTAGACGGAGCACCTGGTCCAGATGGGTTCTCGGCGGCATTTTTCTCGGCGTGTTGGCCCATTGTTGGGGAGGACATTCACAGAGCAGTCAGGTTCCTCTTCCAAGGAGGTACTATCCCTAGAGCTTTCGCTTCTTCTCTTCTTTGCTTGATCCCAAAATGTGTAGCGCCCAAATCCTTTTCTGATTTTCGTCCTATCAGTTTATGTAATTGCGTATACAAGATCTTTTCTAAGGTGATCGCAGCTAGGTTGAACTCCATTCTTCCCAAGATTATTTCTACCGAACAAATGGCTTTTGTCCAAGGTCGCTCCATTGCGGATAGCATCGCTTTGGCCCAGGAGCTTATCCGTGACATCGATCGGAAGGTGAGAGGCTGCAATATCATCTTCAAAATTGATCTGGAAAAAGCGTATGATCGTGTTAGCTGGCCGTTCCTCAAGAGTGTGCTCCTCAAGTTCGGTTTCAGTCAAGCTTGGATCGCGTTGGCTGAACAATGCTGGTCGTCTCCCTGGTTCTCCGTGCTCTTTAACGGCGAGGCCGCTGGTTTCTTCAAATCGAAAAGGGGCCTCCGGCAAGGGGATCCCATCTCACCCAGCCTCTTCATTATAATCATGGAGGCCCTTAGCCGGGGTATCTCTGGGCTGATCGATTCCAATTCCTGCTTGCCTTACATAACTAGAAGAGGCTCCCAGACTTTCTCCCACCTGCTTTTCGCTGATGACACCACTATCTTCTTGAATGGCGGAGCTAAGTCCATTAGATGTTTGAGGAACTTTCTTAACAAGTTCACGAGCGTGTCTGGCCTCAGGATAAACAGTGCCAAGAGTAGCTTCATTGCTCCTGCAAAGGCTCCGGTTGGCAGGATCAGGAAAATTGTAGCTATTTCAAGTTTTGCTCATTCGGGTCACATTTTCCATTACTTGGGAGTTCCTCTGTATAAAGGGCGAGTCCATTCCTCCATGTTCCAGCCCCTCATAGACAGAATTTTGTCCCGTATAGCGGGTTGGAAGGCCCGCCTCCTTAACCAGGCTGCTAGAAGTGTCCTCATCAGGCATGTGCTTTCAGCATCCCTATCCACACCCTTGCTGCCATTGACGTCCCGAAGAAGACGCTAGCCGTGCTAGAATCTGGGTTGGCTGATTTCTTCTGGGGATGGACTGAAGTGAAGAAGAACTTACATTGGATTCGCTGGAACAGAATCGCCTCCCCTACTGCGGAAGGTGGCCTGGGAATCAAGCGCTTAAAGGATGTTGCGGTTGCCCTGAGGTTGAAAAGAGCCTGGACCATTTTCTTCGACCATAAGAGTAGCCTATGGGCCAAATTCATGAGGTCGAAGTATGCGGTTATTGGTAGCCAAGCTCCCACCACCCACCGGAAGTCCGACTCTCCTGCCTGGAAGAATTTGTGCAAGCTCGTGCACATACTTTCGGACCATTCTCGGCTCCTTGTGGGGAACGGTACCAGCAACTTCTGGGACGTCAATTGGTCGGGCCTAGGTCCCCTTTCGAGAAGGAATCTAGGGAGCATTCCCCCTCAATCTCAGAATTTGTAGATTAGGGAGTTCATTGGGTCGGAAGGTCCTCTCATCAACGTCCCTTTCCCTGTCTCCCTCCCTCCCTCGGTGCGTCAAAATGTGATTGCTGAAGGGATTTCTTTGAACCGGCAAGAAGATCGCCTAATCTGGATGGAGGAGAGGTCAGGCAAGTTCACTGTTAAATCGGCTTGGCATCTCACCCGTGGACGAGGTCAGTCCTGTTCTTGCTCCACGTGGGTGTGGCACCCGTTCCTCCCGCCCAAGATCGGGATGTTCGTTTGGAAGACTCTTCACAAGGCCGTCCCTGTTGACTGTTGCGTCCAGAGAAAGGGCGTTCATTTGGCCTCCGCCTGCGTGTGCTGCTTCCAGGGTGACCGTCAGGTCGAATCCATCGACCATCTTTTCGCTTCAGGGGAGCTGGCCGCAACAGTTTGGGCCCATTTCTCCCTCATTTTGTCAGTGGACCTCCTCGCCAACCAATCTACGTCGATCCGTGCCTCCCAATGGTGGGTTGTTGCTAGTAGAAGCTCTCTATTGGGTGTCCTTAGGGGATTGACCCCTGCCCTCATCCTCTGGGAAGTTTGGAAGAGTAGAAACACCAGCCGTTTTGAAGGGGTTCATTCCAGCATCGAGGAAGTCATTCATCACATTAGGACATGGCTGTTCCTCCTGGTGTCAGCGTTTCAGTTCCCATGTTGCAAAAACAGGGCCGATAGAGAGGCCCTTTTGGACCTTCACCTCCCTCAAGTTGTTAGGCCCAGCCCCGCAATCTCCTTTGTGAGATGGTTTCCCCTATCTCAGGCCGTGTCAAGCTGAATGTTGACGGTTCTTCCAGCGGCAACCCCGGCCCTTCGGGAGGTGGTGGTGTTTGCCGAGACGACAAGGGCCTCATGAAGTTCGCCTTCTCTAGGGGCTACGGTCAGGGTTCTAGTTTCCTAGCGGAGGTGAAGGCTGTCATCGACGGCCTGACCATTTGTTTCGAAAAAGGTTTCAAATCCATCGATGTGGAAAGCGACTCGAGTACAGTAGCTGATTTGTTCTCCAGCCCGGGAGATGTGCCGTGGCGGGTGTTTTACTTCAAGAAAAGTTTGAATCGTTTCGGGCTAGAGGATTGGTGTCAATTAAGCATATCCCGAGAGAAGCCAACCGGGTGGCGGACAGCCTAGCCCGTTGGGCTAGCGCCAACCAACAATGCAGCACCTTCGACATCCCCGCGCAAATCCCCTTCCTTTCGCGCGGTGAGCTGGTTCTCGACAGATCGGGTTTGGGTGGTGTGCGGATCTCCTAACTACTTTTTCTTCTTTTAGCGATTTGTGTAGTCCCTTACGATAGGTTGGCCGATTGCTTTTTGTGTCGGGCCTGCCCGAATGTGTAGTTCTGTTAGGAGGGTCCGCTTTCTTTTGTCAGCCTGCCCTCCCTTCCCTGTACAGTTCTGTTTTGTCTTAATGAATTTCAGGGGGCCCTGTTTCCCCTGTTTTGGTAAAAAAAAAAAAAAAAGCCTCCCAATAGCAGATAAAACACACTTCATATGGAAACAAGTTAGAACAAATACGAATCGGTGCCACCTCCTGCCAGCAACAATGAGGTATATAGGCTTTGTATGACGACATCTGCTACATGGGAATTACAACCGCTGCACCCTCACTTTGCCTTGAAGCTACCCCCTGGTCTTGGCTCTCTTCATACAGAGGCTGTTGTGGAAGGGAGAAACAGAGCATGACATGTGTGAACCTTCCTTACGCAGCGTGCCATTCAACATCGCCAGTTCTCGTAGCTGCTGCTGCTAGAAATAATCCAGTGACTCATCCTAGAGCAGCAACCATCATGGGTTGCCTTTTAATTATAAAGACTCACTATTGTTAGGCAATCATAGCCATCCCATCCATGGCTTCGAAAAAGGATGGCTATAGAAAATAAGGCCGAGAGGAGGATGAATTGAATCATCGTATCAGCGTGATTTTGCATGGTAGCGTTAGAAATGTTTTCTGAATCAATCAATTCGAGTAGCTGAATGGATGCAAATAGAAGTACTAGAGCATTTCTCAAACGTATTTAGCTACAATTCATGAAAACCCAAGAAGATTGGCAAAGATGATGGTTTTATCCAGCGGTAGTTGTCCCATCCAATTCAAGATGCTTGTGATTCAGCAAGAAAAAATAGAAAATCAGCAGAATTTATGCTACTATCTGTTTGGATCGATCAATATATAGATGTGCTAAAAGGAGAGTTCAGGATTTAGAATGTAAGAAACTTACGCTAATCAGATCATTATACCAATCAACTTAGCAGTCATCCAATGGACTGCTAAAGATAAAATGATAGATCCAAATTCAGCAGAAAATGGGGTCATGATTTTGGACACTACATGGAGAACCACTCACAAGAAGAGGAATTTAAAATCATCGATCTGCGCAGATGCATGTTATACTCAGTTTCTCATATTGTACTGGTGGGGCCCATAGTTGAGTGATACCAATAGCCTCACCATGTACCATTATACCCCAAAATAAAGATGGTAATCTTGCAAACTATAATGAGTTTTTCAACGTATCATATATCATTTTGGGTAGAAGAAGTTACTTTAGCCAACCAACCCGGGTTGCCCACGCTGGATTTCTACTAGACTTCATGGTTTTTGGTCAAAAATAGTAAGTGTCCAATTTCGCCTAACCACATTATTCTCCTAATTTTTCTAAGCCCTTTTCATGTTGGGCACAGTTCCTAAAACTCAAATGATCAAGAGTTATGATTGAATTAAAACAAACTATAAATAGTAAAAATGAAATTAAAATGGACTTTCAACCATCGCTTTAATGGAATCTTACAAATCCGGTATGGGCAACCTGGCATAGAGGGGTTGGTTGGCTAAAGTAGCTTCTCCTACCCAAAATCATATATTGCATGTTAAATAACTCATTCTGGTTTGCAAGATACGTCTGCTTTAGGATTCTGACGGTCCTGATCACTTCTGCCTCTGAACGGGCCTTCTCTGGTCCATCTTAGCCATGAAAGTGTCCGCAACCCCCTCTACATAAGTAGAGTGGCTTGATTTTTGTACTTCTCTTGATTATTCATCCTACCATTACCAAGGTACGGATGTCATCCACGAGTGTCATGTTCGGAGGAAAATACATTATTGTAACACCCCATACTTTCCAGTACTCGGGTGTTACTGTGTAACCAAATTTAGAAATAAATGCAAGCCTAGCTTAAGCAAACGGTCACGGGCAATTTAGTCTAAACCCAACCATTTAAAGTAATCCCTACCCACATATTAAACTATCCATTTGAACAATTCTCAGAATGGTCCATCACGCCCATAACATTCCATAGGGCGATTTGCCACCTGATTGACGATCTAAGTGGTAAATCAAGTGTCAAATCCCCTTTAAATGACCCATAAGACTACCAGGACCATTAATCAGTGGTTTTGAATCAATTTGTCGTTGGATTATAAAGCAAACACTGTAGTTGACTACGAAGAATACGTGTTTACATAAAATAGCCTAATTGAATGGATTGATCAGACGCCTGTGAACTGAGTGACTTAAAAATCATATGGGGTCACTCAAATTAACATCTGGACCAGTTTAGGACCTTTTGGATAAGGGTGGACCAACAAATTTTAGAGGAGTGGAAGAAATGACACAAATTAATAATTATGATAGAAAGGATGAATGATAATAAGGTTATTACCGTATACTAGGACATCTAATCCCTAATCCAACCATTTGATTACAGTAATAACTGTAAATTTCTCCTAGGATCAACTAAGGGCCATTAGGAACCATGAAGGTCGGATCTAAAGATGATCTGACCGTCAAATCTTCATGCATCATAGAATAGCCTATGTACTTAGAAAGTATGGCTCACCTAGGCCTTGGATATGCTTGATCTATAGCCAAGGGTCCCACCTAGGCTTACGGAAGCTGGTGAATGGATCAGATGTTGTGAGATCAAATCGTCTATGTGGACCCCACAATAATAACATCGTGATAATACACATCCAACATCCTGAATGCATGATAGGTCACTTATTCCCTAACTCAATATGGATTCTCAAATAAGTGGTCCCTAGAACCGTTTTAATCGCCAATATTCAAATTCAGGATGATCCAACCACTGGGTTGATAGAAATCCATCATTGGGGCTAGAAATAAATCCGTATGGCCCGCCTAAGCCTAGGATCTGCCTCATCCTTGGCATAATGTCCTAATAGGACCCGTAGAACCTGAAGAACGGCCCAGATTCGTCAATATTTTCCCTGTGGGCCCCACTTAATGGAGCGTGTGTACACCATACACGTGCACCAGCTGTGCACTGAGCCAAGGGACTCGGTCAGACATCTCTGACCCGTGCCTAGCCAAATGAGGCAAAAAGCCTCCCCGGTTTTCCCGCCTGCGGTGTTTTTGAAAAAGATCGGGGGCATCCGTTTGTTACAAACATGGCCCACCATCGTACCCCACATGTATGATCCGAACCGTCCATCTGATGGAGGGCCTGCGTCCGAATAAACTCCACCTAGTTACGGACCTTTAAACATGTGTGTACGGACACGATTCTGGGCACAAACCGGCCCTACAAACATAAAATTTCTGAAAACGGAAACCTTCCGTTTCTTCCTCTGTTTGCCAGTTGGACAATCCATGTGTGGTGTCTGGTGGGATCTGGATCGTCCAAGTAGACGAGATCTCAGCCGCCCATTTGCTCAAGGTCTCCTAGCAAAACTAGGGGCTGGTTTTGGTTCCTACCCATCGTTTTCGGAGGCTGTTATACCAGAACAAATCTGGAATGCCCAGTGACGATCCGACGGCCCTAAGAAAGCTTAGGGCTCAATTTAAGTCCAACGAATGGAGTTGCAGCAGGTCCCTCTTCCACGCCCCTGCGGCAACTCAAGAACTAGCCACCATCCTTTGCCTTCTAATCCACCACCCTAATCCCCTCCAAGCTTTGAGAAGGCTTGTCTAGGAGCTTTCTAAAACCCATAGGAATCATCTGAAAGGAGCAGATTGGAGGAAGAAGCTACCATTTACAATCCGCCATTGACGACCATGTCATCTTCACCGAACCGCTGGCTCGCTCAGACTTAGTTAAACCGAGTCCTGAGCTTGTTAGACACGCCAGAGAGGAAGAAAAAGAAGAAAAAGGAAAGAAATGGAAGGAGAGAGAGAGAAGCAGAGAAAGAGGGTGAGCTCGACTCGAGCTGTGCTGCACCACACTAGTCCGCCAGCATTGATCAGACTCACTGCCGAGCTGAGCTTGCTCCGGGTCTGCTGGGCGCTGGAAAACGGAAAGAAGGAAAAAGAGATAGAAAGATAGAAATGAGAGAGGGAGAAGAGAGAAATCGAGGAGGAGGGATGCTGTTGTTGTTGCTGTTGCCGCACCAGCGCAACTCAACTCAAACCGGGCCGAGTTTGGGTTGTGTCAGGCAGGTGCGTTGCTACCTCAAGCTCAAACTGAGATGAGTTCGGGCCATGGCTGAGATGAATCTCAAGGGCCACGCCGCCTACATGATGAGGCCGCACCCTGTTTGGATATGGTGGGCCGCATGCTGCACTTGTGCAAATGGGCCGCTTGATGCAAATCTCAGTGGGCCACGCCACCCTCTGGCTGGGCCGCCATAGATCCACACCGCAAGTCATGGTGGGCCTCACCTTTAGACAGGTGGGCCACGTTCCAGCTAGCCCAGCTGGATTGTGGGCTGCGTGCGGGTCACATGGTTGGGCCAGGAATAGTCCAGCCCAGCCACTCGAAGTGGGCCTAGATCAGCTTTTATTTGGGCCATGTGATGGGCCAAAAATCAAGCCAAAACTGCATAGTGGACCCGGACTAGGTCTAGCCTCAGTTTGGGCCCAATTTGCATAGGTTTGAGCCCAAGTTCATGAGTTGGGTAAAATCCCTAAAGCCCACCTAGTTGTCGTTAACCATTTGTGGGTGAATTTTTGCTAGTGCTAGTGATTATGGAATCTAGCTATTGACAATTAGCATTATGTTGTCATTAGTAGATTGATTATTTCAAATTAATATTGATAGTATTAACCGAAAATTAGTATTTATCATACTCCACCGCTAATACTAATTAAATTAATTATAGGAATTTGATTTCAAACTCTAAGCCAAAGCCTAAGATTTGATTAGTGGGTGAAACCCTGAATCTAAGCAACCTAAACCATAAGTTATGATCTTAATAGTACACATCGGTAAGCTTATTCTCTATGATATCACTATAGGTTCCTTCTACTGTTGACTTATGATTATGAGACACTATTAGTATCATTATTCATGGGTTGTTAGATAATTCAATATAATAGTCTCCATTGTTAATATTCCTAAAATTAATAACCAACTTTTTTGATTAATTTTATTCATTTATTATTCACATTAATAATATCATTAGTGGTCACATAAAATAGGGTTCAAATTCCGTAATCAAATCCTAAAATCTAAGTTCAAGACTAAGCCCTAGAAAGAAAATCCTAATGTTACATTAAAGCCCAAAAAATAAGTAATCAAAACCCTAGGTCATACTAATCTTAGTCGTAAACACTTCGTAGAGACTTGATCTCACGTGCAACTTCTCAATCCATGGTAGGATTCAATTCTAAGGATGCACGCGCTTCCTAGCAACACCAATTGGCGATTCAAAGTATAAGATGATGATTCTTCCCCTTGGGCTTTTCATTTTCCCATTAGCTTAAATTATAGTTTTATTTTAACTTATAAATGATATCTCCATTCTGTAATCACATGTATTAATTGTTAGAATCAAGTTGTTACATCATATGCTTAATGTTTATCCTATATATTTAATTCATGCTATTGAATTACTTGTGGATTATTTTTGGGATTTAAACTGGTATATTAGTGGGAAACCCCCACTTATAAATGTACACCCATACTTGGGATGTAACTTGATTAATGGTAATTGCAATGGACCTTCGATCTAGTGGTTATTGAGTGGTGGTCTAGATGGATCATTGCTGTGGGCCTACATCCAGGGTTGTTGTCTAAGTGGTTTTCAAGGATGATCTTTTATCGCATGGTTTTGATACTCGCCCTATGTGGCTTATTTTGATATCTACCTTATGTGGCTTGTTTTGATATCGCCCTATGTGGCTTCGTTTTGGGTATTTTCCCTATATGGGTTCGATATTTTATACTGTGCAACCATGCGATGGTAAGCCTCATATATTGTAATACGATTGGTCACTAGTTGACAGGGTTCCATTAAACATCCTAAGATGCTAGTTTCATGAGCCGAAATGGTGGTATGAGACCTATGCCCGAGCTGTCGGCCTACGTTGGTGACAAGCCCCCGTAGTGACCTTGAGCTTATTTAAATTGGCTGATTGTAATTGGACTAATAATGGTTTGGCTAATCATGCATCCATGACATATTGGCGATGACGGGTGGCTAATTCTAGATGCTGTAACACGTGCCTTAGGATCATCGGGGTATCGTTTCGCTAGCTCCCAAACCAGCGACTATCGACCCCTGTTCCGACTGGATGATTTTTCCAGGTCGATGATTTGTATGGGTGACGAGCCCAAGTTCCGCATGAATGAGCATCCCCAGGTCGATGATTTGTATGGGTGACGAGCCCAAGTTCCGCACGGATGAGCATCCCCAGGGCGATGTGCATTCACGCATCCTTGCATTTAAAAAGACTGCATCATGTGTTGTTTTGATTGCCTTGTTGTTTTATAACTATGCTTACCCAATGCGGCGGTGTGTAATCTTGAGGAAAATTCACATTGAGTTGGTCACTCATCCATCAAAAATAGAACCATACAGGTAACACAGGTGGCTTAAGTGATATGCAGATTCAGACTGATGAGGAGCCGTTATGGTGGTCAAGGATGCACGATTGTACCTGTTAAGGAAGCTGCACGATCTTGCGGCTTTCGTTTATATGCTTTTATATGCTTTTAAATTTCTCATGTGCGTAATCCCGCGGTTCTCCCTGTCGAATTTTGGCAACCCGCAATCTGTTATCGGCATTTGCGCACGATCCTAAATCGTATCTTGTAGATCTGAGTTAGCTCGACCCGAGACTTGTTGTCACGCCCCAAACTCGGAAACCGAGCTCACAAAATTCCGGATCGCTGAATCCGGCGCCGACAGCCTCCGTAGTACCCCATTCTCGGCTCCCAGTGCCCATACGCCAGATTTCAATCCTGGGATCCTACAAGGAGGATTTTCAGTATGAATTTTTTTGTAATGGAGCATAACCGCAAGTATAACCAAGTCACAAAACAACATCACCACATATCCACTACAACAAAAACTTCGAGTACAATGCAGAAAGAGAAATACAATATGAAGATGTCAAAGAAAACTCCAAAAGCTCCAGAAGACTGCTGCACGCTCCGAGCTCAACGCTGCTGCAACCTAACGCCACCTGCGCGCATCTATCATGATAAGCTTATAGAAAGCTTAGAGGGTGGTGAAAGTGTGTGTAAGGCGAGTGTCAAGTGTACAATATCAGAGTAATACGGAAATATGCGGTAAGTCCATGAATGCTATCAGCTATACCAAAGCTATGTAATGTAAGGCATGAATGCTAACGGCCATACTAAGACCATGCGATGCGAGGCCTATGTAGCCAAATGTCATATGCGAGATGCAAAGCAAGCGTGCCAGTACTCATCAAGTACACATATCAGTACAGTTCCTCTCTAGATATCACTGGAGTCTAATACACCTCACATTGACTGCCTCCTCCCTAGCTGCATAGTCAAGAAAGTGGAAGAGACCACACTATCTGCTTGACCAGTAGTCTCAATACCTACCCGGCTCGTCAATAGCGGACACATTTGCGAGCTGGTCAAATTCAGCCTAGCTTATAGCCCCCTCACTTAGGCGGATAAGGCCACACCCCCTTCCAACCGACCTCGACACAATGGGAGACGTGGCCTACTGGTATTCGGCACTCGGGCGCTCGTGTTTCCAGTCGGTCTAGATGCTGGAGCATCCCCTGGTACCAAAAAGGTTCTGGGACTTTCACCCAAGGACATCCTAAGTGCCCACAGTGCTAGAACAAAGTGGTGAACTATCAACAAGTATGGGCTTACTAATGGGCCCTAGGGAGAGTTATAATGCGGACATTTAACCAACATTATTCTTACAATGTAGACGTCAAACCAACATTGCTCTCAAGGCATGACCTGTCATCAAACATTATTACACACACTATGGAGGAATCGCTCATTGCAATGGACCCTAAGGACATCCTGTTGGACCTCGACCCATGGGCCTTAGATACATCAAATGGGCCGCATCATATGGGCCTTTTATAAATCAAGTGGGCCACATCAAAGGGGCCTTATGTACATTGCAATGGGCCATATCCCATGGGTCTTTGAATACATCACAATGGGCCTCGTAACATGGGCCTCATATATATCAAAGTGGGCCTTAACAACGGGCCACAAATACCTCGAATGGGCCTAATCACAGGGGCCTTATGTACATCAAGGTGGGCCTCAACAACGGCCACAATTACATCAATATGGGCCTCCTCATATGGGCCTAATGAATGCCAAGGTGGGCCTTAAAAATGGCCACCAATACATACATACATGTATATATACATATCTATGAATCATGTCAAAGGATCAACCGATCCTCACTTCAAATAATAGTGGTGGGACCCACTTGAACCATGGATCTGACTCATTCTTTAGCCCATACTATAAAATGAGCTTTTAAAATGGATGGACAGATTGGATGCAATACGTGCATCATGGTAGGTCCCATAAAGCCCCCCACCATATACATATATATATGGGAAATGGTACAATGTGCTCGAGTTGATTTTAACGTCCCATGAGGTCGAGCTGTGTGGGCCCCACCGTGACGCGTTTCGAACGTCAACACCATCAGTTAGATGCACCAGTCCCTCGTGGGCCTAGGCCTCAAAAAAATCAAGTCAGTCCATGACTTGTGTGAGCCACACCACATACAGAAGTTGAGAGGTGCCGTGCACCATTAAAACATTCATAACCATTTTTGAGGGCCCACCGAGCTGTGGTTTGTAAATCCAGCCCATCCATAATTCGCATCCCACTTGTAGGAGGGCTCAAACCAAGTTTCAGGCGCGTGAAAAACTTAGGTGGGGTCCACCGTCCACGACAGTGGACGGTGCGCGTGAAACACATACATAACAGTGGGCGTAATATAACACATACATAAACGTGGGCTCCACCGTCCGCTGGACGGTGGGAATAAAACACGTACATCACTGTGGGCTCCATGTGGGGCCCACCATAACGTTTACTTTCCATCCAGACCGTTGATAAGGTCACACGGACCTAGAATGAAGAGGAAAAACAATTTTCATTTTGATCCAAAGCTTCTATGGACCCAAAATGGGATTCAATGGTAGAGTTCAATCACCGTTGTTTCTTGTGGTGTGGTCCACCTGAGATCTGGATCAAGCTGAAACTTGGAGGGGGTCCACTTCAGAGAGTGGCCCACCACATGAATAGATTGGATGTCAAATAAACATCAAGGTGGGGCCCACGGCTGGAGCCGTGGGTTCCTGCCCACCGTCCACCCGTACACGCAGCAGACGCTACCTGCGCCTCTCTGACAGCAGCAGCTGACGCTGCTGCTATATATATATATATATATATAGTAGATTTTCAACTGTAATGACATTGTTTTATACGCTATGGCCCACCAGGTAATCGGATCAACCTCATTTTTCGGCTCAATGCTTAAAATGAGTTGGTAAATAGGATGGACGGCATGGATTGAATCCATACATCGAGGTGGGGCCTATATGAGTGGCCCACCCCATGAGCTTGGAACCAAGCTTATATTTGTGTTTTTCCCAGTGACATCCAACGTCCCTGGATGCTGGTGATGAGGGTCAAATATTGCATATCAGACCCCGATCATTACTAGATTTTACGTATATGATAATGCTTAATGGAGTATTTTAACTATATTTTTTGTTACAGGATGAAATCAGGAGCGTTGATTGAAAAATGATGTTAAAAGCGTGGATTTTATGCTCCGAAGACACCAGAGCAAGAGACGGACTCCAGAAAACCACGATCAACGGAGTTACACGACAGGATTCCGAGAAAATTAAGCCGTTCACGTTAAAGAGGCCCGAAATTAGTCCAGAATGCAAGATCATATGTTTCCCGCCATCCGATCAGTTCGAAACTTCATACATGGGATGAGAGCCATAAATTAACCGTACATATTAAATTTCAACCTCTGGATATCTCGGGAAGTGCCCCAACGGACAAATCAGCCCACAAACCATCGATTCTGGGCCCACATACAATCTGGATATGCCTCAAATTTGGTCTCATCCCGTTTTATGAGGTGAGAAAATATATGGTCGGATTAGATTTTCGATAACTGTCAAGGTGGACCCCATATGAGTTGAGAGTGCACAATGCACAAGTGCACTCGGTGTGCACTGGATCGAACCAGCGGTCAAAGTCGGCTTTGACCGACTTCTTCCGCAAAAAGCCGTCCGCAACACTGTTTGGAAACAGCGTTCGCACGCTGTTGTTTTCGGACGTGTTGTGGGCCCCATATAAAGTCCACACGGACAATCCAAACCGTCCATTGGCTTTCTAACACCCCTCCTAAATTTAGGGATCTAGGAGCTCCCACCATCTCTTGCGGCATAGGAGATCATAAAATCGGGAAGGCATTACTTGATTTAGGGGCGAGCGTGAATTTGTTACCATATTCGGTTTATGAGCAGCTAGGACTTGGTAAGTTGAAACCCACTAAAATAACGTTACAGCTAGCTGATAGATCTGTCAAGGTGCCCCGAGGTGTTATTGAAGATGTGTTAATCCAGGTTGATAAGTTTTATTTTCCAGTGGATTTCATAGTTATAGATACTCAGCCTGTCCAGAATCCTCATAGTCAGATCCCAGTCATTTTGGGTCGTCCATTTTTGGCCACATCTAATGCTATTATAAATTGCAGGAATGGAGTTATGAAGTTGTCATTTGGTAACATGAATATTAAACTCAATGTCTTTAATACAGGACAACAATCCGCAGATTTGGACGACATATTTGAAGTGAACATGATCGATAGTCTAGTGCAGGACTCCTTCCTCAAATTTTTTGAAGATCCACTTGAGACCTGCTTAACACAACATGGCACGGATTTTGACATAGATAGTCCCATCCACGAAGTCAATGCACTGCTCGACTCTACTCCGATATTGGAGACTGAAAAATGGAGAGCGAAAGTGGAACCTCTTCATCCCTCTGAGACTCTTCTTGACAGCACAGTTCCTAACTCTGAGAAGGCAAAGAAGAGCAGGTTGCTTAATGTTCTTCGAACATAAAGGCAGCAATTGAACGGAAGATAGCAGAAATACAAGGAGTGTGCCCCACTGTATGTAAGGATCATGCTGCAGAAATGTCACATAAAATGCAAAGGAAGCATGATCCTAACATGGAAGAAGTCGTTCGAGCAGAAGTCCTTAAATTATTTGACGACAATGTCAGTTACCTCATTGCAGATAGCACAGCTCATGGGAACTCACATCACTTGTCTGGGATTGGTTAACCACAGTGTTGAGGTAAGTTCTTTGGCGGACCCTGGTCTTCAAGATTAGTTAATTTATGGTCCATTCTTGTCTGGCTGAAGACGTTAAACTTAGCGCTCCTGGGAGGCAACCCAGCATTTCATTCTATTTCTTTTTCCTTGTTAGTTAGTTCAATGTTTGTGGGTAACATTACTGCAAACCCTCACGAGACTACAACTCGTCCACTAGGGGTAACCTAGGGGTTTAAAGGCTTGTTGCATACGCTAAATGCAATCGAGAGCACCTGCGAAAGTGGTATAGGTAGGATCTTTTATTTTACTGATTTCTCTCTTGTGCTGACCTACTTTTACGTTGATATTTTTGGGAAAGCCGCTTGATTCTTCATCCAGGTACTATCTTTCTCTCACTCCTCTTTTCTTTTCGTTGTCTCATCTGCATCGCATGCTTATTTCTTTTACATTGAGGACAATGTAGATTTTAGGTTGGGGGTGGGAGATTAGGTTACCTAATCAGTATTTTCTTGGTCTTGAGCAAAATTGTGAAAATTTTTAAAATTTTTCTGGAATTTCTATTGAATTCAAAGTGATTTTGAAGGATAGTTGTGATTTTGAAATTACAAGATACAGAATGTGAGTAATTTATGACTCTTGGATTCGGTTGTCTGGCAGATTTCACACTTAAGTTTGAATTGTTAATCCATGATTAGAAGTTGTAAACATTGATTGAGCCAGGATTGCACATATCAGATCTCATTTACACATTAAGTTTTTCAGTTCGATATTAAATGGTAACTTGGTAACCACTAAGCATGAAAGGAACCAGCCAGCCTGAAAAACAAAATTTTTAGCATCAGTTTATAAAGAAGAATTGAAAGAATAAGTCGCATAATCGTCATCATAGGTTTGCTCCCTATAGATGAAGATTCGATTCCCCATAGTTGACATGAGAAAAGAGTTAGGCGACAAGTTTTCACCATAGGTTTGCTCCCTATAGGTGCGAATTTGATTCCCCTCTTTGGCATTACTATTTATAAAGAAAATCAAAGGATGGTAGAATGAAAAGTTAATCTGAAAGGCAAGTGATGGATTCAGGTTTAGTCGTCATGCACTCCGTTGTTAATTACCAATGATATCATGAAATTAACAATTGGATCTCTTAATGATCGTAAGCCGAGATTACACTATATACTAATGGAACTCAATGTTTAGGATGTTCTAATTCATGGTTTAATATTTTGAACTTGATTATGAAATTTACAGTGAACTTGATTCCGGGAGAAAATCCCTCTCACCATGCATGAATCTTAGAATGATCACATCTCAACTATCTGTTCACAAGTCACTTAAGTTTACAGGAATTGTCTTTTATTTCTGAAATTATTTTTCGCATGTTTTGCTCGGGACTAGCAAAATGCTGGTTGGGGGTTGTGATGAGGGTCAAATATTGCATATCAGACCCCGATCATTACCAGATTTTACGTATATGATAATGCTTAATGGAGTATTTTAACTGTATTTTTTGTTACAGGATGAAATCAGGAGCGTTGATTGAAAAATGATGTTAAAAGCATGGATTTTACGCTCCGAAGACACCAGAGCAAGAGACGAACTCCAGAAAACCACGATCAACGGAGTTACACGACAGGATTCCGAGAAAATCAAGCCGTTCAAGTTAAAGAGGCCCGAAATTAGTCCAGAATGCAAGATCACATGTTTCCCGCCATCCGATCAGTTCGAAACTTCATACATGGGATGAGGGCCATAAATTAACCGTACATATTAAATTTCAACCTCTGGATATCTCGGGAAGTGCCCTAACGGACAAATCATCCCACAAACCATCGATTCTGGGCCCACCTACAATCTGGATATGCCTCAAATTTGGTCTCATCCCGTTTTATGAGGTGAGAAAACATATGGTCGGATTAGATTTTCGATAACTATCAAGGTGGACCCCACATGAGTTGAGAGTGCACAATGCACAAGTGCACTCGGTGTGCACTGGACCGAACCAGCGGTCAAAGTCGGCTTTGACCGACTTCTTCCGCAAAAAGCCGTCCGCAACGCTGTTTGGAAACAGCGTTCGCACGCTGTTGTTTTCGGACTTGTTGTGGGCCCCATATAAAGTCCACACGGACAATCCAAACCGTCCATTGGCTTTCTAAGGCCCCTCTTACCAACGCCTAGCTGATGGAATTTGAAAACATCCAGTGTTTATTTTTCTAGCCGTTCAAAAACAGAATGGACGGTAGATTGAAATATCATGCGAGCCTCATCAAAAGAAGGCAAAAACTGTGTATTCCTGATAGAAATCTCGTCCTTCATCCAATGGACGGATTAGATTTCCCAAAATAATTACGAAATGGGCCCCACCATTGTCACAGCGGAAAATCTCCGTTTTCACGTTCGCGTAACGAACGGACGCTGTCCGTTTTTGCGAACGGCAGTGGGCCCCACACATCAACCGTACGGCTGATCCAATCCGTTCATCTTGTAGACGGCCGCGAATACTACAAACCCATGTTGAAACTTTGCAACCATGCGTGAACATGTGTGTGATACAGAGGCCACAAAAGGGCTGCCCTGCAACGTTCAAATCTGATCTTTCTGTGTTTTCTTCTCTGGGCCGCGTCAATGGACATTCAAAACCACCCATTCTTGACTGAAATTTCGTCCTGAATCCAATGGACGGGGTGGATTTTTCAGAAAATACTTCTGTGGGGCCCACCGATCATGGCTGCGAAAATTTCCATTCCATGTCCTGCTACAACTCTGCCACTGACTCCAGCCTTCCAGCAGCTATAAAAGAGGAGTCTTGGACGTGGGAAAGGCATTCAAAAATTGGAGGATTTTCAGATCTAGAGCAAGGGAGACAAGAAAGAGAAGAGAGAGAGAGAGAGAGAGAGAGAGAGAGAGAGAGAAATTGGTTTGATGTTCTTTTTTTTTTATGAATTTTATTTATCCATCTGTTTAATGGATTTTATGGGTAACTAATCTCTCAGCTAGGGCTGAGATGAAGCCCCTAATTTGATTAACTCTTTTATTTGATGAATTTACTTTAAACTTGATTGGTGTGTTTCTTTCTCTAAGTGGGCTTGATTGGTTTAAATTCTATACTTCTCCATCTATGAACTCGACCAAAGTATATAGATGGATGTTGTTTGGATGCTTATTCTAGGTGCTTGTGTCTTTTATGAACAAGTTTTTATAGAGGAAGAAACAGGGTGCCTTAATGAACTATACATTCCATGTGCCCGACTAAGGACATGGAATATGTTATTCATGGCATTGCTTAAAAGAATTAGACATTCTGTATGCCCGATTAAGGACACAGATTGTGCTTTCTCTATTTAAATGATATCAATCTAGATTAAGGTGAATCAACAGACAAAACAAGGGTTATGATAATTAGGGGTGGATTCGAAAGTCCTAGTGCTCTCTAATTGAATTTTCTTCCCTGTTCTCAATTGTTCTCCGTAGATTTGTGTTAGTAATTTAATCCATTATTTGTTGAATTAGTTAAGAAGAATCGTGAATTTGAATTGTGACGACCAGTCCTCGTGGGATTCGACCTCGATCTTACCGAGTTTATTTCTACATCACAACCCTATACTTGGGGAGTAAACAAATTTTTGGCGCCATTGCCGGGGACCACCAATGGTAGATGGTGGACCACCAATGGTAGATGGTGTGGGTACAACACATATGAAATGGGCCCCACTTAGAGATGGCTTGGATACAATACATGCCTCATGGTGGGGTCCATCCAAGTGGGCCACATGGCCACATCATCATCATTTGAAAGAAAATGAAAAAGAGAGTGAGAGAGAGAGAAAAGAGTGGGACACACGTGTGATGGAGGGACCCCGACACTATGGGCCCTCCCTTGCATCCAATCATACATCAAATGAAAATCAAGGTGGGCCATCGGCCACATCTTAGGGTCCAAAGTGAGATCCATACCATTGATCGGTAGGCCTCACTTGGCCCATTAAAAAAACACAAAAATCTAGCCTATAGAAGCATCCACCACTTGATCTTCTCGGCCCGTTGGAACGCCGGTCTCCTTGTGCTACACTTTGATGGTGGAAGATGGGAGATGGATGGATAGGATGGGAGATCTTGGGAAGGAAAAGTGGGCCACACAAACTCTCTCTTTTCTCTCACTTGGAATGCATGGACATGTGGTGCTTGGAGAGAAATGAGGGAGAGAGAGATTGTTGTAAGAGAGAGAGGGAGATGGGAGATGTGAGTGATGGAGTGATGTGTACTTGACTAGGTATGGGTGTGTGAGAGAGAGGGTGAGAAAGATTTGACTTGGTGGTTGCTTTACTTGTGGAGAAAGGTGATGTGTACTTGACATTGAAGTGATTGATTGATTGATTGATGGGATTGATTTGACATTGTGTAGAGATTCTCTTGGGATTGTAAATGCGCGACGTTTTCCTCAAAATAAACGTCGGCTCACATCTCTTGGCCAGGGTATCGGATCAACGTGCGAGTCACGACATTGAAACCGCGGCGACGGTGCGGTCGCAACGATACAGTTTTCGGATTAAACTGACTCGAATCTACAGGATACGACTTAGAGTCGATCACAAAGTCGATTATACATCGCAGGTTGCTGGAATTTGACAGGAAGGATTGCGGAAGTCGACGGAACAGTACAGACTAGGATACGGGTCTTACACTTGTATCCTTGCGATCGCGCCGTCCCGCGATTTCGATGCCTCGTCTCGCACGCCGAGGCAATACCCAGGCCAAGTGATGTGGGCACGCGTTCAGTTGGAGGAAAAAGTCGCGCGTTGCAATCCTGAGAGAATCCATCATGTCAATCCCATCAATCCCATCAATCAAAGTACACATCACCAATTAATGTCAAGTGCAACCACCCCTCCCCTAAGTCAACTCTCTCTTACAACAAGTACACACCTATCACCCATCACCCATCTCTCACTCATCAAACCCTTCTCTCTCTCTCTTACACCTCTCTCTCTCATCTCTCTCTCCCTCATTCTCCAAACAACCCACGTCCAAGCTCCATGAGAGAGCTTAGTGTGGCCCACCCTCATACCTTCCATCTCCACCATCCAAGTCCAATCTCGAACGTTGAAGTCTAACCATTGGAGCTCTAGATCGCATCGGTGGAAGGGAGAGTCCGAGATCTAACGGTGGGTGCTTCTCTCTCTCCTTCTCATTTTTTTTGTGATGTGTGGCCCACTTGGATGGACCCCACCTTGAGGTATGTTTTATCCAAACCGTCCAAGTCATGTGGACCCTACCTTATGGTGGTGGAAACACACAAATATCAGATTGATTTAAATCAAGTGGGCCACATTCATGTGGGACCCACCTTGATGAAATGTGGGCCACGACTGTGTGGGACCCACCACTGTGTTTATCCATGTCGTCCAGCGTCTTTGGACGCTGGACGTGAAGAAGGTGGGGTGTAGCTAACATGGAGTGTGTGTACTGACATGGGTGTGTACTAACAAAGCTAACAAAAAAAAATGCTTTTGGGGTGGGCCGCTCATGCAGGCCCCACCTTGATGTATGTATATAATCCATGCCGTCTATTCTCTTTCTCAGCTCATATTAGGCGTTGAGCCCAAAAATGACGCCAACCTGATCATCAGGTGGGCCGTACCATAGAGAACAGTATCGTTACCGTTGAAAACCCACCCTGATGTTCTGTACCCCAAAACACATCAAATATTGGGCTCAATGAGATTGTCTTGAGTCATAGAGTGCAATGGGTGGGGCGAATTTCCCTGATGAGGGCCCCACCTAGGAAATTCCTTAGAAATACTTAAAAAAAGGGAGGCAGAGACTCTGTTACTGTCAGCATCTCTGGACGCTCTAGTCAGCAGCGTCCGCTGCTATGCGGGCTAGACAGTGGGCCCCATCTCAGGCCCCATCGTGATGTGAGTCAAACATCTGCACCGTGCGTATGGTGGGCCTCCCCCTAGCGATGGGCCACCCAAAAATCAGCCGCATACGCGACTCAGGTGACCCACATCACAGGGAACAGTGTTGGGTTGAACGTCTACCATTGAAACCCTTTATGGGTCACGAAAGTTTTGTATCAATATGAAATTTATTTTTCCTTAATCCAGGTCCGTGGGACCTTATCAACTGGTTGGATGGCAAATAAACATTACAGTGGGCCCTAGGTCCACGTGACCTTATCAACAGTTTAGATGGCATATAAACAATACGGTGGGCCCAGGTTTGAGTGGCCTTATCAACAGATTAGATGATAAATATACATTATGGTGGGCCCCTGGTTCGTGTGATCTCATCAATAGGTTGGGTGCAAATAAACATTATAGTGGGCCCCCATGTCTGTGTAACCTTGCCAACAGGCTGGGTGGAAAATAAACATTATGGTGGGCCCCATATGGGACCCACAGATGTATGTATTGTGATCCAAACCTTCCATTAGTCACCATGAGGTATGTACCTCATCTATGCCGTCCATCCTTCCCATCCCTATGGGATCCACCATGATGCATGGGTTGCATCCAAGCCGTCCAACCATTTTGAAAGCCCGTCTTAAAGCTTAAGACTAAAAATGAGACAGATCCAGTTGACAGATGGACCACACTACAAAAAATAGTGGAGTGGATGCCTACCTTTGAAACCCCTTTTGGATTACAAAAGCCTTGTATCGAGATGACATTTGTCTCCCTCGGGTCCTTGTGACCATGGGGATAGTCTGGATGGAAATTAAATGTTGTGATGGGCCCACGGGAAGTCGAAAGTGGGAAGTTAGTATCACCTCCATTAGTTGTAGTTTGGTCCGGATGATCTTTGGATATGATTCATTTTATTTATTTATTTATTTAATACTCTATAATGATCTCTATTGAGGAATGATTGGCACGGCCCATTCGATCGTCCAATTGATTCGGCCCAATGTGATATATGAGACCCGACGTTGATGCCCACCTGGATATAAATGAGGCCCACGTGATTAGGCCCACCTTGATGTACTTTGTGGCCCATTTGTCGGGCCCACCTTGATATATTTGCGGCCCATGGGTTAAGGCCCATTGATGCGGCCCACTCGATCTATATGATGGCCCATTGGTGTGGCCCATTGATGTGGTCCATTGTGATGTAATCAAGACCCATTGATGTGGTCCATTGTGATGTAATCGAGACCCATTGATGTAGCCCACATGATGTGTATTTGGCCCATGTGATGGGGCCCACCTATTGTGTTTTTGAAGCCCATGGGTTGTGGCCCATTGTGATGTATTCGAGGCCATGGGCAAGGCCTGATGTGATGTATTTATGACCTATATGATGAGGCCCATTGAGATGTATGTCAGGCCCATGTGTTACGGCCCACTTGATACATGTGAGGCTCGTTGGTAAGGCCCATTGATTCGGCCCATGGTGATTGTATGAGGCCATGGGCCCATGATACGTTTGGCTCTATGTGGACCACTCCTTGGGAGCAATGTTGGTTAAATGTCTACATTAATGGGAAATGACGGTTGAAACTCCTCATTGTGACCTTCTCTTAGGCCCTTGGTTAGGCCGATTCTGATTTGTCGTGGCCGATTACCGATTCTTATTTGTCGTGGCCGATTGTCGATTATCGATCGAGGCCGATTACCGATTCTTATTTGTCGTGGCCGATTGTCGATTATCGATTGAGGCCGATTACCGATTCTGATTTGTCGTGGCCGATTGCCGAATATCGATCGAGGCCGATTACCGATTCTTATTTGTCGTGGTCGATTGTCGATTATCGATCGAGGCCGATTACCGATTCTGATTTGTCGTGGTCGATTGCCGAATATCGATCGAGGCCGATTACCGATTCTTATTTGTTGTGGTCGATTGTCGATTATTGATCGAGGTCGATTACCGATTCTGATTTGTCATGACCGATTGTCGATTATCGATCGAGGGTCGATTACCGATTCTGATTTGTCATGACCGATTACCGATTATCGATCGAGACCGATTACCGATTCTGATTTGTCGTGGCCGATTACCGATTCCGATTGTCGGGGCAGTGCCATTTGGAGTGTACTAAACCTCGATAATGGTCCTAGAGATAAACAGTACTGATATGTGGACTTATTGAGCAGAAGTTACATATTCATTCATTCGTTATCCACTCGGGCTGATAATGCGCAACTATTTGTTACGTGTACCTTCGCAATGGCCATGATTTCTGTTGGGAAGCTCGACTAACCCGAGATCAGGAGTTTACCACATTGAGTCTGACTATCCAAATTTAGGTATGGGACTGGTTTGGATAGAAGTCCCTTGTGATGGACCCCATAACCTGCGATACTACGTACTATCATCTCGACTTTACACTTCAGCATGGTCATTCCATTTGCACCGCATATTGCATTACATTCGCGACATATGGTATTTTGGGTTAATTGTGTTTTTTGCATTTATATGGTTTAGATACGGCATCTAATATTCGACTCTTTATGACTCCTCATTTGTATAATTGATCTGTATAGCGTATTCTGATATTGATTGACTCATAGACTTGTCTGTATTTCTGCTTACTCTGTTATCGTATGATTTATGATCTTGTCAATATTTCTGTTTACTCGGATAATTCATGCTCTTGTCAGTATTTTTGTTTATTTCGATATTGTACGATTTATGGATTACCAGTATTTCCGGTATGTATGATGATGGCTTTGTATTGAATACTTGGCACTTACCTTGTGCACACACTTACACCACCCTCTAAGCTTTCTATAAGCTTATGGATGATAGATGCGTGAAGGTGACGTTAAGTTGCAGTAGTGTTGAGCTTGGAGAGTGCAGCAGTCTTCTGGAGCTTGATTTTTTATTTATGTATTTCCCTTTCAGCATTGTACTCAAATGATTATATTAGTGGATATGTTATGATGATGTTGCCTTTGTGAATTGGGTAATCTTGTGGTTATGCTTATTACAGTTAAATGTACATTGGAAAAAAAATAATAAATAAATAAAATCCTCCTTGTAGGATCCCAGGATCGAAAATCTGGCGTATGGACGCCAGGCGTCGAGAATGGGATACTACAGAGGCTATCGGCACCGGATTCGGCGATTGGGATTCCTATGAATCCGATTTCCGGGTTTGGGGCGTGACACCAGGAATCATGATTAAATCCTAAACCCATCCCAGCTTAAACCGAAACCTAACCCAAAACCCTGACCCAAACTTCAAATTCCCAATCCGCAACCTGAAACCCTAATCCAAACCGTTCAACCCACATACAACCCCCGCCTATACACTATACCCTGATCTGAGTCCTTTACCCAAACCTAAGTCCACTTATCTGAACCCTAAAACCCTAAAAAGAGGACTATCGGACGAACCAGTATACCTAAACCTACACGCTTGAGCCCGGCCCGAACCCTTACCAGGCTGTAGTCCAACTACCACCGGCGGTAGTTTGACTACCGCCGGCGGTACTTGGAGTGCCACCGCTCGTGGCCCGCGTGTGATCTTCTAAGGACAGATGTCCCAGCATCCAAAAGTCAACTTTTTTCGAAAATTACCCCCCATCCGACTTTATTTATTATTTTACCAATCCCAAGAGCCAATGAGAGGGCACCACGTGGCATTCCTCTTCCCTCAACCATTCACTACTTGCCATGTCATCAGTTACCCCTCTCAAACCCAGAAATTACCACATTACTATTGGAGAAGGCCATAAATAGCCCTCTCCTCTTCACATTTCACAACAATCACTCCTCATTTCCAAGCTTAAGTGAGAGGGAGATGAAGAGAAAGGAAGAGAGTGAGGGTGAGGGAGAGCTCCCAAGCCTCCAAGATAAGATTTTTCTAGTCATCTGTTAGCCTCCTAACCTTCTCAATCCCAAGTCTGGCCCGGATTGATCATGGTGAAACCCATGTCTTAGCGTATTCAAGTTCAAGCCAAAGATCCTTTTACCTTATTCAAGCATTCATCATGACATCTATTTCCTTCTCAACCCCCTTGCTCCTCTAAATCTCTAGTGAACGTATGCTCTGTGACTTGTCGTACATCGAATCCTGTCACATCAGAAATTCCTAGTGATTTAGTCCACTCTTCTTTACCTTTTTACATAAGCATCATCACATCCGCCTTCTAGACACGCCGTTGGACGTATGCTCTGTGGCTTACCGAAATCTCCGATCTTGCAGCATCAAAAATTCATGTGTGTGTCTATTCCTATCTCCACAACATCATCCATCCCTTGAGATTGTTTCACCACACAAAGTAGAGACCGCACATTCGTGCGGGCAGAGAGGGTGCCTAACACCTTCCCTCTTTGTAACCGAGGTCCCTTACACGGAATCCCGGATCGCAGACCAGGGGTCAATCTAAGGTAGGAGAGTCTTCGGATTTCTCCAACCTTACGTATTTTATGGGTTCTAGCCGACCGCGGGATTCTAAGATTAATTGGCTAGTGGCGACTCCAAAATCCACAAATCAGCCTGTTAACCCCACCTTTTCACACCACATAAAATACGCCAAATTTGCATAGGTGTCAATTTTTCAGTGTCTACAGAATGGCGACTCCACTGGGGAGCTGCTAGAATTCACTAGCTGAGACCCGACTCGAAAGTGTGTGGCTCTCCAATCTCAAGAGACATCATCATTGCATTCATACATAAACCATCAATCAATCCTTGGCTTATACTTGATTAGGCATCATTTTAAATTATGACCACTCGATCCCGGGCAGCCATGACTTCTCAAGCTACCCATGATGAAGAATCGACGGCTCCGTCAGCTTCTGAGCCATCAGCATTAGAACCAATCCATATACCAGCAGTACAAACAGATTTGCCCGTTACAGCAGCCTTGAATGAAATGTCTCAAAACTTCAAGGCATTACAAGAGTTACTGCTTCGCCTGGTACAAAGTGTAATACAAAACACGCAAGCGGTGCAGCCTAGCGTACAGAACAACTCAATCCCTTAGATGCCTTTTGCCTTTTCCCTCATTCCTCCAGCAAATCCTGTTCTCCCTCTTCCAGAAGCGGCAGCACAGGATCAACAGCAACAGCAAGCGGGAGCAACTCTCCCCCGCATCTCTACTCAGCACATGACAACAATCAAGTTACAACACAAGTTCCCCCTAACGGGAACTACAAACAAGAACTAGCGGATGCCCAGGAAGGGGGCCAGTTTCGAGTCCAATTCACTCCCCCTAAAGGGAGTAACATTCCGGAATTGGCAGACACCCCAGGTGAGAGCCATTTCCGAACATCACACCCTCCTCTAAAAGGGAGCGGTGTTCAATAAAAGCTACCTCCCACCACCGAGAGTCCATCTTCTTTCCAGCAAACCCCCATTCTCGACCCATACGAAGGGGAAGCAGCACAAGCCCTACAGTAAAGCAAGTCAAAAATCGAGGAACTGCGAGAATAATTGCAAATGGCGTAATGTCAACTCTAGAGGCAGCAAGGAGTGGATCACCCATCCACCAAGTTCAGGGATCTCTGTCCCTTCCCGGATGCCCGAGTACCTCCAAACTTTGAGGTACCCAAATTTAAAAGATATGACGGTAACGGGTGCCCCACAACACATCTAAAAGCATTTTGTGGGGAACTCAATGCGATAGCAGGGAATGATGGAGCCTTGATACGACTCTTCCAGAAGTCCCTTAAAGGCGATGCTTTAGATTGGTATACTTCGCTAGATAGTCATCAAATCAGAACCTGGGAAAGACTCTCATAGGCATTCATTGACAGATTTTCATATAACCTGAACATGGCTCCAAGAAGGTCTACCTGGTTGCCTTGAGACAAAAAAAACGACGAGTCCTTATCAGCATACGTAGGGCGATGGCTAGCCATGACAGGTCGAATGAGAAACCCCATCGATGACGAAAAGCAGATATCCATGATCGTGCATTCGGCAAATCCCAACATTTTGGGATATCTAATCTCATATCCATACGTAAATTTCTCTCAACTCATTCGAGCCGGGGAACAGGTGGAAACCGGGATCAAAACCGAAACTATTTCTCCATGGCCGCACCAGGCCCCCTCAATCAAAAGAAACAAAGTCGAGGAAAAACCTGTAGAATATGGGAATGGAAACAGTACTGCTCCTATGCAACGTACCACAGAGGTCAACAATATCGTCGTCAAAACTTAAGGAAATCAGTACGCTCCCCGACCAGAGTCATAACAAAAAAGGCAGTACCAGCCACCGAACTAACAATACCAACCACAGCAAGCCCAGCAGGGACATCAGGCACAGCCGCCTCAACAACAGCAACGGCCAAGGGGAAATGCGCAAAATCTGTACAAACAGGCAATGCTAGGCAGAAAGTTCACCCCTTTAGCACAAACATACAGTCAGGTTTTGATGATGTTAATGTAAAAGCAACTTTTAACGCCACTCCAACCTCGACTTCCACCCAATCCCCTGCCAGCAGGATACAATGAAAATCAGTATTGCGCATATCATCAGGGCTCCTGGCTATCTAACGGACCGTTGCTTCGCTTTGAAACAGGCGATTCAACATTTAATCGAAAGCCAGAAAATTGCAATCACCCCACAGGCTAACAATACGGCTCAGACTAACATTCTTCAAAATTCCCTGCCCACTACGTGAAAAATGGAAAAAAAAATGACGGATTTTGAAACGGTCCAGGACCATCTCTAAAATTCCTTGGTTTAAAGACGGTTTAGAGACGGCCGTAAACCGTCCCTAAAATTTTAGACGGCTTTTGACCGTCCTTAATATTGTCTTAAAATGTTGAACGTCCACAAATCATTTAAGACGGTCTTTAACCATCTTATATGCGTCATCCGAGACGGTCAAAGACCATCTGCATTAGAGACGGTCTTTAACAGTCTTATATGTGGTCATCTGAGACGGTCATTGGTCGTCTGCATTACTTGTAATCTGAGATTGTCAAAGACTGTCTCTATTAGATACGGTCCTTAGCCGTCTTATAGCCCTGTCAAAGACCGTCTCTATTAGAGACTATTAAAGGCCATCTCTATTAGAGACTGTCAATGACCGTCTCTATTAGAGACGGTCCTAAACTGTCTCTAATGCTCAGGTCAAAAGTTAAGAAGCTAAAAAAAAATTATGAATTTCAAAAAAAAAAATAGTTGAGAAGCTTAGAAAAATAATTAACAATTTTTAAGAAAAATTAAAATTTTGGAAAAAAAAAAACTGTGATTTTATAAAATTCTAGATTTTGAAAAAAAAAAAATTAAGAACTTTGAATAATGTTGATAATTTTGAGAAAAAAAAAAAGATTTCGATAAAAAATGATATTTTGAAAAAGAAAATTTTAAAAATTAAACAAAATTGTGAAAAAATTTGACAAATTGTAAAAAAAAAAAAAAAATTAAAAAAAAAAAAAACTAGATTTTGTATTTTGATAAGAAAAATTGAAAAGTTCTATAACAAAAGTGAGATAAAAAAAAAAAATATTTTGAAAAAGAAAATTTAAGAAATTAAACAAAATTGTGAAAAAATTGACAAATTGTAAAAATATATATTTTTAAAAAAAGAAAAATAGATTTTGTATTTTGACAAGAAAAATTGAAAAGTTAGATAACAAAAGTGAGATTTTGATGATGTGTTGTATATTCTTGCCGCTCCTATGTTTCTCCAACCCATTTTTGGGTCGGGTATAAAAAATTGTGTAGATTTAAATCTTAAGTGGACCACACCACTGGAAAGAATGATAATATAGTACCTCACCATTAAAAATTATAAAGAGCCCCATTGTAAGGTTTTAGTAATGTTTATTTGCAATCCAACTTGTTGATAATGTAAAAAAGATCTAGATGAAGGTAAACTACAAAGATCAAATTGATCCAAAACTTTTGTGGCCTTCAAAAGGTTTTTAATAGTTATTCATCACTGTTTTGATTGGTATGGCCCACCTGAGATTATTGAGTTCTTATGATTTGAAATCACATCCTAAAATATGATGGAAAAATATATGGATAGTGTCGACATACATAAAATATATCAAGGTGGGCCCTACACGGTTAGAGTAATACCCATGAAGGAGTTACCTAAATAGTGAAATGGTACTATAAGGTCACCTCATGGGAACTTCCCATGAGGTTAATCTGTGTGCGCTCCACCATGATGTGTGTAGAACATCGACACCATGCATTTGATGTGTCCCCTTTTAAGTCCAAAAATCAGTCGTATACAAAACTCAGGTGGGCCATAGCATATAAAACTATGTGAAGACATCCCTAAAACATATAAAAGAATTTGGTGGGGCCCACATGAGTTTTGGATATGTATGAAACTTGGTCTGACTCCTCATCCAAGTGGGACACACATAATGAATGGGTTGGATCTATGAACCACATCTAAGTGGGCCTAATAAATGATTACAAATGTTTTAATGGGAGGGTAACCCTCTCAACTATAGTATGTGGTGTGGCCCACCCAAGTCATGGATTGACTTTATTTTTAAGCTCGTTGCCCACCATGGAATGGTGCATCTAACTGACGAGGCAAATCCAAAGTTCAAGTGGACCCACCATAGAAAAGAGTGGGATAGTGACACCCACTATTGAAACCTTCTTAGGGCCCGCCACGATGTTTATTTGAGATCCAACCTGTTTATAAGTTAATACAGAAATGGAATAAGGGAAAACATATATATTAGCTTGGTTGAAAACTTCTATGGCCCAAAGTAAGGTTTTAATGGTAGGCATTCAATCCCCACTATTTTTTGTGATGGGGTCCACTCGAACTTTGAATCTGCCTCATACTTTGGCTCAATCACAAGAAGTTTTTAATATTGGATATTCAACCAACACCATTTCATGTGGTGTGGACCAAATACTTGGATGAATAGGAAAAACAAATTTCATATTGATCCGAAACTTTTGTGACCCTCGAAAGGGTTTCAACGCACATTGCATCCTACCCTGCCGTATCCAGTTAACAATGACACAGTGAATGTATTTGGTTTATCCACACTGTCAATCCATTTCTCCAGATCATTTTAGTGGTTGAGCCCAAAATTAAAGTATATCCAAAGCTCAAGTGGACCATACCACAAGAAACAGTGGGAATAATGATTTCCAACGTTGAAATCTTCCTATGGCCTACAGTGATTTTTATTTGTCATCCAACCTGTTCAATAGATCACAAATACATGGATGAAGGGAAAACTAAAATATCAATTGATCCAAAACTTCAGTGGCCTCCCAAAAATTTTCAATGGTAGACGTTCAGTTTATACTATTTCCTATGATGTGGTCCGCTTCAGATTTTTATAGGCTTCATTTTTTAGCTTATGTAATAAAATTATATGTTAAAATGGATGGATGGAGTGGATAAAATGAATAAAACATGGTGGGCCCCACAGGATTTACTCAGTATGCTTGGGAACGGATTGACTACTCCCCCTGACACCAGCCAATGGCTAGTGGTCGGAGCTCTGTGGCCCCCACCATGATGTATGTGTTTCATCCATGTCGTCCATATATTTTTACAGATAATTTTACAATATGAGACCAAAAATGGAATATATCCAAATCTCAAGTGGACCACATTAAAGGAAACAGTGTTGAATGAGTGTCGACCATTAAAAATATTTTGGTAGCCATAAAAGTTTTGGATCAAGCTAATTTTTGTTTTTTCCCTTCATCTAGTCCTGTATGACCAAATCAACGGATTGGATGTCAAATAAACAGTACAGTGGGCCATAGGAGGACTTTAATGGTGGATATCTAATCACCATTGTTCTCATGAGGTGTGGACCACCTGAGATTTATATCCCTCTAATTTTTGGCATAAAGCTCTAAAATGATCTTTAAAAATGGATGAACGGAATGGATGAAACACATACATCATGGTAGGGCCCACAAAGCACCGTCCATGGCCCACCTAAAATTGGCCAAAAACAGAGCCGCGCCCAATCTCCCCCCATTTCTCTCACTCGCCGCGCGCCCTCTCTCTCTCTCTCTCTCTCTCTCTCTCTCTCTCTCTCTCTCTCTCTCTCTCGCCTCGGACATGGCTGTCGGACAAGCCAGCCGGAGCTCGAGTAGAGGATTTCCACAGGTGACAGCCAAGGATGATGGCGAGGAGTTCCACATTCGTCACGAGATCGAGCAAAGTTCACTCCAGGTATGACAATGGAATCCCCAATCTGATTCCAGATTGAAATCCCCAATCTGGCTACTGGATTTGGGGTTCGAATTCAAAATCCCTAATTGACTGATTGGAATCCAAAAAAAAAAAAAAATCCCTAATTTCAACTGAATTATAGGGTAATATGACTGGAATCCCCAATATGGGACTTGGGATTCGAAATCCCTAATTTCTGATTTGGGGATTCAAATCAGAAAACCCTAATTGCTGGGTTTGGGATTCGAAATCCCTAATTTCTGATTTGGGGATTCAAATTAGAAAACCGTAATTGCTGGATTTGGGATTCGAGATTCGAAAATCCCTAATTAACGGATTTGAGGATTCCGAATTGAAAATCCCTAATTTTCTGATTTGGGGATTCAAAAACTTAGTCTCTCTCTCTCTCTCTCTCTCTCTCTCTCTCTCTCTCTCTCTCTCTCTCTCTGTTTCTAAAATTTGTTGCGTTTGGATGCGCCATCCTTCAATCCCTATGAATGGAAACTCATTTTCATTGACCAGTAAAGTTGCTCTGATGGACCCCAACATGGATGGCAGATACCCCATAAATATACCAAATCAGATCTCCATGCTCTGACGTCTCTTGTGAAGTTTCATATGAAGTTTCTGTTTTCCTGATTTTCTTTTGGTGGTTTTAGCATTAAATGATAGTTCGAATTTTTTGCTTTTCAAAATTTCTGTTTGGGTGATCTTTTCTGAGGTGGGTTTTTGTTTTAGAGAGATTTGGGTTTTTCTTTCTTTTCTTTTTTATTTTGTAAATTCTGCAGGTATTATTTTTATTTTTATTTTTGCTGAGGTGGGTTTTTGTTCTTGGGTAATTTTAATTTGAAGTGTTTTTTTTTTCTTTTAAAAATCAATTTTAGCATGGATTTATCTTCAGATTCCTTTTCTAAGGTGGGTATTTGTTTTTGGACTGTTTTTAGCATTAGATTTTGATGGCAGTTTTAGCTGAGAGCTTTGAATTTACTGTTGTTATCAACTGGGGCAACTTTCTTGCGGTTTTTTCTGTTTTTTTTATTGTTTCTGTATGAAGATTCAGATGGAAAATTCTATTTTCCATTTCCCATGGAAAAAGGTTCTTAAATGATACTTCCCATTCATCCAAATGTCCAGTGAAGATGTAACTGCTTGGTAATGGCAGCTGCTAGCTCAAAGCTCAAGTGGACCACACCATAGATGTATATGTAGGTTTAGCAAGCAGTATTCTCCATGTACCTTCTTTTATCTGCATCCAAATCACAACTACTTAAATGCTACAAAACATGTATTTGAAATAACCATTTGGTCTTCCAAATAGCAGTTACTTTCAGCTTGTAGTATTTCATCAAAATTTTAGAAATTGCACATGCAAGCGAGCATAATATATTATATACCAAGCATCTTACATATTCTACCCGTCATACCTAGGGTTGTCAATGGGTCAACTTTGCATTGGGCTTAGCATACTCGAATCCAAACATGATTAGGGAATTCAGATTTGAATCCTGTTCATTTTGGATCCGGGTATCATATAGGAGGAACTAGAGCTGAAACTTATTGGAAATATGATGTGGTACAAGCTTCAAGCCTTATTTGAGTCTTGATTTGGACAAGTAATTGGGTCTGGAACCAGGTCAGAAAGTTGCAACCTTTCATCACCTTACTTTCACCGTGGATGGACACTTGCATGAAATCTTGAGAATTCTCCGAAATTCCAGCTCTAAGCTGCCCAAAATATAAGAACAGCTTGCTTTCTAGACCATGTTGAGAATTCTCCTAGACCCAGCTCCAAGCTGCCCAAAATACAAGATCAGCTTGCTTTCTAGACCATTCTCCTCTATCACTTACTTTCTTTGTTTTCTCCTTTAAAAATTTTTTTTTTCCTAAAAGCAACTCTTATCTTTTAAAACCTACATACTATATAGTTCTATAAAGATTACTAATATTATTAAAACAAGAAAAAAAAAAAAAAAAAGATATAGTTTTAGAGGATCAGAATGTGCAACTGATCATGAGTGATTCTCTCATCACTCCCTCCTTGAGGGTATAGCAATTTCATTACATCCCTTTAAAAGTTAGAGAAAATTACTCTCAACTACAAGGAACAAGCAAGCCCAAATATATTATGTTAGGCTCTTAGGGGGGGCATTTGTTCATTTCTATTTTTGGTAGATAAGATGTGAGACCAGCTCCAATACCTCTAGAAGCATGGATAGTGTAGCTCCACCACCTTATGTTTGTCCATTTATACCTACATTATTGCCATTAAAGTCGGGTTATCTTAGTCCCTCCATGACAATAAATGTATTCCCCTCATGCATTTTGCTTAAAATCCATGTTTATGCATGATTCTCATGCATTGACATGGATTTGGGCCAAAAAAGATCAAAATGGAAATTTTGGGAAAATAAGGGAAATTTTCTTTTCTAAAGTAAGTAGTTGGGGCCCCGCTTTTTAATATGATGATGAAGCATGTTCATCTCTCAATTTTTTAAAATTTTTTAATTATTTGTATTTTTTTCTAAAAAATCTGTTTAATAAGAATAAGAATAATTGCAACCGTTTTTTTTTTAGATATCTATTTTATTTCAATGTTTTCTTATTTATGGTCTATGATTATGATTAATAGGTTGCATTTGTTGGTGGGAAATCAGTTTTTGTTTATAATAATATTTAAAAAATCTATTTATATAAAAAAAAAATTTCCATTTGATTTTTTTTTTTTTTGTATGGATGCATCATGCATGGTTTTATGATAAAACACATGTGTGTATGTGTGTATATGTATGCATGCACGCATGGATGGATGGACAGATTATGCATGTGTGTGTATGCATGCATACATGCATGGATGGATTTATGTGTGTGTATATGTATGTATGTATGCATGGATGGATGGAAGACTGGATAGATGGATCATCATGCATGTGTGTGTACATGTGTATGCATGCATGGATTGTTAGATCATGGATGGATGGATCATCATGCATGTATTTATGCATGTATCCATGCATGGATGGATGGATGTATCATCATGCATGTTTGTATGCATGTATGTATGTATGCGTGATCCCAAACCTAAACCCAATCCCGAACCCGAACCCGATTTCCTAAACCTAAACCTTAACCTATTCTCAATTCCCTAAAGCTATAACCTATAACCTATAACCTACACCTAATCATGTGCATATATTTATATATAGATCTTTTTTTTTTTTTTTTTTTTTGTGATTGGTGACCACATGTGTGGCATGTTTTGACAAATCTTTTTTCTTCTTTGAATTGTAACAGACTGTATCGGTTGCATTTTTCTCTGTCATACAAGTTATGGCTATCAAAGATATAATATCACCTCATTATAGGGAAACATTTAATGATGTGTACAGGTAAATTCATTTTTTCTTATTCCTTATATTGTTTCCCAGTTATATTTATGTTGGTTTCAGAGTACAAGTAGCGATAGAAATTGTTGGTTGATTGTGGCTTGTAGACAAAAGGATGATGAGTAACCAACAATACGAATATGAGAGCCCTTCCTCATGTATCCAGATGTTTTTAGATATATTTATGTTATTTTTAAATGTATTAGCTCGAAATTGATGGAGCAGACCCGGATGTGCGTCGGAGTTATCCATATGTTGAGCGGGGGTCCCTAGAAGGTGGGAAATGCTGTTATGACCATGATGAAGCTGTCCATTTCCTATAGACAGCATTGGAGGGGCCTGACCATTTGGACAGGCCGTGTTTATGTATTTGCTCAAAATTAATGGAGCAGACCTGGATGTGCGTCGGAGCTATCCGGATGAGCGAGGGTCCCTAGAAGGTGGGAATCGCTTTTATGACCATGATGAAGCTGTCCATTTCCTATGGACAGCATTAGAGGGGCCTAGCCATTTGGACAGGCCGTATTTATATCTGTATTTGCAGGGACCACACCCTTAACCTAAACTACACCCTAAACCTATAACCTAAACCTATTCTCAATTACCTAAACTTATAACCTATAACCTAAACCTAAACCTATAACCAAACCTATTCTCAAATCCCAAAACCTATACTTATAACCTAAACTTAAACCTTAACCTATAACCTAAACCTATACTTATAACCTTAACCAAAACTTATGACCTTAACCTAAACCTATTCTCAAATCCCAAAACCAATACTTAACCTAAACCTAAACCTTAACCTAAACTTATAACCTATACTTACAACCTTAACCTAAACTTATAACCTTAACCTAAACTTATTCTCAAATCCCAAAACCTATACTTATAACCTAAACCTAAACCTTAACCTAAACCTATAACCTATACTTACAACCTTAACCTAAACTTATAACCTTAACCTAAACCTATTCTCAAATCCCAAAACCTATACTTATAACCTAAGCCTATACTTATAACCTAAACCTAAACGTTAACCTATAACCTAAACAAATACTTATAACCTTAACCTAAACTTATAACCTTAACCTAAACCTATTCTCAAATCCCAAAAGCTATACTTATAACCTAAACCTATAACCTATACTTACAACCTTAACCTAAACTTAACTTAAACCTATAACCTATACTTATAATCTATAACCTACAACATTAACCTAAACCTAAACGTAAACCTAAACCTTAACCTAAACCTATAACCTATAACCTAAACCTATAACCTAAACCTGAACCCAAACATAAACCCGAACCCGAATTCCTAAACCTAAACCTAAACATATAACTCATAACCTAAGCCTATACCAAAACCTAAAGCCTAAACCTAAACCTATATAACCTAAACCTATAGAACCTAAACCTAAACCTATAACCTAAACTCAATTCCCTAAACCTTTACATATAACCTAACCTAAACCTATACTTATAACCTAAACCTATTCTCAAATCCCAAAACTGAATAACCTAACCTAAACCTTAACCTAAACTCAATTCCCTAAACCTTAACCTACAACCTAACCTAAACCTATACTTATAACCTAAACCTATTCTCAAATCCCAAAACCTATAACTTAAACCTAAACCTTAACCAAAAACCTATAACCTAAACTCAATTCCTTAAACCTTAACATACACCCTAACCTAAACCTATACTTATAAGCTAAACCTATTCTCAAATCCCAAAACCTATAACCCAAACCTAAACCTAATCCTAATCTCAACTCCCTAACCTAAACCTAAACTTGAAAACCCAAACCTAAACCCGATCCCAAACCCGAACCCGATTTCCTAAACTTAAACCTTAACCTATTCTCAGTTCCCTAAACCTATAACTTATAACCTAAACCTTAACCTAAACCTAAACCTAAACCAAAACCTATAACCTTAACCTAAACCAATACCTATGACCTAAAACCTTAACCTATAACCTATAACCTAAACTTATAACCTATTACCTAACCTTAACCTAAACCTAAAATCTAAACCTTAACCTAAAACCTAAAACCTAAACCTAAACCTAAAACCTAAATGTATTCTCAAATCCCTAAACCTAAACCTACACCTAAACCTAATCTCAACTCCCTAACCTAAACCTAAACCTAAACTTGAAAACCCAAACCTAAACCCGATCCCAAACCCGAACCTGATTTCCTAAACCTAAACCTTAACCTATTCTCGATTCCCCAAACCTTAACCTATAACCTAACCTAAACCTAAACCTATAACCTGCACTTATAATCTAAACCTATAACCTAAACCTAAGCCTAAAACCTAAACCTAAACCTAAAACCGAAATGTATTCTCAAATCCTTAAACTTAAACCTTCACCTAATCCTAATCTCAACTCCCTAACCTAAACTTAAACCTAAACTTGAAAACCCAAACCTAAACCCGATCCCGAACCCGAACCCGATTTCCTAAACCTAAACCTTAACCTTAACCTATTCTTAATTCCCTAAAGCTATAACCTATATATTATAGCCTATAACCCAAACCTAAACCTTAACCAAAACCTATAACCTAAACCTAAACCTTAACCTAAACCTAAACCAAAACTTATAAACTAAACCTTAACCTATAACATATAACCTAAACTTATAACCTATAACTTAACCTTAACCTAAACCTAAAACCTAAAACCTAAAACCTAAAACCTAAACCTAAACCAAAACCTAAAACCTAAATGTATTCTCAAATCCCTAAACCTAGACCTACACCTAATCCTAATCTCAACTCCCTAACCTAAACTTGAAAACCCAAACCTAAACCCAATCCCGAACCCGATCCCGATTGCTGTAATAATGTAGCCCAATCACATGGCAACAAATAAGAATGTATCCCTTTTAACACATGCCCCTTTTTACAAAGCTTTAATTTTTGTTGTTGTTTCTATTAACTTGAATTGAAACACTTTTTTGCATTATTTGCTTGCATTAGTTTTATGATCAGTTTTATTTTAAAAAAGTGCCCACTTTTTTGGAAGAAGTTTCTGCAATTCTTCATGATTCTTAATTATAATGTTTTGTTGGTTGAATATTTTTTTATTAGATGAAAGACACAAAAAGAAAATTATTGCTGATTTTTTCCTTTTTTTATTTATAATGTTAAACTTATATGTATTTATGTGTGGAAGAATGTAATGTGGATAAGATTGTTTGTGTTTGGATGGATGTAGTTTATGTTTGGATAACTGTAGTTTATGTTTGGATGGGTTTACGTAGTTTGGGTTTAGATGATGTGAATGTGAATATGATGAAATATATTATATAACAGGTGTATATTGACCGTCTCAAATTTGAAAATGCCCTTTTAAGGGTCATAAGAGACAGTTCATAGCAGTCCTTTTTAAGGACGGTCCATGACCGTCCTTTGAAGGCTCATCAGAGACGGTCCATGACCATCCTTTTAAGGGTCATAAGAGACTGTTCATGACAATCCTTTTTAAGGACGGTCCATGACCGTCCTTTTAAGGGTCATAAGAGACGGTTCATGACAGTCCTTTTTAAAGACGGTCCATGACCGTCCTTTTTTCGTTAATAAGAAGTCTAAGTAATACGACACCTCAAAATATGACGGCCCATGCGATGATCCATGACCATCCTTGTTGGTCATTTGAGACGGTTTTGGACCGTCCTTTTTTTGTTGTTTTAGCGTAGTGGTTGTTGCATCAAGCAGGACCCAGTACATCCAGCACCTCTATCGTCAATCACATTGAGGGAGGACATCCCACGTACTCCTCCCCACATCATTCCATACAAGAAATCCTGCCCGATACAGCAACTCGAACATAGGGATACCAACAGGTGTCATCGCCTAGGCCACAAGTACTCCTTGAAGCAGCACCAACAACACAGCCTCTCATTTTCCTTGAAGCGGCACCAACAGTGCAGCTTCTCATCTGCCTCAAAGTAGCACCCAACAGGTCTGAGTCTCTCATCTTTTAAGGGGCACCCCCAGTGCCCACCAAGTCACATCCTCAACACCTCGCTCCCCAATGGGCACATTCAGCTCCAATCTCAGCAAATCCAAACAGGTCGAATTTCGAACCCCTCATTCTTCCAATAGGCCTCGTTAACCTTGCAAGGGGCACCCCTGGTCCAAACACCAAGTTCCCTAATGCCTCACCAACTGGCATATGCTCGAAGGATCCCTCCCACACCTCAAGAGGAAGAAAACTCCATTACCAAACCTTACCAAGATTCGACCACACTCCAAGGGAAATCATCAAGTATACCACAAATGGTTCCAACTACGACCTCTCAGCCTCAATAACCAATGTGATACCTAGAAAGAATGATGCTTGGAAGGAAGGATGGTTCCCTTCTATAACCCAAAGGCACACTACCAAAAAATAGGGCAACGCCGACAACTAAAAACCGTCGGCAATGACCTTCTCCGGCGGCTTTTAGCCGTCGCAGGGTGCGTCGGGGTTGCTCGCCGACGGCCAAAAACCGTCGGCGTTACCGCGGCTAAAAACCGCCGGCGTTATCGACGGTTAGAATCCGTCGGCGTTTTCGGCGGTTAGAATCCGTCGGCGTTTTCGGCGGCTAAAAACCATCGGCGTTATCAGCGGCTAGAATCCGTCGGTGTTCTTGGCGGCTAAAAACCGTCGGCGATTCTCATTAATTAAAAAATAATAATATATATAATTTATCATCCATTTAATTTGGATGATATATTATATATTTTTTGCTTTTCTATTGTGTAGACTTACCTTCTCAGATAGGTTGGTTCGTTCAGGGCTTTGGAGAAATGAGTCAATTTATTTGAGAAGGTAGTCTACATAATAGAAAAGCAAATGAACCAACCTATCACATAAATGTTCAAATGCAATCAAATAGTT
Organism: Magnolia officinalis; assembly: GCA_021015155.1. Taxonomy (NCBI): domain Eukaryota; kingdom Viridiplantae; phylum Streptophyta; class Magnoliopsida; order Magnoliales; family Magnoliaceae; genus Magnolia; species Magnolia officinalis. The sequence continues at coordinate 3,461,594 of JAJHSJ010000011.1, read as the reverse complement.
ATCACAGCTTTTGCTACAGTCTGTGCAATTCTCTCGTGTGATATAAGCCGTTCTACTTTCAAATTTGTCACAAGCATGAATATGATCCTATGTACAAATTGGCACTCTTTAGTTCTCTTATACTCTAGCTATGCATTTCAAAGAATGGTGAAAGAACACCGATGCATAATTTCCAGTAGGGTGAGTGAATCATATTGATGGAAGTAGGACCTGGAATTAAGACAATTAAATAAACATACCGTGCTTGTAGAAATATCCCCTTTGGATATCCACGAACCAACTATAAATTCTGGAGCTGCTAGATCACCAAGACTACAGTAAAAAATCATTTCACAAAGAATGTTATCCTTTGGATTCAAATGTAACATTCGCTAAACACAAATAAAAAACCATGAAAAATCCATTTGCAAGTGTCGGATCTCATATCCAACTCCCCACACAAGTGCCAACATGCACATGCAAGATCTCAGTTGTTCATCATGTAGGTCCCATCCATGGTGCATGCCTTGTGGCCCAATAGATCAAGTCAATTTTTAACTGTCCACTTTTATGTAAACGCGTCCTAATTGATCCTAAATGAGGAGCTCACCTATATACAAGCCTAGGAAGGGACTAGATGTGTACGTCAATTGTTTATATTATGCCATGTGGTGTACATCCAACAGTCAAGAATGCTCTGTGACCCTATTAGACTCTTCCACACTCATATAGCTACAAGACTCAGCCAGAGAACTCCAGAACCTTCTAGAAATCTCTAGAAAACATTACAAAGGTCTAGCCTATTCTAGAACTTTCTTCACTCTTTTACTATGTAAGAACTCCTCTATATGTGCGGATAGAGCCAGCCAAGTCCCTATATTACCCTCCATGCCTGTGACATTCTGGGTTTTTTTTTTCCAACCTTTCCAAGATTAGTTGTCATCAAAATTACATGGTTTTCAAGGGGAAGTTGGTGGCAGATATTAGTGAATTTTGAGATCAATTGGTGGAAATGGGCTAGCAGGGGAGTCTGATAGGGGGAGCTTAAAGCTTGCTGCATATCCATCTTGGCTTTGCATCTTGATTAAACATTCCTTACATTTTTTTTTTCTGGATATTCCTTTTTTGGTTTATTGAATTCAGTTGCTTGCTCCAAAACAATTATCAACCATGAAAATAGATTTTAATGCACAAATCAATAATCAATAAAGCAGTACAAGTGTAAAAGAACATATGATCACAGGGTTTATATAATGAAGTGAAAGTGAAAGTGAAACTGATGGAAGAGGATACCAGTAAGGCCATATTTTTGTAGAAAGCTTGTTGAGGTAGCAGCATCCCAATCGTACTTGACATAAGATGGTCAAATTTAACATTTTAGAACATTGATGGAAAAAAGAAAGGTAGTACAAAAATCAGCCATGAAACATACTGGTGCTTAGTAGGTTCTTGCGGTTTGGGATCTATCAGAAGAGTTCCTGAATGAAAAAATAATAATTAAAATAATAATAATAATTCATACTCTGTCAGATTTGAAAATTGTAAAGATGATTAGCAAATATTCGCCAAACAATGCAGGCATCAAAGGAATCAATACAAATTGCCACTAAAAAAATGGAATCACTACAAATTGAACAAGTCTTTTATCTAATTTTTTGAAAGGTGGAAGTGTCACTTGTAGAAAAGTAATAAACACTTGGTATAAACACAAAATCCAAGATGCAAGGCATTCATTACAATATTCACACTCACCTCCATTGCTTTCTTGACTTGTGCTGCAGCATAAGCATGTACACCCATTTAAGAGCTGCCAGCCGAGATGCATCCATTTTGCAATGGTGAATATATATGTATAAGACCAAATGAAAAATATCCACAATGGTTTAGATTAGCAAATCAGATACCTTGTAGCAGCTTCGTGCATGTACCGGGGATGCATGAACAGTTAACTTGCATAGCTACAAAGGCAGGGTAACTTCCCCTAACTGAGGACCACAAGGAGAGTGACTTGTGTAGACTTCAATGTTAGTTTTGCACCAATAAAAAATGGCGGTGACTCTTTGAACATACACATGGCATAGTTGGACAGAAATCCAGACTGTCCAAATCTATAATGCAGCTGCGAATAAAGCATTACCGAAAATTGCACTAAGAAAGACAATATTGTTATTCGTTTAAAATTGGACCAGTCAGAATTACAATATGACACGCACACTTGCGGGACATTGAATAGCTGGTCCTTTATGTGGACAACTGGATGGTGTGGCTATATAGAATTTATCTGCTTTACAAGAAATGCATTCCCAATAAAAACTAATTGCAGATAACATAAAGTTCACACATTAATTTTGTGTTGTTCGACCTCTATCCAGTCCCGGGTTCACACATTAACATTCTTTCTCATTTGAAGAAGAGATGCGCACAAGTTGAAGAAATATGCATGAGTTCAAATATGTAGCTGACCTCTAAAACTTACACCATATTCATCTGCTTAGCTACATCCACACAAAACATTCTTTGTTGGGTCATTTCATCAAACAGTTAGCATGCATAAAATACAGGAGGTATACACAAGGGGTTTTTAGTTTTTATGAATGGGGCCATTGTAGTGACCTAAAATGATGATATTATGGTCCATGCACCAAAAATCTGAAAGGGGGTTAAAAAAGCCCTCTGCTTAGTTACATCCACACAAAACATTGCTTGTTGACCCTTTTCATCAAACAATTAGCATGCATGAAATACAAGAGGTATTACACAAGGGGCTTTTTAGTTTTCACAAGCGCGGCCATTTTCAAGTGACCTAAAATGATGGTATTACACAACGGGCTTTTATCTGATTTCCCTTGTCTCCAAAAAAAACGTGGCTAATTCTTTACCATCCATTCATGACCATTGGTTAAATTCAATCGATGACCGTACAATCTGACCCAACATACAGATGTTGCCTACATGTTGAGTGGATCGTCCTAACATGCATTAAGGATATTATTCATCACATCATGTCCGACATTTTTCACGACTCGGATCCCACGTGCTTGGACATATCAAACTAGACTGGACCATTGTCCATGTCGAGATTCGTGAAATGGGTCCCATCTGGATCAGGAAATCTAACTCTCCCAATCACAGCAATGGGTATCGCCAGCCAGAGAAAACAATAAAATTTTAGTATGAAAAGCCAAACCACTGACACTTTTCTCTATCAAAAGTATCAACTTCAAACGATAAAATACCTCTTCTAATCTCAACAATCATAACAATCATACAAAGGAGCTTGGTCCCTCTGCCTACCTCTCTCCCTACACATGTGCAAAGCGTTTGGAACATTCATCCTGGTAGTGGGGGTCGGTGCAATGGCCGTCTCCAAGTGCCACTCGAAGGAAGAAGAAGTCGTGCCACTCGAAGGAAGAAGACGCCTCGCCGCATGAAGGAAGAAGTGAAAATGTGAAAAGAGAGGATCGCCGCTCGAAGGAAAAAGTGAAAATGTGAGAAGAGAGGAAGGCGCTCGATTATTTTACAAATCCTTTTCTGAATATTATAAAATTTTGAAATACGAAACAGTGTGCGTTTACCACTGTTTATAACAAAAACTCTGTTAACAACCGTACATGCACAGGGACCATTTTTTGGATGGTTAAGATCGTATTATATAAGAGAATTATAAATATTAAACATCTACAACTAGATGGATTATTTCAATGGTCTAGATAACTTTATATCATTGCCACTATTTTCATGAACGAGTCACCACTATTTTACATTATGTACAAAACTCACAGCTTTTTTACAGAAAAATAAAACGGTAAACAAAGCTTTGGAAAGGGGAGGGCTCTATGGGCCCCACCATGATGGATATGTTTCATCCAATCCATCCATCCATTTCTACACATTATTTTGGGATAGATCCCCAAAAATCATCCCTAAATAAATCTTTGATAGACCACAAACTGAGAAAACATCAGACGGTTGGACGTCAACCATTCAAAACAGGCGGGAGGGCGACGGATAATTGGGTTTCGCCGACGGATTTTAGCCGTCGGTGATAGCGACGGATTTTAGCCATAGCTAAAAATGCCACCAGTCCGTCGGCGTTGCCCTGTTTTTTCGTAGTGGCAGTCCCATGGCATTGCCCAGAATGCGCTGAAGTGGGCAACAACGGGAGGTATTTCAGGAGAGATAACCAGAATCCAAAAGAAACTCGGGGAACTTTGTCACGAGTCACCCATAAAGCCGACGCTGCTTACGACATAGCGGCCCAACTCAAATCCATCCCCGCACAAATTTCCATTTGGGAACTCTTATCTACATCAAGATCGCATCGAGAAATCTTTGCGAAAATATTGAATGATGCACATATCTCCCCTGACGTATCTCCTGAAATGCTGGCGAGTACGTGAGCCATCACTTTCTCTGATGATGAGTTGCCCCCAGAAGGACACCAACATGGGCGCTCATTAAACATACCAGTCCGTTATGAAAATTTCAAGGTCCCACTTGTGTTCATAGATAACGGATCAAGCTTGAATGTCTGCCCTTAGTACGCTTAATCATACTGAGTTACATAGGCTTTGGTCCACTTTCGTAATAGGAAGACCATGCAACACTCAGATCTTTGGGCCCATCTTAATGTGTGTGTTACATCCACCTCATTCATCAGTTGGGGAATCTCATGGCAAGATCTTTGGGCTAAATTTGGCTGATTCTTGTATCTCCACTTCATACCGGTAGTAGATTAGGTGAGACCTTAGACTCACTCAAGACGGTGTGGCCGTTTCCTTGGGATTTCACACCACACACACACACACACACACTCTTTGTATCTATGCCGCCATCCATTTCTCCATATCATTTTAGGACGGTGCAGCCTTTCCTTGGGGATCAGCTTGATACACACACACATACTGTATGATATCCATGTCGTCCATCCTTTTCTCCATTTAGGGCATTATCGCAAAAATGAAGCATATTCAATTATGGGGTCGTTTCTCTATATCATTTTAGGTCATTATACGAAAACTGAAGCAGATGCAATCATTAGGTGGAACAAACTATAGGAAATAGTGGTGATTAACCATTAATAAGCCATAAAAGATTTGGATCAAGCATGTTTTTTTTTTTTTTTTTTTTTTTTTTTTTTTTTTTTTTTTTTGCTTTCATCCTCTTTACTTACAAGACCTTATCACCACTGTTTTCATATGGTATGGTCCACCTGATAATTTTGCATCAGCTACATTTTTCAGATAATACCCTAAAATGCCATGGGAAAAACAGATAAGTGCGTGGATAAAGAATGCATACATCCAGGTGGCCCCACAGTAAGGGTCGTCTTGGCTGAGTTTAGGATCTCGCCTAATCTGATCTGGGCGATTCCACTATGGTGGGCCCACATCCAAATCTATGGTTGGAGTTGCATCTCCATTGTTACCTATGTTGTGGCCTACCTAAGTTATGAATCTAGCTTTTTTTTGGCGGAGTGGATTTAACAAACACAATGGTGGACCCCAGATAGCTTTGATGTTGCAGAGGGTTCCTGTCCTGTATGGCTACCTACTCGTGCTCTTCTGGCCCCAATATCTTCCCCTTATCATCTCCAGAGAGAGCAGGGAGGGGGAACCATATAGTAACCCATCAGGTATCTTCTAGCCCTAATTTCTTGCACCTCCTATCATTTCCAGCGAGAGAGAGAGAGAGAGAGAGAGAGAGAGAGAGAGAGAGAGAGAGAGCGCATTGTCATGTCTCAATCGATTCAAGCAGTCATGTGTCGGTGGGCCACAGGCGGCTATGCAGCTAGTAGCCATAATAAAAGTCATATACCATGCACCCCACCCATGTGCCTGTGGGTCACATGACAGCTGCCTGCCAACGTAATTTGGCAGTGCATGACACTTGATACGCAGGCACTCTGTATTGTACATGCGCAATACATTAACTCAAGTTATACCAGCAAAATTAGATTGGTTGGTCAATCATAAACTCTGATCCCATGGAAACTTGTCCATTGAAAAATGATGATTGAATATTTTTCATTTTCAATTTTCCAATAATAGTTAACCGATCTTATAGATAATTAAATAAGCATACATTTTGGTTCGCCATCTAGCTATATTAGAAGCATGATATACCCCTGCTACGCACTTTCTAAGTAAATTTAAGTGATGATATCATCTATTACGCTTTGCTTGGTATTTAAATTTTTTTTTTCTCTAACAATGAAGGGAAAAGTTGGACTTTTTTTTTCTCTGTTTTTTTTTTTTTTTTAAAGGAAAGGTGAAAAGATACGGCCTTTACCTTTGACAAAATATTGTACAACTGTTGCTTACAGACAAAACCCTATCAACATACAGTAATATTAATAACAGGTTATTATACCGTTGCCTTTAACATGAGACGAACAATGTAGGTATTATTATGGGTAAAATAGAACTTAAACAAATGTACGAGACAGATGAGCCGAACAGCGAGACTCGAAGACTTTATATATTGCTTGAGAGCCAGAAAATCACTCTGATTTTTTGTGTCGGCTACTTTCTACCGCAGCGTCAATTGTCACTTTAGCCCCCGACTCGCCCTCAGGCACCGACCCGACCTCAGGTACCGACTTCGACCTCGGATACCAACCTCGACCTTGTCGTCTACTTTTTACCTCAGCCTCAATTGTCACTTTAGCCCCCAACCCAACCTCAAGTACCGAACTCAGATACCGACCTGACCTCAGGTATCGACCTCGACCTCGACCTCAGGTACCGACCTCAACCTCGGAATAGAAAAAAGAATGCTCTCCATATACGGGTGGGATTACCTCCTGAGATCTCCATAAAAAATCATGCCGATCGAGGTGAAGTCGGATATATCCTTGAAATTAGAGTGCGACTTCAATACGACTCCTCCAGCAAATCAACTCGGGTACGCAGATATAACGCCTCACCGAAGGGCACAATATTGTTCGCTTTGGCTGGCCCAATGTCCACCTTCACGGTTTTGTTCTCGCAAGCGGAAGCGGTTAGCGAACCACCCGCAAAACGCGTTGTATCCTTAAGGTGAGAACCCCACATATAGCCCAAATCTTTAGGCATTCCCTTTCCGATGTAGGACAGGTGCACTACACACCCACCCCCCCTCGGGAGACAGAGCGCCCTCGCTCTGATACCATTTGTAACGCCTCACCCAAGGGCACAATATTATCCGCTTTGGCTGGCCGAGTGTCCACCTTCACGGTTTTGTTCTCGCAGGCGGAAGCGGTTAACGAACCACCCGCAAAACGCGTTGTATCCTTAAGGTAAGAACCCCACATATAGCCCAGATCTTTAGGCATTCCCTTTTCGATGTGGGACAGATGCACTACACACCAACTGTAACACCCTGAAAATCGGGGGTCGAGCATAAACTCAACTCCCGAACCCCACATATAGAGAAGTTTAAGTTTTGTGCAACTTCTCTAGGCTTGGCGAAGCCATAAAAAGATAGTGGAGGATGCACGAGAAGCAATGGTGGATCTATGATGCAAAGCAGGATTAGAGAAAGAGGAAAAAAAAAAAGCTTTGAAGGACGGTGAATGAAGACATGGTGGAGATTATTGCTAAATGTCTTAAACTGTAAATTTTACAGTCTGTCGATGACAGGTTCGATGCCATCGAGTAGGTTTCGATGTCATCGAGCAGGTTTTGATGCCATATATCGAAGTCGGCTCGATGTCATTGAAAATTTTTGAAATAAATTGAATTAGTTGCAGGACACTTTAGGTGCCCTTTTCAATGTCATCGAAGGCCTAGTCGATGTCATTGGTAAAATCTGAATTTTCATGTTTGGTCACTGAAACGTTCTAGTATTATTTCGATGACATTGAAGTGGGTTCAATGTCATCGAAGTTTTAATTTGACGACATTAAAGTCCCATCGAATGTGTTATCGAGTGTATCGCAGAGTTACGCAGATTTGCAAATTTGTGGGATTCCTCGTTTTTTATTTTGATTGGGATTCTCCCAAATAATATATATATATATATATATATATATATATATATATATATATATATATATATATATATATATATATATATATAGGAGTATAATCAGGATTAGGAGGGATCTTAAGCCTTCTAATTCATTCCTATGATTTCAAAGGACTTTTAAGGGATATTCGAGGCCTGTTCGAATCAGGTATTCTCTATATCTTTTGTAATTTCTTCTTTCATAGTGTTTACTTTTACTTTTTTTCATGATTTTTTTTCCCGCATGGGATTTTTCACATTAAAATCATTGTGTTTTCATGCTTACTTGGTGCGATTGGATTACTTCATTTGATTCATCTCCATGTGCTTCTGCAGTCCCCCAACAGATTTGTTTACTTAAGACTTACTGATACTCAACATATATAGCAGTGTATGCAGCAGGCAAGAGATACTTATTTTTAATCAAAATTAAACCCACTAAAGAGAAGTCAAAATACCAAAATCCTAACCTGTGCTGATCAACTGTCCGTCCAATACGCGTCCACCAATCTTGGAGTCTCCTGATCAAATAATCACAATTTTTAGTTCAGAATGCATCTATGAAAGGCCCATAATTCGGACTTTTTAATTTGATTTAATTTCAGTTTCAGGTAATTTATGAGGCCTGCGTATCATCCATCACACTGCCAGCGTATCAAAGTTTTTATGATTATTTCTCGTCTTCTTCTTAATTTAGGCTGCGCCAAACAAAAATCCTTCTCAATAAGGCTAATAGGCTCTCTTTCCAAACTGCGCCTCCAGCCTGATAGGCAAATCGAGTGTTACTCCTTTTTGAGGGCCCTGGCTCTAAGTCTTGAGTCACGATGGTTGTGGATGATGATCATTCGAGCATGCCACGATAATATACGGACATGCATCTTTGAATCCGGTGACATACAGCCATGCATGATGCATGCCCCGTTCTTTAGCTTTTAACCTCTTCAAGACTCAGCTAATGGTTAGGATTTATGGTGAGCCCCACAACTTTCACAGGCAGGATTCAAGATTCACCTTATACACACCGTACTCCTTGAGTGTTCTATCGGATACTCCACATTGATAACAGAGGAAAACTTCCCTGCTCTGGCAGTTTGATGGTTGATACACCAGCACTAAGAAATTGTATGCATGGCATGCAGATTATAAGTTATTGGATGCTTGATATGCAGTAATCTACAATTTACTGCAGATAACAAGTTGAGCCGTCCAAATTATGAATGCCCATAGATGGTTCATAAACTAAAGATTTCATTTGGATGGTTGATATGAAAAATAGCCAATCGTCCTAACTCTGCTTTCAGGCGCTAGCAAATCAGAGCTTAAAATCGTTCAAGTACTCTGATTCTGTATAACCACCTATCAAAAGTTGAGTCCGCAACTTGGGACATTTTTCTCAATTTCCGAGTGACTGCTTATTGACTATTACATTCTTCCAGAGTATCAAATAATTTAAGGAATTGTCTAAAAGCAGTGCATGTTATAATCCATGAGTGAAACGATTGTATTTGCCATGGAGGCCAGAAACAGCCCGATACAGACAGTGAAACAGATACAGAGTCCAAACAGGGCCATATCAGTGGTGAATGATACAGTACCAAGGGTAGGATCACCCTGGTTTGTGGAACTTTGGGGTGCACCCATCGACAATCAGGCCCATCATGTCATCAAAGGTCTCGATTACAATACCATGTGCTAATGACACCATTCATGTCTCACATCTCTTGGCATACGTTTCTGTTCTGTGATCCATTTCATATCAGGTACCATATGATGAAAGTCCACCTAAACATAGCTAGCATCAATCCAAGAGGTATGTTCTTACACATCAAACATTACATAAATCATTTTTCAATCTAAATCCAGTCACAATAAAACATCCCAAACATAAAAGACTCGAAACCCTCTCAAACCACACTACTAGTATCATTATTCAATCCAAATACATCACAATTAGACATACCAAACACAAAAGACAAGACACTCAAACCGCATCATGAAAATCATTATTAATTCGAAATGCATAACAATAAAACATCCCAAACACAAACGATTGGGAACACTCACAAACCACATTACAGAAAATCATTATTCAATCCTAATACATCTCACAATAGAACATCCCAAACACAGACACAAAGGAATGATGACATAAACTTCAATTTGCACAAATATGGAGTCAAAGCCTGCAGTCCAGTCGTCTCACGCCCATCTCCCATGTCATAAAATCCTACAAATCAAAAGTAGAGTTATAAGCTGATGTAAATCTAATTAAGGGGTTTTAAACATGTTGAGAAATGCTCAGTGTTCAGTGCTATCAGGGCACTGGAAGTTATTGTGCTCCTAGTTGCATTCGGGCACTGGGACTATCCAATCCATTGGTCTACTGTTTACTAGGTCCAACACACATTTCATGGGCAACCATGCAAGCATCATACAAATCTAACAAATACTAACCATTTGATCAAGGTCTTTAATATGGAAATTCAAGATCAGTTGCTCAAAAATAGTTCTAGTCCATTTGTTAGTGACCATCATGGATTGATTTTGATTCAAAAGAATCAATTTTGTTAGGCAGTCAGTCTTCCAAGAATCACTTTTGGTGTTCAATCATTGCCATCCCATCGATGGCTTGGAAAGAGGATGGTTATAGAAAAATAAGGCTGAATCGATGAAGGATTAATCATCGGATCATTGTGATTTTTGAATCGTATCCTTAGAAATGTGTACTGTATTGATAGACAGTTCAGATCAATCGGTTACACTGTCTAACTAAACAGATGCAACTAGAACACTGGAGAATTTCTCAAACATATTTAGCTACAATGCATGAATACTCAAGAAGATTGCCTAAGATTATGGTTAGTGATCATCATCTTAACACTCTTTGATGCAGTTTAGTAGGGAAACAAACCCATCCAATTCAAGATGCATGTGATTAAGCTAGAAAATATTGAAAATAAGCAGAATCCATAATAAATGTCCTAAAAGGAGAGTTTAGGATTGAGAATGTCAGAAAATTACACTAATCAGATCATCATACCCATCAACTAGGCAGTTATCCAATGGACTGCTAAATAGAAAATGATAGATCAAAATTCAGCAAAGGATATATAGCATTTTTCAGTTCTGAAAAGTGGGGCCCATGGTTTGAGAATCAGGACCACTAGTCTGTTGTGTCAATGTGGATGCCACAATTGTGACCTTTGAGCAGAAGAAATACAGAGACGGTCTTAATGAGAAAAGATCCGATGGCTAGTGGCTAAAATATTTGATTAGTCCAAAATGTTTTGGGAGTTTGGCCCATCCATGTCAGGATGCAGCAGACCAATGGTCTGGATAACTAAACCATGGGTTCCAGCAGTCAAAACCGAGGACTAGCCCATCCTGGACGAAAGCTGACAGCATATCATGTAATTCCTCTGCCCATGATATTGCAATCAAAGAAAATTCTAGCCATTCTCCAAAATGGTTAAGGTGTATTTGGTTGCCCCAGATATCGTGAAATTTCATGATTAATCAGTCTAATTTGCTACAAATATTATGAAATTTCAGGATTTTTGTGCAACCAAACACACCCTAAATTAAAACGACAGCCAAACAAGCCATTCATCATTCATTCAAGTACCCTATAAGCGTAGCATTCGATGTATAAACATCTTTGATGTCTAATTCCTCAATATGTTTTGTATCTACAACTCCGAGAAATCTAGTAACTTGGAGGGAAACAATAGATCCTTATGGCATCAAAAATTCCGGAATGTCTGGATTCTAATGGAGGTCTAACCATTGAGAAGCAGAATCAGGTCAAGAAAGCAGACTTGGAGCAGAATTAGGAAATTCTTATCTGAAGGGAGAAGATATCTTTCTCAGGAAATCCTAAAGTGTGCTAGCAATAACAAAAGAAATTCTAAAGCTTATAATCAGACAGAAGATTTTACTGTTAAAAGCTAAAATCTGAGAATTTTTTTTTTCTTCGAGAGAGAGATAACAAGAGGGAAATGTGAAGAAAACTCATACCACACTAGGAATGTTCATTTCATTTGATGTCGAGCTGGGGTATGTGTCGGATCTTGTACCAGTCCTCCTCCTCGTCTTCTTGAAGCCTAGCTTTGAATTCGTCAGGCATAAATGAAACCTCCAGCTTTCCTAGGGTTGTCAGGTGCTGCAATCCCTCTGGAAGCATCTTCAGTCGTCTGCAGGACTGAAGGACCAAATGTGACGCAGGGGAGGACGTGAGGTCGAGCACCGTCTTCCTCAAGAGGATAACTATTCCGAATCCACGGAACTTCTCTGGACTCCTCACAGAGACTTCTCGAATCCACGAGAAAAGAGAGTAGAAAATAGAAATAAATTCTAAATAAATTCGAAATAGCTTAATAAATCCATAAAAACGAGTTCACAACCCTTTAAATAAGGGTACTAAGCAATGGGAAAGAAATCAGAATCAAACTACAACTAGGACTCCTAGAATTCGCGACTTACTATAAATAGTAAACTTACTATTTATAGACGGTCGTGAGGTCTACTAGTGCGTAAGGTTTTCGGCCAAAAATAGTAAGTGTCCTATTTGGCTTCACCAACCCGTTCTCCTAATTATTCTAAGCTCTTTTCACGTTGGGCGCAACTCCTAAAGCCCGACGGATGAAGAGTTATAAGCAAACTAAAACTTACTATTTATAGTAAAAACAAAATTAAAGCAGGGAAACGACTGTCGATCCAGGGGTTTTTTACAATTCCAGGCGTTGCAACCTAGCATAGCAGGGTTGGTTGGCTAAAGTAGCTCGTTCTACCCCAAAATCATATATTTTTCGTCGGCTAACTCATCCCAGATTGCGAGATACGCCTGATTTAAGGTCTGATGGTCCAGATCACTTCTGTCGCCGACCGGGCCTTTTCTGATCCATCTTTGCCATGTTACTGTCCGCGACCCGCTCTACATCAGTCTCCTCCACTTCAAAAGAACTCGTCCTCGAGTTATCATTATGCGCTGGTTCATGATACTCAGTCAGGTCCGTAACATTGAAAGTTCGTGAGATCGCCATATCATCTGGAAGATCAACAACATAAGCGTTGTCATTGATCTTTCGGATGATTGGTACCGGTCCAATCTTTTTATTCTTCAACTTGTTGTACGTTCCGGTCGGAAATCTTTCTTTGCGCAGATGGACCATTACTTAGTCGCCTACCTCGAACACTTTCTGTTGCCGATGCTTATCCGCTTGCTTCTTGTACTTTTCGTTCGAGGCATGTAGCTTGTTCTGTACCTCCGCATGAATGCCCATGATTTTGTCTGTCATATGTTCTGCTGCAATGCTCATGCCTGGGAGCTTGGGCAGAGGGACCAAGTCTAGTGTATGGCGAGGTACTCGTCCGTAAATAACTTAGAACAGGAATTTTCCTGTCGAGCGATTCACCATGTTGTTGAATACAAACTCCGCTTGAGACAAGGTCAAATCCCACTGCTTTTGGTTTTTCTCCTGAAATACATCGAAGGAGGTTTCCCAATGTGCGATTCACAACCTCAGTTTGACCGTCAGTCTGTGGGTGGTACGCGCTACTGAACTGAAGGCGTGTATCGAATCGAGTCCACAAAGTTCGTCAAAAGTGGCTTATGAACTTCGTGTCACGGTCAGAAGTAATAGTCTTGGGAACCTCGTGTAGCCGCACATTTTCTCTGAAGAATAAATTCGCCACGTGTGTTGCATCGAGTTTTCTTGCATGGAATAAAGTGCGTCATCTTGGAAAAATGATCTACTACCACGAACACCGAATCCATGCCGCGTTGTGTTCGTGGGAGACCAAGCACAAAGTCCATAAATAAATCCTCCCAAGGGCCGTCAGGCACAGGTAACGGGGTGTAGAGGCCCGTATTATGAGATTGCCCCTTGGAAGTCTGACAAATATAACAGCGTTGGACTGCCTTTTCCACATCACGTACCAATTGCGGCCAGTAATACTGTTCTTCCACAAGAGCTCGCGTCTTGTCTTGCCCAAGGTGTCCACTGAGGCCACCTCCATGTAGCTCTTGGATTATTTGTTCCCTTAACGAACTCTTTGGGATACATAGTCGATTTCCCTTAAAAAGGAACCCGTCTTGTATATGTAAGTCACCGGGGTGACCTTCCTGACATCTAACCCATGCGTCCTTGAAGTTGTCGTCGTCGGCATATATGTCTTTGAGGCGATCGAACCCGACAACTTCATTGCTCATAGTGACTAACAAAGTTGCACGGCGACTCAACGCATCGGCTACTTTGTTCTGTTGTCCTGACTTATGCTTTAGCACGAATGTGAATTCCTGCAAAAATGAGATCCATCTAGCATGCACACGATTAATGTTAGCTTGACTATTAATAAACTTGAGGGCTTGATGGTCCGTGTAAGGTATGAATTCTCTTTGAATCAAATAATGTCGCCAGTGTCGCAGTGCCTGGACCACCGCGTACAACTCGATCTCATATGTAGACCACTTCTTGCGTGCATCACTAAGTTTCTCACTGTAGAAGGCTACCGGCCTACCTTCTTGAGACAAAACTCCCCCAATCCCGACATATGAGGCATCACATTCGACTTCAAACAGTTTGTCGAAGTTGGGAAGTAGAAGAACCGGGGTCGTGGATAATCTGCGCTTGATTTCTGCAAAGCTCCTGTCGGCTTCGTCAGTCCACTGAAACTGTCCTTTCTTCATGCAATCTATGATCGGTGACACAATGCTACTGAAATTTTTCACGAACCGACGATAGAATGTCGCTAGTCCATGGAAACTTCGTACTTCGTGAATATTTTTGGGAACCGGTCATTCTCTGATTGTCTTCACCTTTTCCTCATCTACTCGAATGCCCGTGGATGTAACCACAAAACCCAGAAACAATAGGCTATCAGTCATGAAGCTACACTTTTTTAAATTGAGGTACAGTTTATTTTCAGTGAGCACTTAAAGGACCTTCTTGAGGTGCTCCATATGTGTGGTTTCGTCTTGACTGTATATCAAAATATCATCAAAATAAACCACAACGAACCGCCCAATGAAAGGTTTCAAAACTTGGTTCATCAACCTCATGAATGTGCTAGGCGCATTAGAAAGACCGAAAGGCATGACCATCCATTCGTACAATCCTTCCTTGGTCTTGAAGGTTGTTTTCCACTCATCACCCGGCCGTATTCGAATCTGATGGTAGCCGCTCCTTAAGTCTAATTTAGAGAATATTTTTGCGCCCTTTAGCATATCCAACATATCATCCAACCGTGGTATAGGAAACCTGTATTTTATGGTGATCTTGTTGATGGCCCGGCTGTCGACACACATGCGCCAACTCCCATATTTCTTTAGAGTTAGCAGAGCTGGTACAGCACATGGGCCCATGCTTTCTCGAATAAGACCCTTACGAATCAGTTTCTCCACTTGTCCCTGCAAAATCTCGCACTCATTCGGGCTCATTCGGTAATGAGGACGATTAGGTAAACTGGACCCAGGGACAAGGTCGATATGGTGTTAGATATCTCGCATAGGGGGTAACCCATCGGGAAGGTCCTCGGGCCAGATTTCTTGGAATTCATGTAACAAGGGCCTTAGTTTTTCAGGGATGATGGTAGGATCGAGTTCTTCCTCTTTTACAATTAATGCATAAGTCTGTCCTGTTTCTTTGGATTCTTCCACGAAGTCCCGAATGGTTAAGAGAAAATGACCCTCCACTTTAGAAGTTTCAGGTGGTCCTTCTGGATCCATAGGGGCCAATATGGTCTTCCGGCCGTCCTTGATGAAGATATATATGTTATCTCACCCTTTATGAGTGGCGTCACGGTCAGATTGCCAGGGTCGACTGAGTAGTATGTGACATGCTTCCATGTCAACCACATCGCATACTACTTCATCCTTATAATGTTGGCCAATTGAAAAAGATATGGTGCACTGTTCAGTTACCTTTGTTTCACTGACCTTCTTGATCCAACCGATTGTATATGGAGAGGGATGACGCTCTGTTTTCAATTCCAATTTTTCCACCATGCCCCTGGAGATGAAGTTCTCGCTGCTTCCACTGTTAATGATCACGTCACAAACCTTTCGATTCACCGTACACCTAGTGCGGAAGATGTTATGCCGCTATGGATGCACTTCTTTTCTTGGTGCATATAATAGCCGCCTCACGACGAGCGACTCGCCGTGATCTTGCTGAACCCAATCTGAATCATCTACCTCGTCCTCGGCGGTATGCTCCTATTCTTCAATATCTGGATCTTCATAAGCGTTATCAGCACTACCATCATTAATCGCGAGGTTTGCCACTTTTCGTTGGGGACAAGTATTTGACAAGTGGCCGGGCTGGCCACAACGATAGCAGTTGTTGGGCCTTGGCCGAGCATAAGGGTTCGGGATTGTACTTGGACCAGCGGCAGTCGATACACACCTTTGGGATCTAGCTTGCCCGCTTCCCTGATCTCGGTTCTCAGATGTAGGAGGTTGAGTGCGTGCTCCTACGGGCTCCTTCCCCTTAGGCTGTGGAGCTCCCTGGGGTGGACCTGCCGCAGTGATCCTCGCAGTAGGATAGGCGCGTGTGTTAGAACGTTCAAGTTGAGCTTCTGCCCGAGTAGCCAACTTGATCGCATTATTCATCGTCCAGACGGACTGCATCTGGACCCGATCCTGGATCGCCATACGCAACCCAACATTGAATCAGGCGACTTGCTGCGATTCAGTCTCGACCAAATCGTTGCGCGCCGCTAGGCGGTAAAATTCTTCTGCGTACTCTCTCACCGACCGACTACCCTGTCGACAATTTTGGTATTGTTGGAATAATACCTGATCGTAATCGCTAGGGAGGAATCGGGCACGTAGTAGCTGCTTCATTCACTGCCATGTGCGGATTGGTGCTTTCATCTGCCTGGTTCATGCGAGTTGCAGTTGTTCCCACCAAGCTGAAGCTCCTCCTTTCAACTTGTAGGCCACAAGCTTGACGTTCTTTGTTTCAAGGATGTCCATATAGTCAAAAAATCGCTCAACTTCAGAAAGTCAATCGAGAAAATCCTCAATGTGTAGCTGGCCATTGAAGTTAGGAATATCAACCCGTATCTTGAAGTCTCGATCTACCCGATCGCTGCCTTGCCTGGGGTGTTGGAAGATCACGTCATCGATCTCCACTTCACTGAAACCCCCATCCTCAGCGACGGCCCTTGGATGCACTGCTGGTATTATCCTGCGATCAGGGTGATTACGGGTTTCAACAATTGGTGGTGGAGGATTACCACCAGGAACACGGAGTTGCCCTAGGGTTTCTGCCAAGAGATTCGCTATGCGGTCCATGGGAGCCTGCAGCCCTTGCATGGCTTGTCAATTCTCTTGCTGTGCTGCCTGAAAAGTTACCGCCATTAAAGAAAAATTTCCTGGAGCACCGCCTATGGGATTGTTGCCCGACCCGTCGTTAGAAGCCATCGACCCGAGGAGAAACCTCGCTCTGATACCAAACTGACGTAGGGGAGGACGTGACGTCGAGCACCGTCTTCCTCAAGAGGATAACTATTCCGAATCCACAGAACTTCTCTGGACTCCTCACAGAGACTTCTCGAATCCACGAGAAAAGAGAGTAGAAAATGGAAATAAATTCTAAATAAATTTGAAATAGCTTAATGAATCCATAAAAACGAGTTCACAACCCTTTAAATAAGGGTACTAAGCAATGGGAAAGAAATCAGAATCAAACTACAACTAGGACTCCTAGAATTCGTGACTTACTATAAAAAGTAAACTTACTATTTATAGACGGTCGTGATGTCTACTAGTGCACAAGGTTTTCGGCCAAAAATACTAAGTGTCCTATTTGGCTTCACCAACCCGTTCTCCTAATTATTCTAAGCTCTTTTCACGTTGGGCGCAACTCCTAAAGCCCGACGGATGAAGAGTTATAAGCAAACTAAAACTTACTATTTATAGTAAAAACCAAATTGAAACAGGGAAACGACCGTCAAATCAGGGGTTTCTCGCAATTCTGAGCATCGCAACCCGGCATAGCAGGGTTGGTTGGCTAAAGTAGCTCGTTCTACCCCAAAATCATATATTTTTCGTCGGCTAACTCATCCCGGATTGCGAGATACGCCTGATTTAAGGTCTGATGGTCCAGATCACTTCTGTCGCCGACCGGGCCTTTTCTGATCCATCTTTGCCATGTAATTGTCCGCGACCCGCTCTACATCAAAATGGTTTAGGCGTAGCAGCGCTCCTGCCTCCACTCTCCACTCTTCCAAGTCGTTCAAAAAATCAACTTTCAACAAATCGAGCTGAGGAAAACCTCCGCTGGAGCAAACCATTTTCTTTCCGACAAACGAACCTCGGCCTAATATGAACGTCCGAAGGTTTGGGAGCCTCTCCAGTGTAGGCAAGGGATCTTCCTCTAATAGAGACCATCTTAAAGACAGTATCACCAGGTTTTGTGGAAGTTGATCCGCCTGCGGGAGCTTTTCTATGTGCACTTTCAAATGCAGCTTGATCAAATTGTCGGGAAGCAACGTCAAGTCCAGAATTGTATTCTCCGAACCGAATTCCACTCGCAGCGATCGGAGATTGACTAAGCTGGACAGTGCCTTATTGCAGAAGCTTAAATCTCCAGATATTCCCAATTTCCTTAGGTTGGTCAGCTTACCCAAGCCCTCATCCATCCATGCATCGGCTTGCATCAGTGGTAAGGTTTGGATGTTTATTAAAGATCCTACGATCTGCGAATTTACAATATACCTATTTGCATGCAGGTGTCGTAGCCGCTTCATCTCCCGGATAGCATCAGGTAATTCGTTGATGCTGGTGAATTTCACATCGAAGGTCAGTAGGTTCCGAAGGTTCCTTGCGGATCGTGGAATCATTTTTAGCCTAGCCCCCTCAATCCCAAGTACCTCAAGTGAATGAGTTGTTCAATACCACTAGGCCATGCACCTTCTAAATCAAGCACCCGTAGCAGTTTAAATCCCTTGAAGGGAAGCAGCTGGTTTTCCATTTGGAAGCACAACAAAGAGTGGAGGTGTGGAATGGAGGAGAATATTTCAGGGTAAGCATCCAGGTTGGAGTGAAAATGGACAGTGAGTCGACGCGATCTAGTTACACGGTTGGAGTGAAAATGGACAGCGAGTCGACCGTCGATCCAGGGGTTTTTCACAATTCTGAGCGTCGCAACCTGACGTAGCGGGGTTGGTTGGCTAAAGTAGCTCGTTCTACCCCAAAATCATATATTTTACGTCAGCTAACTTATTTCGGATTGCGAGATACGCCCGATCTAAGGTCCAACGGTCCGAATCATTTCTGTCGTTGACCGGGCCTTTTCTGATCCATCTTGGCCATGAAACTGTCCACGACCTGCTCTACATCAATAATAGAAAACAGTGAACATCATACACCCACAGTTGAAACATTCACGGGCTACCAGAAGCTTTGAATCAGGCTAATATTTTTTATTATTTCAGTTCAACTCATTTTAAGGACTTTACAAGCATTTAGGCCACTTTATGAACAGTTTGATTACATGTAAACATCATAGCTTTAAAAAAGTTTGAAAGGTAGACAACCCTTTTCCACTATTTCTACTCCTATGGCAACTTGAGTTCCAAATCTATTTAATTTTTGGCCTTATATCTTAACACGATCTTCCAAAATGGATAGATGGAGTGGATTTTCCACAAATATTATGGTTGGCCTAACATGGCTTCCTATGGTAGGAACTTTCTGCGCAACGCTTTTGCTTGAAATTATGCGAATTGGGTAAAGGACTAGGCAGCATGACCTAGCTAGAGATGGATGGGTAGCAATATATTCTAAGGGCCTGTTTGATTTCGAGGGAATTGGAAAATACCTGTGAAAAAGGTTATTATTACCCTTTTCCTGTTTAAATTTTCAAATGCACTTTCGCCTTGAAAATTGGTCCCAAAAAATTGACTTGCATTTGTGGACCCCAGTGTGATGTGCATGACATATCCACACCGTTCATCTATTTTATCGGAAGATTTTAGGTCCTAGGCCAAAATTGAGACAGATGCAATGCTCAAACGGCCCATATCGCAAGAAACAATGGCCTTAAACGTCCGTCGTTAAAAGTTATTTTGTTTATTGGGCCCATATTAATGTTTATTTGTCATCTAACCTGTTCACAGGTCATAAAAACATTGATAAGGGATAAACACAAATATCAGCTTCAGCCAAAACTTCCAAGGGCCACAAAATTTTTTATACGGTAAACATTAAATTTCCACTGTTTTCTGTGGTGTGGTCCACTGGAGCTTTGGATCTGCCTCATTTTCGGGTTCATAGCCTTAAATGAGGCTGACGTATAAGATGAACGGTGTTGATTCATCACTTACATCACAGTGAGCCCTATATTCATTTGGCAGCCATCATCGGTATCAACGCCAAAAAGTAACGCCGTCAGCGTAGGCGCAGCAAACGATGGGTGAATTCTCTGGTAAGTAATTATTACTTATTTACCGGGTATTTCCCGTTTCCTTCACAAATCAAATAGGCCCTAAAATGCAAATTCTATTTCCTTCCTTGTCAATCATTCATCTAACTTTAAATTCCTTCCGACAATTACTTCTCCTCACAACAACAATTATAGCCATCACTAGCTGTTCACAACTATAACTGGCTTCAATCTTTAAAAAAATGTTATTATATAAATAAAATTAAATTAAAAATACATTCAAAATATTAACTTATCAATGGCTTTCATCTCTAATAAATGTTGAAGCAAAAAGACACTCATTTTTAGAGATGTAGAAGTTATTGGTGGTGCGCATACGCTAGAAAAGTTGATTATAATGGCCATATCCTAAAAAAAATGCAAGCGGAGGGAGGGAGTGGTGGTGGTTGCCCTGATCAGATGCTTGAAAAGGGAGAAAAAAAAAAAAAAAAAAAAAAAAAAAAAAAAAAAGTTATAGAAAAACAACAAAAGAAAAAGAAAAAGGCCCGAATTTCTTGCACGTCTATATATATATATATATATATATATATATATATAGAGAGAGAGAGAGAGAGAGAGAGAGAGAGAGAGAGAGAGAGAGAGAGAGTCAGGAAAGGACCGCCGGTCTCCAGCTGAGAACGGGCAGCATCTTTGAGTGGCCACCGTGATCCATGGGTCTTATCCACACTGGTCCATCCATTGTTTTGTATCATTTCACGGGATAAGTCCAAAAAATGAGTAAGATCCAAGGCTCAAGTGCTCCTGGGTCTTATCCACACCGTCCATCTATTGTTTCACATCATTTTAGGGAATAGGCCCAAAAATAAGTAAGATCCAAGACTCAAGTGCACCACACCACAGGAAGCAGCGGTAATAATGATTCTCACCGTTGAAACTTTTACGGGCTCACCATGATATTTAGTTGCCATCCAACCTATTCATAAAGTCACGTAGACCAAGATGAAAAGAAATGTAAATATCAACTTCATCCAAAACTTCCATGGCCCTGGGAATTATTTTCAACAGTTAGAGTTTAATCCCCATTGTGAACTCTACCTTGGCCTTCGATTTACCTATTTTTTTTGTCATATCCAGCATTTTTTATCCATGCAATTGATTGGCATTAAATTGTATTAGATGTAATTAACATCATTATTACACAATAATTATAACGTTTGGAAATACTGTGGCAAGGTATCCATCTAATCTTATGTTTGGAATATAAAAAAATTAATACAGGAAACAGAGGATTTAACTGACCAAATTCACAATGGATATCATCCGCTTATAATTATATATAACTATATATTACTAGAAATTCACAATGAGGATGAACACATGCCTCAATGTGGGGTCAGTGAATTTCAAAATTTATATAAATCTCGCATGGACCAAATGCAATTCTATTAATTCCATCCACCTAATCCCAACTTTTCAGTCCTCTCCTCATGTTGGAGAAAATGACCACTGTAGACAAAACCTTTTACCCAGCGGTTTCTATGGAAGAATACAAACTTTAGTTACCAATCTAGACTAGCACGTGCGGACAGCGACTTTGAGGACGAAACTACCCCTCCTTTTCACCGTGAAGACGAGCGCTGATGGGAACGGATTGGTACTCCCCTTGACACCAGCCCCGTGGATGGTGGTCGGTGCTCTGTGGGCCCCACCATGATGTACGTGTTTCATCCATTCCATTCATCCATTTTTACAAATCATTTTAGGGCTTGATACAAAAAATTATAAGGATATAAATCTTAGGTGGACCACACCATAAGACAACAATAATGAATGGATATTCACAATTACAATCCTCCTAAGGCCCAATGTACTATTTATTCGACATCCAGTCTGTTTATTAGGTTATAAATACCCAGATGAAGGGAAAAAATAAATATCAGCTTGATCTAAAACTTTTATGGCCCCAAAACGCTTTTAATGGTCAAAATTCATTTAACACTGTTTCCTGTAATGTGGTCCACTTGAGATTGAGATATACTTCATTTTTTTTATAATATTATAAAATGATATGTAAAAATAGATGGATGGCATGGATGACACACATACATCATGGTGGCCCCACAGAGCACCGACCACCAGCCAATGGCTGGTGTCAGGGGAATCCTTTCCCAGCGCTGCTGCTCCTCCAACTGAGAGTTGTACGAACGGCTCAAAAGATATCAAAGTTACATGGCCCCACAGCTATATATTTATTATTTCCACAACGTTCATCCATATTTCGAGATCATTTCGGAGCATTATCCAAAAAAAAAAAAAAAAAAATCAGTTCCAAAGATCAACCGGACCACACCACAAAGAGCAGCAGGGAAATTGATTTTCACCATTAAAAATTATGTAGGGCCCACCATAACATTTATTTTCCATCCAATCTATTCATAAGTTTACAAAGGCCTGGGGAAAAACAAATTTCGTAATGATCCAAAACTTCTGTAACCCCTAAAAGGGTTTCAATGGTAGACGTTCAATTCCCCACTGCCTTTTACAGTGTGGTCCACTTGATAGTTAGATCCGTATTATTTTTCGTTTCAAGCCTTAATATGAGCTTGCCAAATAGATGGACGGTTTGGATATAACACAGACCTCATGGTGGGGCCCACAGAAGCAACGAAAATTTTAAAAAAAATAAAATAAAATAAGAGCCAACGATGAATCGTGGATTCCACGATTCCACCGCAACTCGCTTTTAGGATTCGGGGATGGATCGCGGAATCCGCGATTGATCCCTGATTCAAACAAAAGGCTATGGCTACGGATTATAACCGTAGCTATAGCCATATCCTGTGTACTTTTTAAAAAAATTTTATTTATTTATTTATTTTTATTTTTTTTACATTTAGAATTTTATTCTACCTACATTGTCTCTAACACATATTTATATAAATATGTATATGTAAGCATATAAAAAAATTCTCTCCTTTTTCATTTCTTTCTTTATTCATATAACAAGAATATCTTCTAAACCAAAATTAGTTACTTGACATACCATATATGATTTTAGGGCTGAAAGTTGGGCGGGTTCAACCTGACCAACTTGTGACCCACCCGACATTGGGTTGGGCTTGGGCAAGATGTATCGGGTTTGGTCTTAAGGTTGGGCCATACAAACACCAACCCGATAAAACTTGGAAACGGAATCACCGGGATTGACCGTCAAATGCATGGAAATGACCGTGAAGTGAAGGGAATTGACCGTGAAGTGCATCAAAATGACCGTGAATCTAAACGGAATCGTCGAAATTGATCGTGACATGCATGGAAATGACCATGAAGTTAAGCAAATTAACCGTGAAATGCGTGGAAATGACCGTGAAGTGAAGGGAATTGACCGTAAAGTGCATCGAAATGACCGTGAATCTAAACGGAATCACTGGAAATGATCGTGAAACGCATGGAAATGACCGTGAAATGAAGTGAATTGACCATGAAATGCATCGATATGACCATGAAGTGAAGGGAATTGACCGCGAAGTGCATGGAAATGACCATGAATCTAAACGGAATTGCCGGAATTGAACGTGAAATTGAGCCCTCATAATGGACAGTTCAGATTATCTGACATTGCAGCCATGTGATTCCATCCCTGATGGCCAAGCAATATACTCCCAATTGCAGCTGAAACGCATCTTTCTTTCTTTTCTTCTTCTTCTTTTTTTTTTTTTCATTTTTTCGTTGACTCACTGTGAAGATGAAGTTATAACCACGTCTAAGAACATCAGCAAGGAAGATAGTTCTCCTCCACATCATTTTAATAAAATCACCCGACATGTATAATTTCTCTCCAGTGAAATCTACATCGTCCGTAACAAGTTTGTAGCAATGCAGGTGTAGGAGATTGCACCGATCAAAGGATGTCTGGTCGACAGCGTCGAGGAGAAGGTGACCAAGCAAGAACTCGGTATTTTCGCCTAACTGAAAGATTTCAATGAAAATATTTAGCATACCCTTCTCTTCAGCGTATGTTCTGTTTATGACAACAATTAGTAGAGTCCTGTTGCTCATAAAAGCCCCCTCTAGAGTTGTTTTCAGTTCATCTTTTGAGATAATTGTTATCTGAAAATCCATGAAAGAATAATTTCAATGTGTAAATTGGATAAAAATAATTGAGATTTTGCGGGCACCGCCATGGTCACCAATTGAGAGGGACAAACTGAAAATTGAGTGGGCCAAATTGGAAATTGAGCGGGACTAACTAGAAATTGAGTGGGCCAAACTGAAATTTGAGCGGGCGAAATTGAAAATTGAGCGGGACAAACTGGAAATTGAGCGGGCCAAACTGGAAAATGAGCGGGACAAACAGGAAAATGAGCGGGACAACTTGGAAAATGAGTGGGCCAAACTAGAAATTGAGCGGGACAAACTAGAATTTCAGCGGGCCAAACTGGAAATTGACCGGGTAAACATGGAAATGAGCGGGACAAACTAAAAATTGAGCGGGACAAACTGGAAATTGAGCGGGACTAACTAGAAATTGAGCAGGCTAAACTGAAAATTGAGCGGGACAAATTGTAAAATGAGCGAGCCAAACTGGAAAATGAGCGGGACAACATGGAAATTGAACAGGACAAATTCCATATTTCAGCGGGCCAAACTGGAAATTGAGCGTGCAAACTTGTAAATGAGCTGGACAAACTGAAAATTGAGCGGGACAAACTGGAAATTGAGCGGGACTAACTAGAAATTGAGCGGCATAAACTGGAAATTGAGCGGGACGAACTAGAAATTGAGCGGGCCAAACTGAAAATTAAGCTGGACAAACTGTAAAATGAGCGGGCCAAACTGGAAAATGAGCAGGACAAATTGGAAATTGAGCTGGACAAATTAGAAATTGAGCGGGATAAACTGAAAATTGAGCGGGCCAAACTGGAAATTCAGTAGGCAAACATGGAAATGAGCGGGACAAATTAGAATTTCAGCGGGTCGAACTGGAAATTGAGCGCGCGAACATGGAAATGAGCAGGACAAACTAAAAATTGAGCGGGACAAACTGGAAATTGAGCGGGCCAAACTAAAAATTGAGCGAGACATCCACCTCCAGAGCCATGAACAGACCTGAACAAGGAGAGAAGGGCTAACTTTGCCAACTTCAACTGCTCTTGGGAGTAGTTAATAAACTCTAAAAGCTTAAAAATCCACTGTCCTTACACAAATGTGCAAGTCCTGAAACATGGCAAATATCAAACTGGTCATAGCATTTTTTTAGGTACGTTAGAACTGTGTTTTGACATAATGAATACCCTAGGAAATAAGCCACTTTCAAAATACCCACCAATATAGCTTCTCCAATTTTACCAATTATAAAGGTAAGTCTTTAAAATTTTAAGAAACAAAACTATGTGAGATTACTTCAGGATCATTTGAATTGGGGGCATCTAGATGCATTAGATTTTTCAATTACTATGCATTGCAATGCCTGGATGGTGTAACTGCTGGCAATTTAACATAAAACAATCAAAAGCTGAAAGGTTGCAAACATAACATAAAACAATGTCTCTTCGATATAAACACATAAAACTTGTAGTAGAAGACATAGAACATTGTGGGGATGTTCTATGCACAATAGGATTTGGGGATGGATAGCAGAATCCGCGATTGATCTTCGATTCAAACAAAAGGCTATGGCTACGGATTCTAACCGTAGCTATAGCTATATCCTGTGTACTTTTCTTTTTCTTTTTATTTTTATTTTTACATTTAAAATTTTGTTCTACCTACATTTTTCTCTAACACATATTTATATAAATATGTATATATAAGCATATAAAAAAATTTCTCTCCTTTTTTCATTTCTTTCTTTATTCATATAACAAGAATATCTTCAAAACCAAAATTAGTTACTTGACGTACCATATATGATTTTAAGGCTGAAAGTTGGGCCGGTTTAACCCGACCAACCTATGACCCACCCGACATTGGGTTGGGCTTGGGTAGGATGTATCGGGTTTGGTCTTGGGGTTGGGCCATACAAACACCAACCCGATAAAACTTGAAAACGGAATCGCCGGGATTGACCGTCAAATGCATGGAAATGACCGTGAAGGGAATTGACCATGAAGTGCATTGAAATGACCGTGAATCTAAACGGAATCGTCGAAATTGACCGTGAAATGCATGGAAATGACCGTGAAGTTAAGCAAATTGACCGTGAAATGCGTGGAAATGACCATGAACCGTCTATGGTAAACCAAAATGGAAAAGCTAATATTGTCCTATCATGTAGAATTTTGACACGTAGTCCAGTTTGGCCCGCTCAATTTTCAGTTTGTCTCGCTCAATTTTCAGTTTGGCCAACTCAATTTCCAATTTGTCTCGCTCAATTTTCAGTTTGGCCCGCTCAATTTCCAGTTCGTCCCGCTCAATTTTCAGTTTGGCCCGCTCAATTTTCAGTTTGGCCCACTCAATTTCCAGTTTGGCCCGCTCAATTTCCAGTTTGGCCCGCTCAATTTCCAGTTTGGCCTGCTCAATTTTCAGTTTGGCCAACTCAATTTCTAGTTTGGCCCGCTCAATTTTCAGTTTGTCCCTCTCAATTTTCAGTAAATTTCCTTCACTTCAAGGTCATTTTCATGCATTTCACGGTCAATTCACTTAACTTCATGGTCATTTCCACGCATTTCACGGTCATTTCTAGTGATTCCGTTTAGATTCACGGTCATTTTGATGCACTTCACGGTCATTTCTAGGGGTGCACAAGGGTCGGTTTGGTCCGGTTCTGGGGTGAAACCGGAACCTAACTGTTCCTAACGGTTCCACAGTTTTTGGAACCGGAACCGGACCATTAGCACCATAGAACCGAACTGGAACCAGATCGTGAAAAACGATTCGGTTCCGGATCAGTTATGCGGTTCTGGTTATCAAATGGTTGGTCAAAAGCTGGCATCCCTTTGGCTCCTTGGCTGGTTTTCTCTTTTCCATTGTCATCAGAAGAAAAGCTCAATCACCTCAACAACATCAAATGAACGATCTCGATGAAGAAGTCAAAGAAGATCACTACCTTCTACAAACTCAAGGTTCGAATTCTTTGAAAATCTCACAGACTCAATGTCAAGATGAAGCCAGGGAGGAGGAAATCAGACAAGTTGTTGGCAAAGACGGATCTGACTTGGAGGAAGATCGATGGCCTTAAGAACCAGGTCAATGCTCTTCAAGATAGGGAAGGAGAGCTCGAGGCACGTTTCCTTCATTATTGTAGCTTGCAGGAGTATGGTTCTGCTCTTAAAGAGCTCCAAAATGCTTTGGAATTGGAGATGACCCACATCGAATTCTTGGGTATGAAGGTCGAGGCCATGGGAGTGGAAAACCAGAGGCTCTAGGCTGTGGTGCTTGTTAAATTCAGCGACGCTATCTATCATGCAATATCCATTCAGCGACGCTTATATGAGATTTCTTAGCGAATTTTGATTTTTAACTCCTAGGGCGGGTTTTAAGTTTAGGGAGTGCTTAAATTTGATCTAATGTATAGTGTAATGGGTAAGGAACTGCTTACAATGCCTAAACTCGTTTCACCTACTGTCTATTGAGTGTCTTCACAATGTCATTTCAACTAAGGAAAATTATGGAAAAATTCAAACTAGAAATTGAGCGGGCCTAACTAGAAATTGAGCGTGACAAACTTGAAATTGAGCGGGCCTAACTGGAAATTGAGCGGGCCAAACTAGAAATTGAGCAGGCCAAACTGGTAATTGAGCGGGCCAAACTGGAAATTAAGTGTGACAAACTAGAAATTGAGTGGGCCATACTGGAAATTGAGCAGGCCTAACTGGAAATTGAGCGGGCCAAACTGGAAATTATGAAATTGAGCGAGACTAACTGGAAATTGAGCATCATTCAAAGCATTCCTCAGAAGATCCATAAAGTATTCTTTTAGAACACCTTCATAGTTTAGTAGTGAAATTAAAGTCTTATTTAGGTACGTTTTCCCTTCATTCAGGTCTTTGTACCAATAGGTTTTAAAAAATGTACCAATAGGTTTTAAAAAAATAAGGAGCTCTTTGCTGTGAAATATATAGAGAGAGGGCAGAAGGTCAGAGAGACCTCTTGGATTTCAAAAATTGCTCTTTCTTTGCTTTTCCCATCTAGGTTTTGTTTCTTGATGGTTGTGGCATTCATAATTCAAATTAAACCAACTAAATTTTGGAAACCACTATTGCTAAGTTACAGTCTGAAAATCAGAATAGTTGAGCAGTCCTAGCCCCTAATTCATTGATGCTTGTTTGTTGAAACCATTGGATATTTTTCATTTTTTAGCCATTCCAATAAATTTCCACCAATCTGATAGATAATCAAATAAGCTTAACTTTTGGTTCTTATTCTTCTTCTTCTTTTTTCAATGCATCTTGATTTGGTTTTTATGTTGTACAAGGTTGTTTGGAATGTTGTTCAAAAATCCACTATTGAAAATCCTAACTTCCAAGAATCTGTGCTGCCAAATGACTGCTTGGAAAAAACTGCTAAATGCAGCAATAGGAGGTTGGTTTTCTTAATTATGTTATTTGTTTTGTAGGAGATTTAGATTGGAATGTTGTTCGGCACGGTTGTTCATACTCTTGTACTATCTTATCTTACATGGAGAACCGAATGGGACAATCAGGAAATTCAATTTCATTTATATTCTCTTTTCCTAATCAGGATTGATAAATACATTTCCAATATGAACAGAATTTTCATCTTTTTATATGTTCTTGGTTTATGAATGACCACCTTAGTGCCCATTTCACAAAAATAAGAATAAAATCACCCTCATCAGAAGGTAGGCAACCGTTGGATCTTCAAATCAATCATGCCAAGAGCCCACCCACCATCTAACAGCCAAGTGAAGGGAATTGACCGTGAAGTGCATCGAAATGACCGTGAATCTAAAAGGAATCGCTGGAAATGATCGTGAAAGGAAACGAATTGACCATGAAATGCATGAAAATGACGGTGAAGTGGAAAATGACCACTGTAGACAAAACCTTTTACCCAGCGGTTTTTATGAAGGAATACAAACTTCATTTACCAAATTAGACTAGCACGTGCGGACAGCGACTTTGAGGACAAAACTACCCCTCCTTTCACGGAAACGGATTGGGTACTCCCCCTGCCACCCGCCAATGGCGGAAGGTCGGTGGTTTGTGGGCCCCACCATGATGTATTATATTCATCCATGCCGTCCATATATTTTTTCATATCATTTTATGGTATGTGACAAAAAATGAGGTTTATCCAAATCTCAAGTGTACCACATTACAGGAAACAGTGTTGAAGAGTTATAAGCAAACTAAAACTTACTATTTATAGTAAAAACGAAATTGAAACAGGGAAACGACCGTCAAATCAGGGGTTTCTCGCAATTCCGAGAGTCGCAACCCGGCATAGCTGGGTTGGTTGGCTAAAGTAGCTCGTTCTACCCCAAAATCATATATTTTTCGTCGGCTAACTCATCCCGGATTGCGAGATACGCCTGATTTAAGGTCTGATGGTCCAGATCACTTCTGTCGCCGACCGGGCCTTTTCTGATCCATCTTTGCCATGTAATTGTCCGCGACCCGCTCTACATCAAAATGGTTTAGGCGTAGCAGCGCTCCTGCCTCCACTCTCCACTCTTCCAAGTCGTTCAAAAAATCAACTTTCAACAAATCGAGCTGAGGAAAACCTCCGCTGGAGCAAACCATTTTCTTTCCGACAAACGAACCTCGGCCTAATATGAACGTCCGAAGGTTTCGGAGCCTCTCCAGTGTAGGCAAGGGATCTTCCTCCAATAGAGACCATCTTAAAGACAGTATCACCAGGTTTTGTGGAAGTTGATCCGCCTGCGGGAGCTTTTCTATGTGCACTTTCAAATGCAGCTTGATCAAATTGCCGGGAAGCAACGTCAGGTCCAGAATTGTATTCTCCGAACCGAATTCCACTCGCAGCGATCGGAGATTGACTAAGCTGGACAGTGCCTTATTGCAGAAGCTTAAATCTCCAGATATTCCCAATTTCCTTAGGTTGGTCAGCTTACCCAAGCCCTCATCCATCCATGCATCGGCTTGCATCAGTGGTAAGGTTTGGATGTTTATTAAAGATCCTACGATCTGCGAATTTACAATATACCTATTTGCATGCAGGTGTCGTAGCCGCTTCATCTCCCGGATAGCATCAAGTAATTCGTTGATGCTGGTGAATTTCACATCGAAGGTCAGTAGGTTCCGAAGGTTCCTTGCGGATCGTGGAATCATTTTTAGCCTAGTCCCCCTCAATCCCAAGTACCTCAAGTGAATGAGTTGTTCAATACCACTAGGCCATGCACCTTCTAAATCAAGCACCCGTAGCAGTTTAAATCCCTTGAAGGGAAGCAGCTGGTTTTCCATCTGGAAGCACAACAAAGAGCGGAGGTGTGGAATGGAGGAGAATATTTCAGGGTAAGCATCCAGGTTGGAGTGAAAATGGACAGCGAGTCGACGCGATCTAGTTACACGGCTGAGATTCTCAGCAGAGATGCTGAGAAAATCTCCTTTCTCAGCCAATGACTTGGAGAGATCGTGGAAAAGACGAAAGATGCGAAAACTATTAATACCCCCACTTGAACTTTTTTTAGCGAGTTGAATCATACTTGGATGAAACAACTCTTTTAGACAGTCTTCCCCCACCTCCTCTACTGTTTGATCCCCTCTATGATGCAGTAATCCTTCTGCGGCCCACAATTGAATCAGTTTCTTAGCACGGAATTCATAGTCTTCCGGAAAAATATCCAAGTGCAGAAAACATGGTTTATAGTGACGGGGTAGATCTCTATAGCTCAAAGATAATATGCCGGAGACATTTACTTCTCCTCTGATAGACTCCCAACCAATGCTCTCGTATACATTCTTCCACTCCCTCGGTTCTTTCCTTGATAAGAGCTGTCCGATGGCTACGATTGAAAGAGATAGACCATGGCATTTTTCCACAATCTCTCTTCCCAAATCCTCCAAGTCCTGAGGGCAACCGCCATCCCGTCCTGGGAATGCTTTCCTACAAAATAATTCCCATCTCTCTTCATTGTTTAGAAATCGCAGTTTATGGATCTGGCTTCGTGCATCTGCGTTCAAAGCTACGTGTTTGTTGCGCGTGGTGAGCATGACCCTGCTTCCATTATTCATGTCCGGGAAGGCATCCTTGAGAGCATCTCATGCTTCATATGTACATATATCATCTAATACCATAAAGTATTTCTTCTCTTTCAAGTACTCTGAAATTATATGACTCAGATCAAGGACGTCCATCATCTTCACCCACTCAAGATCCCCTGCAGAGAGCACCATACAGCAATTTATGATGTTCTGCA
This sequence comes from Magnolia officinalis, assembly GCA_021015155.1. Taxonomy (NCBI): domain Eukaryota; kingdom Viridiplantae; phylum Streptophyta; class Magnoliopsida; order Magnoliales; family Magnoliaceae; genus Magnolia; species Magnolia officinalis. The sequence continues at coordinate 3,429,890 of JAJHSJ010000011.1, read as the reverse complement.
AAAGCTCGCTCACACTATACTCTTGTGATACAGTAATCCACGCACGAGTATCGAAATGTTTCTTAACAATATCAGTGTTATAAACTTTTTTAGCAAGAGTGGTCTTACTGAGACCACCCATTCCGACTATTGAAATAACACATCGTCGTGTCTCTCCCTTTGTCAACCGCGCCACCAAAACCTCCAAATCTTCCTCAAAACCAACAAAATCTGGTTCTTGATCATAAGGAGAAACGAGCCTCCTGTCTTGGCGGCTTAGACCAGCAGATCTCCCCCTTGCTCCCTGTCCTATATTTTCAATACCATAAACCGACCTTTTTTCGGAGATCTCACAGAATTTATTCTTTATCCGTTCGATCTTGAAGCCCACCTTACGGCGAACTATCAACTTATTGAAGATGAAAGAGTACCTTCGAATGCAGCCGCCCACAAATACTATTCGCCTCAAGGTTGCTATCTTGAAGACAAAGGTGTCGATGAGGTCCTCAGCATCGTATGCAACGTCTTTCACGTCCTGCACCCACTTCTTCACTCTTTCATCTCCTTCTTGTTTGGCATCAGCGTCTTCCAAGAAGGATGGGATCTGCCTAAATTCTTCCTTCAGCCGTTCAACTTGATCTAGAACCCCATGTAGCGAAATGGCTTCTTGAATGAAGTGGTCACTGAGTTTTTGGAGAAGGAGCTCGACAACGGACTCGGTAACGGCCATCTTTCCTCTCTTTTCTCTCACAATCACAAGAAAGAAATTCGGATTAAAGCCTTCTTTCTCTTGAGTTTATGTTTCGTGGTGTCTGGGATTTTGATACAAGTAGCCTGGTGGTATTCCCAAACGCCCCAAAAATTCGGCCGACTACTTTTGCTCAAAGAACGGGAAGGGATTGTGATGCAGTAAACATGGTGAGGCACACTAGGGTGTCCGTGGGAAATTCACACTGTCACATGTTCTGCTAAATTATTTCATGAAATGAGCAAAAAAAATGAGGCAGATACAAAGCTCAGGTGGGCTAAATAATTGATGGAGGGAGGACGTGAGGTCGAGCACCGTCTTCCTCAAGAGGATAACTATTCCGAATCCTCCTCAAGAGGATAACTATTCCGAATTCATGGAACTTCTTTGGACTCCTCAGGAGACTTCTCGAATCCACGTGGAAAAAAAGTAGAAAATAAGAATAAATTCTAATAAATTTGAAATTGATTAATCCAACCATAAAAACGAGTTCGCAACCCTTTAAATAAGAGTACCAAGCAATGGGAAAGAAATCAGAATCAAACTATAACTAAAACTCCTAGAAATCACGACTTACTATAAATAGTAAACTTACTATTTATAGACGGTCGTGATGTCTACTAGTGCGCAAGGTTTTCGGCCAAAAATAGTGTCCTATTTCGGCCAAAAATAGTAAGTGTCCTATTTGGCTTCACCAAACCGTTCTCCTAATTATTCTAAGCTCTTTTCACGTTGGGCGCAACTCCTAAAATCCGATGGATGAAGACTTATAATCAAACTAAAACTTACTATTTATAGTAAAAATGAAATTAAAACGGGGAATGACCGTCGATCCAGGGGTTTTTCACAATTCCAAGCGTCGCAACCTAGCGTAGCGGGGTTGATTGGCTAAAGTAGCTCGTTCTACCCCAAAATCATATATTTTACGTCAGCTAACTTATTTCGGATTGTGAGATACGGCCGATCTAAGGTCCAACGGTCCGAATCACTTCTGTCGTTGACCAGGCCTTTTCTGATCCATCTTGGCCATGAAACTGTCCACGACCCGCTCTACATCAATAATAGAAAACAGTGAACATCATACACCCACAGTTGAAACATTCACGAGCTACCAGAAGCTTTGAATCAGGCTAATATTTTTTATTATTTCAGTTCAACTCATTTTAAGGACTTTACAAGCATTTAGGCCACTTTATGAACAGTTTGATTACATGTAAACATCATAGCTTTAAAAAAGTTTGAAAGGTAGACAACCCTTTTCCACTATTTCTACTCCTATGGCAACTTGAGTTCCTAATCTATTTAATTTTTTGCCTTATATCTTAACACGATCTTCCAAAACAGATAGATGAAGTGGATTTTCCACAAATATTATGGTTCGCCTAACATGGTTTCCTGTGGTAGGAACTTTCTGCGCAACGCTTTTGCTGGAAATTATGCGAATTGGGTAAAGGACTAGGTAGCATGACCTAGCTAGAGATGGATGGGTAGCAATATATTCTAAGGGCCTGTTTGATTTCGAGGGATTTGGGAAATACCTGTGAAAAAGGTTATTATTACCCTTTTCCCGTTTGAATTTTCAAATGCACTTTCGCCTTGAAAATTGGTCCCAAAAAACTGACTTGCATTTGTGGACCCCAGTGTGATGTGCATGACATATCCACACCGTTCATCTATTTTATCGGAAGATTTTAGGTCCTAAGGCCAAAATTGAGACAGATGCAATGCTCAAACAGCCCATATCGCAAGAAACAATGGCCTTAAACGTCTGCCGTTAAAAGTTATTTTGTTTATTGGGCCCATATTAATGTGTATTTGTCATCTAGCCTGTTCACGAGGTCATAAAAACATTGATAAGGGATAAACACAAATATCAGCTTCAGCCAAAACTTCTAAGGGCCACAAAATTTTGTATACGGTAAACATTAAATTTCCACTGTTTTCTGTGGTGTGGTCCACTGGAGCTTTGGATTTGCCTCATTTTCGAGTTCATAGCCTTAAATGAGGCTGACGTATAAGATGAACGGTGTTGATTCATCACTTACATCACAGTGAGCCCTATATTCATTTGGCAGCCATCATCGGTATCAACGCCAAAAAGTAACGCCGTCAGCGTAGGCGCAGCAAACCATGGGTGAATTCTCTGATAAGTAATTATTACTTATTTATCGGGTATTTCCTGTTTCCTTCACAAATCAAATAGGCCCTAAAATGCAAATTATATTTCCTTCCTTGTCAATCATTCATCTAACTTTAAATTCCTTCCGACAATTACTTCTCCTCACAATAACAATTATAGCCATCACTAGTTGTTCACAACTATAACTGGCTTCAATCTTTAAAAAAATGTTATTATATAAATAAAATTAAATTAAAAATACATTCAAAATATTAACTTATCAGTGGCTCTCATCTCTAATAAATGTTGAAGCAAAAAGACACTCATTTTTAGAGATGTAGAAGTTATTGGTGGTGCGCATACGCTAGAAAAGTTGATTATAATGGCCATATGCTAAAAAAAAAATGCAACCGGAGGGAGTGGTGGTGGTAGCCCTGATTAATGCTTGAAAAAGGAAAAAATTAAAGTTATAGAAAAACAACAAAAGAAAAAGAAAAAGGCCCCCAATATTATTATTTAAAAAATAATAAAAAATAAAAACGTGATAGGTAGCTGGGCCTGTTTGTTTTTTCAAAACAATTGGAAATACCCTGTAAATGGCAATTATTACAATTTTATGTGGTCTGAAATTTCATAAGAATTTGTGCCTAGGGAATGGGTTCAAAAGAGATAATTTTAATTTTTGAATAATGCATATGATATATTCACTCTGTCTATTAGTTTTATTACAATATTTTGGAACGTGAGACAACAAATGAAGCAGATACAACACTCAAGTAGCCCACACCAAAAGAAATAATGGCCTCACAAACTTCACTGGAGTATTGGACATGCCTCAAATTTTTTTCCCGTGCTATGAAATCAACTGGAATAATGGATGAACAGTATGGATAAGCGAAATGCATCACAGTGCGACCACGGATATTTTGTAATATTCTTAGTTGTTGTGTCAAAAAGGTAAGCAGTCAAATCCGGTGTATTATAAATGCATGGGAAAATAATTATCACTTTACTAGTTCCCTAGAAAATCAAACACGCTGTAAACCTTTCAAAATTTGGAGTGTTCTTTTCATTCCTTTCAGTTCACGGAGGTAGACCTGAAAAAATAGTCGTCCGCTCGTTGTCACCCAATGGCACACGTTTTCGGTTGATGAATTTGGTGTCTTTTCCGATTAAAAAAACACGGTGACTCTGTTCGAACTGTTTGCAGACGCGGATTGGACACTGACGCTGTCAGTAGCTAGCTGGTAGCTACTGGATGGTGCTTTGTGGGCCCTACCATCATATACTTGTATTATTCACGCCATCCATCCATTTTTCCAAATCTCAAGAAACAGTCAGGCGGGAATTGAGCTACGGGAAAGGATTGGCTACTCCCCCTAGAGCTGTACACGAGCAGACTAAGGCTCGAGTACTCGCTCGACTCGACTCGGAATACTTGACTCGTACTCGACTCGTCAGGTGTTAGAGCCGAGTACGAGTAGTTTTTTCCTACTCGTTTTGAATTCGAGTAGAGTACGAGCAAAGTAGTACTTGACTCGCTACTCGACTCGATACTCGACTCGGTGCTCGACTCGGTACTCGACCAGGGCCATATATATACAACTAAAGCCCTATTTCTCGGTCGCTTTCAACTTTCGCTCGCCCCGCCCAAATCGAAAAACCAAACCCTCCCTTCCCTTCCCTCCCACCCATCGTCCAGAGCTCATCCCTTCTACCTTACCCTTCATTCCCCCCCCCCCATTTCTTCTCTCTCTCTCTCCCTCTCTCTCTCTCCTCCCCCTCCTCTCTCTTCTCTCTCTCTCTCTCTCTCGTCCTCTCTCTTCTCTCTCTCTCTTCTCTCCAGAGTCTCTCCCTCTCCTCTCTCTCACTCTCTCTCTTCTCTTCTCTCTCTCTCTCTCTCTCTCTCTCTCTCTCTCTCTCTCTCTCTCTCTCTCTCTCTCTCTCTCTCTCTCTCTCTCTCTCTCTCTCTCTCTCTCTCTCTCCCTGTCGCTCGCGGCTCGTTCCTACAGCCTGTCCAGTGCTGCTCGCCTGCTCGTCCCTACCCTGCCCAGTGCCCCTGTCCCTGGCCTACCCGACGCCCCTGTGCGCAACTCGTCCCACCCCTGCCCGATGCCCCTGTCCATCCATCAGGTAAGAATTTCGTTTTGAATCTGTTGCTTTCTAATGTTGATTTTGATGGATTACAGAATCTGTGTTGGGCCCACCATTTTGTGTCCGGTGCCCCTGTCCGTCCGCAAATTTTCTTGTGTTGGGCCCACCATTTTGTGTGTATGCTGTCCAAGCTGGACGGCGGATGATTCTGAACAATATATTTGAACTTTAACATACAATGGTTTTTTTCAGCCATTTTATTGCTCGTGTGCTCGTACTCGGAGTCGACTCGAAAACTCGGACTCGACTCTACTCGTTTATTACTCGTACTCGGGCGAGTAGAGTACGAGCAGGGGGTCCCTGCTCGTTGGCCGAGTAGAGTCGAGTACGAGCAGCCCTCGGGCGTTAAGAGCCGAGTACGAGTAGGGCGATACTCGACTCGACTCGACTCGTGTACAGCTCTAACTCCCCCTGACACCAGCCCTGTGGCTGGTGGTCCGCGCTCTGTGGGCCCCACCATGATGTATGTGTTTCATCCATTCCGTTCATCCATTTTTACAGATAATTTTAGGGCTTGATACCAAAAAATAAAGGGATATAAATCTCAGGTGGAACACACCACATGAAAACAATAGAGATTGGATATCCACTATTAAAATCCTCCTAAGGCCTACTGTACTGTTTATTTCACATCCAATCTGTTGATTAGGTCATACAGCCCAGATGAAAGGAAAAAACAAAAATCAGCTTGATCCAAAACTTCTATAGCCCCCAAAATGTTTTTAATGGTCAACGCTCATTCAACACTGTTTCCTGCAATGTGGTCCACTTGAGATTGGGATTTACCTTTTTTATGGTCTCCTACTGTAAACTGATCTGTAAAAATAGATGGAAGGCATGGATGAAACACATACATCATGGTAGGGCCCACATAACACCGACCACCAGCCATTGGCTGGTGTTATGGGGAGTAGCGAAGAGAAGGACCTCTCCTAGGAGAGGTCCGAGCGTAGCTTAAGCTTCTCCAATTATAGTTATTAATAGCTCCCATCCTAAACTTCTTGGTCCCACAAAAGTTTTAGATGAAGTTGGCATTTGTGTTTTCACCTCATCCACGTCAGTATGACCTAGTCAACAGGTTGGATGGCGAATAGACATTAGTGGCCGTAGGTAGTTTTCAACGGTGGGCATTCAATCACCACTGTTTTCTTAGGGTGTGGTTCACTTGAGACTTGGATCTGTCTAATTTTTAGGCACATGCCGTTAAAATAATCTGGAAAAATAAATGAATGGCATGGATAAATTAGATATACGGTGCTGGGCTTACAGAGCACTGTATAATAGTCCCCTGGCTATTGGCAGCCTCAGTAGGCAATCCGTATCCACCGTGTGTAGCCTCTGAGCAGGACGATAAAATGAATGAAATATCAGCCGTCCGTATTCAGAAGTTTTACTATTCCCTATGGTGGATAGGGAAAAGGATACCGGGCCCCATGTGTACGTATGAAATTTGGCAGTATAAAATGCAGGCTTTGATTCAGCCAATGTCTTCAATGGTTGGTGTGCTAGAGCATAGGACGCGGATTAGGCATGGCCCTAACCATGGGCCCACTTTGATATATGTGTTGTAAATCCATGCTGTCCATCCGTTTTCCCATGGTACCAAAGCAGATCCAAATCTCAGGTGTACCTTATAGTAGGATGGAATACCCACCTCTCCTCTAAAAACTTTTTAGGAGCTACAATAGTTTTACATCAAGCAGATATTTGTATTTGCCTTTCATCCAAGTTTAAGTGACTTTATCAACAGGATAGCTGGCAATAAACACTACCATGGGCCTTAGAAAGCATTACTCTCATGTATCATGGTTCACTTGAGATTTGGATGTGCTTGGTTTCTCTGACAATGCCTTAAAATGATTTAGCCCTACGGTCAGAACCGCACCCATTGGGAGTTCACACCCAATCAGCGGCCGAATTTCTTGGCGTTGCGTGGAGCACCAATGCCCCCGGATGAAGTGCTAAGATTTTAAAATTTTTCGTGCATGTGTCGGCCTAGAATATCCTGTGAATTTATACATCCATCAATCTATGAGTTAAATCAAGCTAACCAAGCTGAATCAAGCCGGGCTTCCAGCTGAGCCGGGCCGGCACTACCCTAGTTTGAGTTAAGTTTGTTTTTTTTCGCACGAGCTTCACTCTAAGGCTTGGTTTAGTTTGAACTTCTATTCGAAGCAATCCAAGCTGAACTTTTTCAAACCAATCCTAGTCGAGCTTAATTTGGAGCTGGCTTGGTTTATGTCCAGTTCTACATGCCAAAATGATACATGTGCCATCCATTTTGTTAGCCAATTTTCAAATTTTCAAACATCAACCAATAAATAAGGATCCCATGTCGACAGGAAACATTGCTGATTGAGCACCCCTAAATGCCCCAGATCTGACAGTGGCAAGCTGCCCAATCCAATCAAACTCGGATTTCAGCAGTGACCCCTCTAATACCCAGGTCAGTACTGGTTAGTGCTCAGTGGGGTCCACCATGATAAATCTGTTTTGTCCACACTGTCCATTCAATTTTCCCTCTCATTTGAGGACATGTGCCAAAAAAAGAGGTGAATCCAAATCACAGGTGAACCACATAATAGGAAATACTGGTGGACCCATGGAACACTGACCAATACCAACCTGGTTACAGGAGGGTCACTACCGTTTCCGAATCCAATCGAACACCAACCTCGGGTATGCAGATTACAAGCGAACTTTTTGTAACAGGAAGCTATGTGGGGCCCACCGTGATGTTTGTGAGAAATTTAACCCATCCATCTATTTTTTTTTCTGATCATGTTAGGACATGCACCGAAAAATTAGGTAGATCTAAAATTCAAGTTGGCAAGACACGACAAAAATAGTAAGGATTCAATGTTGCAGTGAATCATTCATGAGGCCACAAAAGTTTTGGATCGATCTAATATATTTTGATAAGTTCATCTCAGTAGGAGTGACCTTATAAACGGTATGGATGGCATATAAACATTATAGTGGATCCCAAGGAGGTTTCAATGATAGGCATTTCCCTTCTTATTGTTTCATGTTGTGTGGCCCACTTGAGTTTTGGATTTGCCTCATTTTTAAGTCGATGTTCTAACATTAGTTGGCAAAACGGATGGATAAGGTGGATTTCTCGATGGGCTGCATCTTGCTCCCCGTCGCATGAAATTCTTCCAAAGGCTTTCTATGCATTATGCAAGAACTTCCTACAACCTGAAGTTAGGTAGGGACCACCCTGATGTTTGTCAATCTATCCTGTACATCCATTTTTCCAAATAATGATAGGACATGGGCCTAAAAATGAGGTAGATCTAAAACTCAAGTGGGCTAAATGACAGAAAATAGTGAGGATTGAATGTCAACCCCTAAAACATTCAAGGGGGCCATAAAAGTTTTAGACCAGGCTAATATTTTTATGTTTTTATTTCATCTCGATAGGAATGACCCTATGAATGGCATGGATGGCATATAAATGCCATGGTGGACCTAGGAAGGTTACAATAATAGGCATTTCCTAACCACAACCCCATTAATGGGACGCGAACCCTAACACTAGCTAGGTCAGTATCAAAGGACCCTATTGTTGCCAATTCAATCAAACTAGGTCACACGTATAAATGAGGGCCTAGATTGGTTGTTCATGTGAGAGTAAGATGCGCGGACGTGCCAGAATATACTGGACTCAAAGGTTTTGATTAAATCATCGATGTCCCCCACATTGAGATGGATAGATTGGAGACTAGACCGGGATCCCAGCTATCCTCTCAACCACTGGTTTATACTTCATTCAAGCAACTTATGAATGGTAGGGGTTAGCCCTTTCGAATAAGTTCTTTTTACATTGTGATAATAAATGTGAACCTACAACCTTAACGACTTTTTCTTTCATCAGTCTTTAGATTTGTATGTCTATTAAATGAATAAGAATGTATAGATAAACAAAATAAGGCTAAACAATGTCAACTTTATTGATATTTAAAATGTATCACCCATTACATTCGATAAAGTAATAATCAACAAAAAACATAAACGAAACAAAATAAAGATAAATTAAGGAAAGATAAACGTAAAATAGATAGACATGTTTGGTGTCAAGCCTTGAGCTCTTCTTTGTGTATTCCTTTCATAGCTTGTAAAGGCATTGCCACCCCTTGTGAGGCTTCCTTGTTGCTTTTGGATCCTTAGCTCTCACGTCATAGTTCTGGACATGGTAATCTACTTGATTGATCCAGAACTTATTGCTTTCATTAAAAAGAAATGACTCTAGTCAAATTTGAAGTCGTTGGCTTTCTGGATCTTCTTCTTGAGAATTTTGGGCTCACAGGACAGCTCAGATTTTGGGCTCATATTACATAAGATGAGTTCTGAAAAAGTTATCACAAGTTCATGTGAGAACTATTGAGCATTCCTACACACATACACCTTCTTCCGTAAGCACCCATGCACACTTTTGCACACGTGTCATGGGTACAAAATCTGGACGGTCCATGTGATGTTGCATCCCTTGAAACTTCACAAGCCTAACTTTCAGCCTGATCCAAAACTCTAGTGGGCCATGGAAAAAGGAAATAATTTCTCCCTTGATTTGCATTTCTCTTTGCTATGGCCGATTAGAGTTTTGGATCAGGCCGAAAATTGGATCAATAAAGTTTCAAGGGATGACGCATCATGTGGACTGTTCAGATTTTATGTCCATGACACGTGTGCAAAGGTGCGCATGAGTGTTCATGTAAGAAGGTGTCCGGGTGAGTATTCCTATATGTGTGTGTACTAGGTAATCATGTCATCCATTCATCTCTCCATATCATTTTAGGAAGGTGCAGCCCTTACCTTGGGGATCAGCTTGATGTATATTATGTATCCATGATGTCCATCCATTTCTCCATATCATTTTAGGGCATTGTCCCAAAAATGAAGCAGATCCAATTATTAGGTGTAACAAACCATATGAAAAAGTGGTGATTGACCATTAATGGGTCACAAAAGTTTTGGATCAAGCATGTCTGTTTCTTTTATTTATTTATTTTTTTGCCCTCACCCTCTTTACTCACATTCATTAGGACCTTATCAACCGATCAAGTTGATAAGTTGCACCCCGTGCATTCAATCACCACTGTTTCCTATAGTACGGTCCACTTAATTGATAATTTTTTATCAGCAACATTTTTAAGATAATACCCTAAAATGATATGGGAACGTGGATACAGAATACAGACATCAAGGTGGACCCGTGGTAAGGGTTGCACCGTCTTGGGTGAGTTTAGGGTCTCACGTAATCCGCTCTGAGTGATTCCACCATGGTGGCCCCATATCAAAATCTATGGTAGGAGTTGCATCTGCATTATTATCTATGGAGTGGCCTATATTAGTTATGAATCTAGCTTATTTTTGGCCCACAGCCTAAGACTATACCCAATGATGGAGTGGCCTATATTAGTTATGAATCTAGCTAATTTTTGGCCCACAGCCTAAGACTATACCTAATGATGGAGTGGATTTAACACAATGGTAGACCCAGATAGCTTTGATGCTGTAGAGGATTCCTGTCCTGTATTGCCACCCTTAAAAACAAGATAGCTTTGATGCTGCAGAGGATTCCTGTCCTGCATTGCCACCCGAAAAAAAAAAGATAGCTTTGATGCTGCAGCGGATTCCTGTCCTGTATTGCCACCCGAAAAAAAAAAAATAAATAAATAAATAAAATCCTGTATTGCCACCCACTCGTCCTCTCCTCTTCCGTCCAAATTCTTGCACATTTTATCTTATCTGGAGAGAGTAAGGAGGGGACCCATATAGTCACGCATCAGGTATCTTCTAGCCCGAATTTCTTGCACGTCTTATCATTTATACAGAGAGAGAGAGAGAGAGAGTCAGGAAAGGACCGCCGGTCTCCAGCTGAGAACGGGCAGCATCTTTGAGTGGCCACCGTGATCCATGGGTCTTATCCACACTGGTCCATCCATTGTTTCGTATCATTTCACGGGATAAGTCCAAAAAATGAGTAAGATCCAAGGCTCAAGTGCTCCTGGGTCTTATCCACACCGTCCATCTATTGTTTCACATCATTTTAGGGAATAGGCCCAAAAATGAGTAAGATCCAAGACTCAAGTGCACTACACCACAGGAAGCAACGGTAATAATGATTCTCACCGTTGAAACTTTTACGGGTTCACCATGATGTTTAGTTGCCATCCAACCTATTCATAAAGTCACGTAGACCTAGATGAAAAGAAATGTAAATATCAACTTCATCCAAAACTTCCATGGCCCTGGGAATTAGTTAGAGTTTAATCCCCACTGTGAACTCTACCTTAGCCTTCGATTTACCTTTTTTTTTTTTGTCATATCCAGCATTTTTGATCCATGCAATTGATTGGCATTAAATTGTATTAGATGGAATTAACATCATTATTACACAATAATTATAACGTTTGGAAATACTGTGGCAAGGTATCCATCTAATCTTATGTTTGGAATAAAAAAAAATTAATACAGGAAACAGAGGATTTAACTGACCAAATTCACAATGGATATCATCCGCTTATAATCATATATAACTATATATTACTAGAAATTCACAATGAGGATGAACACATGCCTCAATGTGGGGCCAGTGGATTTCAAAATTTATATAAATTTCGCATGGACCAAATGCAATTCTATTAATTCCATCCACCTAATCCCAACTTTTCCAGTACTCTCCCCATGTTGTATGGAAACGCAGGGACCAAATGTAATTATATACCACTTAATCCCACCTAGTATGCTCTGCCAAACGGAAACGGATTGGCTACTTCCCTGACACCAGCCAATGGCCAGTCGTTGGTGCTCCATGGGGTCCAACATGGTGTATGTGTTTCATCCATGCCGTCCATCTATTCTTACATATCATTTTACAATATGAGACAAAAAAGAGGTATATCTCAATCTAAATTGGACCACATTACAGGAAACCGTGTTTAATTAGCGTACCATTAAAAACATTTCGGGGGCATAAAAGTTTTGGATCAAGCTGATTTTTATTTTTTCCCCTTCATCTGGGCCTGTACGACCTAATCAACAGATTAGATGTCAAATAAACAGTACAGTGAGCCTTAGGATGATTTTAATGGTGGATATCCAATCTCTATTGTTTTCATGTGGTGTGGTCCACCTGAAATTTATGTACCTCTCATTTTTGGTATCAAGCCCTAAAATGATATTTAAAAATGGATGAACAGAATGGATGAAGCACATACATCATGGTGGCCCACAGAGCAACGACCATCAGCTCCGGGGCTAGTGTCAGGGGGAGTACCCAATCCGTTTCCCTGCCAAACGCCCCAACAATGATAAGAAAAAGAGAAAATTAAGTGTGGACCCCACCTTTTAGCCAGCTGGTTTTATGAAAGAAGACAAACCTTGTTTTGCAGGTTGGACCTCCACGTGCGGTGACAGAATTTCCAGACGAAAATACCCCTCCTTTCACGTAAGCGGATTGGGTACTCCCCTGCCACCATGCAATGGTGGATGTTCGGTGGTCCATGAGCCCCACCATGATGTATGCTTTTCATCCATGCCATCCATATATTTTTCCACATCATTTTATGGTATGAGACAAAAAATGAGGTATATGCAAATCTCAAGTGTACCACATTACAGGAAACCGTGTTAAATGAGCATCAACCATTAAAAACTTTTTGGGGGCCCATTGTGATGTTTGTGAGAAATCCTCCCCATCTAAGTTCATTCATAGGGTCACAAAGACCTGGATGAAGAGGAAAAACAAATTTCGTAATGATCCAAAACTTTTGTAACCCCTAAAAGGGTTTCAATGGTAGACATTCAATTCCCCACTATATTTTACAGTGTGGTCCACTTGATAGTTAGATCTATCTTATTTTTCGTCTCAAGCCTTAATATGAGCTCGCCAAATAGATGGACGATTTGGATATAACACAGACATCATGATGGGACCCACAAAAGCAACGCAATATATATAAAAAAAGGGAAAAAAAAAAAAAAACAACACAGACTGCATCGATATATCGACAATATGTAGATATATCGACAAAATAAAGCATCGATATATCGACATATTGTCGATATATCGACGTTACATGGAATTTTTTGGTTAAGTCGCTGGACAAATGAGGACTTAATTCGATATTATCGACCATATGTCGATATATCGACAAAATCAAACATCATATTGTCGATATATCGACAATACATGGAATTTTTTTTGCCCCGCCGATTTTCATGCTTGCCCCGCCGATATATCGATATATCGACATATTGTCGATATATCGATATATCGACATATTGTCGATATATCGACGATACATGGAATTTTTTTTGCCCCGCCGATTTTCATGCTTGCCCCGCCGATATATCGATATATCGACATATTGTCGATATATCGACGATACATGGAATTTTTTTTGCCCCGCCGATTTTCATGCTTGCCCCGCCGATATATCGATATATCGACATATTGTCGATATATAGATATATCGACATATTGTCGATATATCGACGTTACATGGAATTTTTTTTGCCCCGCCGATATACTGATATATCGACATATTGTCGATATATCGACGTTACATGGATTTTTTTTTCCCGCCGTTTTCTAGTTTGCCCCGCGATTTTTCATGCTTGCCTCGCCGATTTTCTAGTTTGCCCCGCCGTTTTTTATGCTTGCCCTGCCGATTTTCTAGTTTGCCCCGCCGTTTTTCATGCTTGCCCCGCTGTTTTTCTAGTTTGCCCCGCCGTTTTTCATGTTTGCCCTGCCGTTTTTCTAGTTTGCCCAGCCGTTTTTTTAGTTTTGTCCCGCCGCTTTTCATGTTTGCCCCGCCGTTTTTTTGTTTGCCTCGCCGTTTTTCTAGTTTGCCCCGCCGTTTTTCATGTTTGCCCCGCCGTTTTTCTAGTTTTGCCCCGCCGTTTTTCATGTTTGCACCGCCGTTTTTCTAGTTTGCCCCGCCGTTTTTCATGCTTGCCCCGCCGTTTTTCATCCTTGCCCCGCCGTTTTTCATGTTTGCCCCGCCGTTTTTCTAGTTTGCCCCGCCGTTTTTCTAGTTTTGCCCCGCCGTTTTTCATGTTTGCCCCGCCCTTTTTCATGCTTGTCCCGCCGTTTTTCATGCTTGCCCCGCCGTTTTCTAGTTTGCCCCGCCATTTTTGCCTCACCGTTTTCTAGTTTGCCCCGCCGTTTTCTAGTTTGCCTCGCTGTTATTATAGGCTACAAATATGGCTACGGTTATAATCCGTAGCTATAGATTTTTTATTTTATTTATTTATTTTTTTTTTGCTGTTGTAATCCCACCATCTTTTGTGGGTCCCATTATGAGGTTTGTGTTATATCCAAACCGTCCATCGATTTAGCGAGCTCATATTAAGCTTGAGACGTAAAATAAGACAGATTTAACTATCAAGTGGTGGGCCCTACAAAATTTTTAACGGTGAAAATCAGTTTTCCCACTGCTCTTTGTGGTGTGGTCCATTTGATTTGGATATGATTTTTTTTTTTGGATAATGCTCCAAAATGATCTCTAAATATGGATGAACGTTGTGGATATAATAAATACATAATTGTGGGGCATGTAACTTTGATCTCTTTTGAGCCGTTCGTACAACTCTTGGCTGGAGGAGCGTCAGCGCTCTTCTTCGAAAGCGAGGGGTATTTTCGTCCTCAAATTCGCTCTCCGTACGTGGAGGTCCAACTTGCAAAAGAAGGTTTGTCTTCTTTCATGAAACCAGCCGGCTAAAAGGTGGGGTCCACAGACCTAATTTTCTCTAAGAAAAATGAACGTACGGTGTGGATAAGACGGCCCCTTAAAGCTGAGGGTCGTTTCCACGGAAAGAGCGGCAGCGTGCGATGGGAGAGTGTGCAGTGTCATATCTCAGCCAATTCATGCACTCAAGTGTCAGTGGGCCACGGGATGCTAGGCGGCTGGGAGATTTTTAAAAAAGTCATACCACCCTACCCATGTGCCTGTGGGCCACGTAAGGACAGCTGCCTGCCACCGTAATTTGGCAGTTTTTGACACTTGACAGGCAGGCATTCGGTGTTGCACATGCGTGTCATGCATTAACTCAGGTAATCCGTGTCCGTGGGCACGAGGAAGGTTTTAACGGTGGATATCTGAAGTGACGTCACCAAGCTCTTTAGACCCACATAACGCATGCTCTGTATCCGTACCGTTCAACCATTCGTAGAGATCGTTTTTATGGCATTAGAAAAAGAATGAGATAGAACTAAAGTTCAAGTGCACCCACCACATAATTACGGGAGAGTCACACCCACCATTGAAACAATTATAGGGCCACCATGATGTATTCTTGAGATCCAACATATTCATAAGTTAACATAAAGATAGATGGAGTGAAAATAAAAATATCAGCTTGAACTGAAACTACTGCAGCCCTTAAAGAAGCTTTGAACGGTGGATGTCACTGCCCCTATTGTTTTCAATGGTGGGTCGACTTGAACTTTATATCTATCTCATTCTTGTTCTTATGCCATGAAACAGTCTCTCCAAATGGATGGACGGTATGGATACAACACATGCATCATGGTGAGGTCCACGAGCTTGGTGACGTCACTTCAGTTGCCATCTACCTGTTCATGTAATGTGGCCCGCTTGACTTTTTTTTAAGCCTAATTTTTTTGGCTCATATCACAAAATGATCTAGCCAAAAAGATGTACAGAGTGGATTTAACAAAAAAAAAAATTTATGATGAGCCTGTCACTACAAATACTTATTGCTGCAAGTCCTTGGATCTGTGTTTGTGACAATTGGCTTAGTATCACTAGTTCAAAACATCATAAACATGGGCCACATGTGATGTACAGATCGAAAGATACATCTACCCATTAATAATGCAAGTTGAACAATGTAAAATAAAGACAACAAGAGAACCGAAGGTAGAGATGAAGTGACAGCCAATCACGATGTCACAAGTATAACTAAGATTTTGAACACGTCATGAAAAATACACTCAACTGTATTATTGAGAGATTTTCAAAATATCAGCATTTTTTTAAATTAGGTATTTATACCCAAAAATCCCTCCATATATATGATATCTGAAAAAGTTCTTGGACGTCGTATGTTTACCAAGTCATTCCTTTGATTGTATGGAGAAGATGTGAAATGTTAAATTTATCCAGAGAGAGAGAGAGAGAGAGAGAGAGAGAGAGAGGACTGAGGAGACATGATGTAAAACCAAGAGATGCCTGTTGTCAAAGAAAATTGACTCCCTGGAAATAAATAAATAAATAAAAATAATGAAAGTTATATGGGACTCGGTTTAATATTCTTGAGAAATTCACTCTGTCTATCAATTTTGTAAGCTTTTATTAAGATATAATTCCAAACATTAGGTGGATCTAAAACTCACATGAGCTACACAATAAGAAAATTGAGAATGTAAATACCCATGGTTGAAATATACTGAAGCTCGTGGTGATGCTTCTATATCATTTAAACCATTCATAAGGTTATTTACACTGGGATGAACTAATGTAACAAATGTCATTCTCATCCAAAACTTAAATGATCTTGAAAAGGTTTAACAATAGGTGTTTATATTTTCACTTTTTCTGACCAGGTGACCCACACTAGTTTCGGATTTGCCTCATTATTTGGCTAATGTCCTTGCATGAGATTGAAATTAATGGATAGAGTGGATTTCTCAGCGACATAGTGATGAGATCCACACATAAAATACTAACATGCTAGTTAGGCAAGTCAGGCAAATTCAATTCGCAAGGGAAAATATAAAAGAATATCACATGGTGACCTAATACTATGGAGCTTACCATGATGTATGTGTCTCGTCCATGTGGTCCATCATCTTGCCAGCTCATTTTAAGGCATGACTTCAAAAATATAGCAAATTAAAATCTCTAGCAGACCACACTACGGAAACCGTGTAATTAAACCGTCACCATTAAAAAATTCTTGTGGGCCACAAAAGTTTTGGATCAATTTGATGTTTATGCTTTCTTTTCGTCCAGGCTTGCTTAACTTAACCAACATGTTGAATTGCAATAAACGTTACCATAAGATCAGGAAGGTTTTCAATAGTAGATGTCATTATCCCCACTATTTTCAGTGGTATGGTCCACTTAAGCTTTGGATCTACTTCACACAGTCCCAAATGAAGTAGATACAAATCTTAGGTGGACCACACCACAAGAAACGGTGGTCATTTAACACAAATCTAGCATAAGTAGCAGCTAATCCAAAACTTTTGTGGCCTTTAAGAAGCAAATCCAAAACTCACAGGGCTACCCGGTATGAAAAAGTGAGAATATAAACACCCGCAGTAAAACCTAGTGTAAATAACTTTTTCAGTTTGAATAATATATAAGCATCATGATGATAGGCTTCAAGAAAATTTCAACAGGTAGGTATTAATATTTCACTTTTTCCTATCATGTGGTCTACCTAAGTTTTGGATCTAACTAATTTTTAGAATTATGTCTCAATATGAGTTTGTATAACCAATGGATGGAGTGGATTTCTCATGAACATTGCATTGGAGCCCCATGTAGTTTTTGGATTTTGTTGGCGGAGAAAGGTAAAAATACTACTTTTCCAACTAGTATTTTTATTACTAATATCTTTTATATCAAGTCCTATCTCTTAAGGCAAATTAGAATTTTCACATCCTCTTTGTACAGTAGTCGAAGGAATGTTTTAAAGAACTTGGATTATCATACAATCATAGGAATTTTCAGATAAAAATCCCATTAAAATATCATGTTTTATTTTAATATTGTCGCAATATAAATGACTCAAACTAGCAAAATCTCCAATGAAATTTTTGTTTAAATGTAATTAATATTTAAATTTAATTATTAATTTACAATTAACATTTTTATTTTTAAAAAGATTTTTTCATAATACTCGAGAAGAGCTATCAAATTTTGAAAACCTCATAAGAAATTCTTGGGCAGTGAAATTGTCGGGAAGATTTATCACTATCATGATTAAGAGCACCTAACTATTAAACATTGGGGCATCCATACTCGAAATTGATGAAAACATGTGCAAGATTGGAGCTGCTCTTCGAGATCAAGTGTGTAGATCCGTGTATCACATCAACATGATGTGCGTCGTGAGTGTAATTAGTAAACTAAAGACTAAGAGAAATTAACCAAAGGTTCAAATTCTTCCTACAGTATGACTGTAGTCATTTACCACACATGTTTTATGCCGTGCATAAAACCCGTAAATGTGACATCCATCCCAAGAAGTCTTTAATGGTGGGTGTTCAGTAACCCATTGCTTCCTATAGTGTGGTCAACCTACCTTGAAATGAGCTGGAATTTGAAATTGGGTAATACTAGTTTCTTCAATTGGTGGCCGACAAAGTACTGCACTGAGTCACTTCCGAGTGGGAGTCCACATCCGTTTCTATTTAAATTGGGTAATATTATTTTATTCAATTGCCAGTGAAATTCGAAATCTTTTCTCCTTTTTCCTAACTTATTTTGTAGTGCGGTCCACCTGCCTTAAAATGAGCTGGACTTGAGCTGGAGTGAGGCCCACCTGCCTTGAAATGAGCGGAATTCGAAATTGGGTAATATTATTTTCTTTAATTGGTGGAGCCTACAAAGCACTACACCGAGTCACTTCTTAGTCAGAGTCCACCTCCCTTTCTATTTAAATTGGATAATAGTATTTCTTTTTTCAATTGGCAGTGGAATTCGAAATTTTTACCTCTCCTTTTTTATAACTTATTTTGTAGTTTGGTCCACTCGCCTTCAAATGAGCTGGAATTGAGCTAGAGTATGGTCCACCTGCCTTGAAAATGAGTTGGAATTCGAAATTGGGTAATAGTATTTTCTTCAATTGGTGGGGCCTACAACGCACTGTATTGGGTCACTTCGGAGTGGAGTCCACCTCCCTTTCTATTTAAATTGGGTAATATTATTTTTTTCAATCCGCGGTGGGATTCCAAATGTTTACCCGTTACTTTTTTTAGAACATATCCGTTGTGAGTTACCATTTGGCATTTCTTGAAGGGAAATTGACCGTACTAGCTTTGATACATGGATAAATTCTCTAAAAAGATTAAACCTTTCAAATATTCTAAGGATGGCCTTCTGACAAGCTTCTGAAAATTACTTGGATCAAAATGCCCTTTGTCCTTGATTCAGTAGTTGTATGGTTTTTCAGTGAATAAGAAGTTACGTCGTATTTAATGACGTGTATGGGACCCTTTTTTTTCGCGTGGCAAGGCCCAACTTGTGGGACCCACACTAATGTATGTGTATAATCCACGCCACCCATCCTTCTTGCCATATCATTTTAGGGCTACGGTCCAAATATCAGCCTGATCCAGAGCTAGTGTGAGCCACAAAATAGAAAATAATGGTGATAGTGTCACCCATTGTTGATACTTTCCAGGCTTATTGCAATGTTTGTTAAAAGTGGACACGGCACAAGGTGGGACTTTTTGGGCCCACAGCGAGCTGTCCGACAAGGTGGATGGAACATATCACCCCATTGTGGGTCTTAGGCTATGGGACCAATGACTAACATTTCATTTGGTAGTAAAGGACGTGAATATGTGACAACAACAACCCATATAACATGACAACCATAACCATGCAAACCACGACTCATATGGGCCCACATTGATGTATGTGTATGATTTAGTGATCGTACGAGCCACATAACAGAAAATAATGGTGACTGTTGAAACTTTCCAGACTCACTGTGATGTTTATTAGAAGTGAAAACTGCCCAAGCCAGGACTTTTTGGGAAGCTGGCCGACAAGGTGGATGGAACAGATCACCCCAATGTGGGATTTAAGTTATGATACCAGTAGCAAGATAGTAAAGGAAGTGAACACATGAAAGCAACGATCCATTTAACATGACAACCATGATCCATTTAACATGACAACCACGATCCATGCAAACCACGACTCATATAACATGATAACCACGACCCATAACATGGGTCGTTGTGGTTGTGATGTTATATGGGTTGTGGTTGTCATGTTATATAAGTCATGGTTTGCATGGGTCGTAGTTGTCATGTTATGGATCGTGGTTATCATGTTAAATGGATCATGGTTTTCACATGTTCACTTCCTTTACTATCTTGCCACTGTACCATAACTTAAGGCCCACGTTGGGGTGATCTGTTCCATCCACCTTGTCGGCCAGCTTGTTGTGGGCCCAAAAAGTCATGATTTGAGCAGTTTCCACTTCTAACAAACATCACAATGAGCCTGAAAAGTTTCAACAGTCATCATTATTTTCTATTATGTGGCCCACACGAGCAGTGAATCAGGCTGATACTTGGGCCCTAGCCCTAAAATGACAAGGCAAAAAGGATGGGCTGCATGGATTATACACATACATCAATGTGGGCCCATATGGGTCGTGGTTTGCATGGATTGTGGTTTGCATGTTAAATGGATCGTGGTTTTCACGTGTTCACTTCCTTTACTATCTTGCCACTGGTACCATAGGTTAAGCTCCACGATAGGGTGATCCGTTCCATCCACCTTGTCGGTCAGCTCACCATGAGCCCAAAAAGTCCTGACTTGGGCAATGTCCACTCCTAACAAACATCACAGTGAGCCTGGAAAGTTTCAACGGTCACCATTATTTTTTGTTACGTGGCTCACACGAGCACTGGATCAGGCTGATACTTGGGCCCTAGCCCTAAATGACACGACAAAAAGGATGGGCGGCATCGATTATACACATACATCAATATGAGCCCATTTGTGTCGTGGTTTGCATGAGTCGTAGTTGTCATGTTATATGGATCGTGGTTGTCATGTTATATGGATCATGGTTTTCACAGGTTCACTTCCTTTATTATCTAGCCACTGGCACCATAGCTTAAGGCCCATGATGGGTGATCCGATCCATCTACCTTGTTGGCTATCTCGCCGTGGGCCAAAAAAGTCCTGACTTAAGCTGTGTACACTTCTAACAAACATCACAATGAGCCTGAAAAGTTTCAACAGTCACCATTATTTTCTATTATATGGCCCACATGAGCACTGGATGAGGCCGATATTTGGGCCATAGCCCTAAAATGACACAACAAAAAGATGGGCACATGAATTATACACATACATCAATGTGGGTCCATATGGGTCGTGGTTTGTATGGGTCATAGTTGTCATGTTATATGGGTCATGGTTATCATGTTACATAGGTCATTGTTGTCACATGTTCACGTCCTTTACTAATAAATAAAATGCTAGCCATTGGTACCATAGCCTAAGGCCTACAATGGAGTGATCCGTTCCATTCACCTTGTCGAACAACTCGTCGTGGGCCTAAAAAGTCCCGCCTTGTGCTGTGTCCACTTCTAATAAACATCGCAATGAGCCTGGAAAGTATCAATAGTGGGTGACACTATCACCATTATTTTCTATTATATGGCCCACACTATCTCTGGATCAGGCTGATATTTGGGCCGTAGCCCTAAAATGACATAGCAAGAAGGATGGGTGGCATAGATTATACACATATATCAGTGTGGGCCCCAAGAGTTGGGCCTCGTCATGCCTAAAAAAGGGTCCCGTACTTATCATTAAATACGACGTAACTTCTTATTCACTGAAAACTGTACAACTACTGAACCAAGGACAAAGGGCATTCTGGTCTTAGTAATTCTCAGAAGCTTGTCCGGCGGCCACCCTCGGAATATTTGAAAGGTTTAATTTTTTAGGGGATTTGACCATACAGCAAGGCTAGTGCGGTCGATTTCCCTTCGTTTAACACTATTTAATTATAATAATGACTTTCAACTGTACACTAGTTATAGTTCGTTGGCTGTCCTGACAATCTAAATGGCTAGCTTTTCTTCAAAGCAGGGCGTGAATATCTCCTCCTCCTACCTTCGCTTCAGCAGGTGCACCAACACAGTGTTAGTTTAACACCATTTAAATATAGTGATGCCTTTTCAACGGCACACCTGTCATAGTTCCATGGTTATCCTAGCAATCCAAATCGCTGATGTTAGCCTAACACTGTTTAAATACAATGGTGATTTTTCAACGGTACACTTTTCATAGTTCCATGGCTATCCTGATCATCCAAATCACTAGCTTTTCTCCGGAGCGGGGTGTGAAGCTCTCATCTTCCTCTCTCTATTTTTGTCGTTTGTGGCTGGTTCACCAACACAGTGTTTATTTAACACCGTTTAAATATAGTGATGACTGTTATAAATATATTGATTTTAAAATATATTTTAATAATATATTATAATAATAATATTTGAAAAGATGTTTGAAAAAACACGTTTTTCAAGTTTTGGGAATAGTCCCACATAGGAAAGAGAAGAGAAAGAAATCTGGTTTAAATGAAAACAGTGGAGTATTATAATATTTACCTTCGTAGTCCGTGGACTATGGACCTTGCGTGTTCCAGTGCTTCGCACTGGAACACCCGCGCGCGCGCTCTCGCGCTCGGGCTCGGGCACGGGCACGGGCACGGGCACGGGCTCGGGCTCGGTCTCGGTCTCGGTCTCGGACTCGGACTCGGACTCGGACTCGGACTCGGACTCGGACTTGGACTTGGACTCGGTCTCGGTCTTGGGCTTGGGCTTGGGCTTGGGCTTGGGCTCGGTGCGAGGGCGTGGGCATGTAAGGCAGTGTGGCTGTAGAGGCGCTAGTGGCGCACTTTGCACTTCGCACGTGCGCATCGTGTCCATAAACGGCTAGTTTTCTCCAACAGCTAGAAAACGGTCATGGAATTTAATTCCCTGGACCATAAACCCCAGCCATCATAGCCTATAAAAAGAGGGTCTAGATGGGTTTCCAAACCATCTCAACTCACTCCAGCAAATCCATACGAACATAGACAACCAGCAACAAAGCAAGGCTTGAACCTTAGCTTGAAGAATAGACCAGAGGTGTGGTCTAGAACTGTTCAACTGAACCAGTGGCTGACGAATTGAACTGACCAGTGCAGTGGTCAAACTCCTTTTTTCTCTTTCTTCTCTTTCTTTTGGGATTTTTCTTTTATATTGTAATATTGCCAGATAGTGTGTAAAAGAGTTCCATTTGGTGGGCCTTCGTGTTTGCTGAACGCAGACCCACACCAGGCTTGTCGTATCCTAGAAGCAATTTGCCTGTAACCTATCGGCATACTCAATCCACTTGAGTAGGGGCAAATAACGCTTTAAGGACAGCGTTTCAGACGTGCTTCAGCCTGTCCTTAGTTCTGACCGTAGTAATTTTTGGTTTCCATATTATACAGATATTACATTAATCTATATAAAATTCACAACAATCTTAAAGCGTTATTTCTGTAATGGAAGCCGACAGTGTTTCATCCATCAAGCTGATGAATCAGGACTTGATACGTCTTGATCGGTTCGATGGAACCAATTTTACGAGATGGCAAGACAAGCTAAAATTTCTCCTAACGGCGCTAAGGATCTACTACATACTAGATCCAAATTTGCAAGCACTACCTGAAGCAACCGACGACGACACACCTGAACAGGTGGCCGCCCGCACCAAACGAGCCGAAGACGAACTCTTGTGTCGAGGACACATTCTGAACGCTCTCTCCGACCGACTGTACGATTTGTACCAACAGACGTCATCAGCAAAGGAGATCTGGACTGCTCTGGAGTTCAAATACAAAGCTGAAGAAGAAGGTACCAACAAGTTTCTCATCGCCAGGTATTTTGACTTCAACATGGTAGATAACAAACCGCTGCTACCCCAAATCCAAGAATTGCAGCTAATAGTAAACAAAATCAAAGCGATAAAGATAGATCTTCCTGAATCATTCCAAGTCGGGGCTATAATTGCCAAATTGCCACCGATGTGGAAAGACTATAGAAAGAAGTTGCTGCATAAAACTGAGGACTACACACTGGAACAAATTCAGAAACACCTTAGAATTGAGGAAGAATCCCGTAACCGTGACAGAAAGAATGATAACTGGAATGCCTCGTCCAAGGTTCATGCAGTAGAGAACTCTAATAACAAACATCCCGAGAAGGACAATTCCCTGAAACCTAATAAAGGGAAATTCAAGAAAAACACCCAAAAGAAGAACGGAAAGTTCAAAGGCCCATGTCATGTCTGTGGAAAAACTGGACACTATGCTCGAGTATGCCGATATCGCAAGTCTAAACAAGAGGCAAGTGCAGTAGAGGAAGGCGATATAGTGGCTATGATCACTGAGGTGAATACCATCCAAGGCAAAGTTCCAGGTTGGTGGTATGATACTGCCGCTACAGTACATGTGTGCTACGACAAATCAGCCTTCAAAACCTATGAGGAATTGACCGATGGTCAAGAAGTCCAAATGGGTAATGAAGTCCGATCAAAGGTCGTCGGCAAAGGAACTGTCGAACTGATATTCACATCTGGGAAGAAAGTGATTCTGACCAATGTACTGCACGTTCCAGACATGAGGCGAAACTTAGTTTCTGGGGACCTTCTGGGTAAACCAGGCATAAGGGTGGTGTACGAGTCAGGAAAACTGATCCTATCCAAGAATGGGAATTTTGTGTCGGGAAGGGATATGCTTGTAACGGAATGGTTAAGTTTTCTCTGAATGAAAGTAGCACTTCTGCGTATATGGTTGAATCCTCTGGACTGTGGCATGATAGACTAGCCCATATAGGGTATAGTACCTTGAAGTTCATGGCTAAGAATGGTTTATCTCATACACACACAGATAATGAAACCGAAAAATGTGAAGTGTGCATACGATCCAAAATGACGAAGAAACCTTTTCCAAGTGTTGAAAGATCGTCTCAAATATTGGATCTTGTGCACAGTGATATCTGTGAGTTAAACGGCATTCTTACTCGTGGAGGTAAACGGTACTTCATAACCTTTATAGATGATTGCTCTAGATATGTGTATGTGTACCTATTGAAGAGCAAAGATGAAGCATTGAACATGTTTAAAGTATATAAAGCAGAAGTAGAGAATCAACTAAATAAGAAGATTAAAATTCTCCGTAGCGATAGAGGAGGAGAATACTTCTCCAATGAATTCGATAACTTCTGTGAAGAACATGGACTGAACATCAATGTACAGCGCCATACACACCCTCAACAAAACGGAATAGCTGAAAGAAAGAATAGAATATTAGTAAAAATGGTCAACTCAATGCTGATAAGAGCAAAGTTGCCACTAAATCTATGGGGTGAGGCACTGCTTGCAGCATGCCATATTATAAACAGAATTCCATCTAAAAAATATAGAATATCTCCATATGAAACATGGAGAGGAAAAAACCTAACCTAGGATATCTTAAAGTGTGGGGGTGTCTTGCATATTGTAGAACCCCTGACCCAAAAAGAACTAAGTTAGGACCAAGAGCTATTAAGTGTGCCTTCGTAGGGTATGCACAAAACAGTAAAGCTTATAGACTTCTAGACATGGAGTCTAATACAATAATAGAATCAAGAGACGTTGAGTTCTTTGAGAACTCACTATCCTTGGAGACTAAGGATAATGACATCCAATCTCCTAATAGAGAACAAGATAGCATAGCCCCACAGATAGTAGAAGCTCCTATTGAACCTCGTAGGAGTCAAAGAACAAGAATAGAGAAGAGTCTAAGAGATGACTACATAGACTCACAACGTATCATTTTTCATCTAGTAGAAGCAGATAGAGAAAATGTTATAAGACAAATACCTATAGTGATGAATATAGAAGATGATCCTAAATCATATAAAGAGGCTATATCTTCTAGAGACTCAGCTTTCTGGAAAGAAGCTATAAACGATGAAATGGAATCCATACTATCAAATCAAACATGGGAACTAGTAAACTTACCTCCAGGTTCTAGACCCATAGGTTGCAAGTGGGTATTTAGGAAGAAATATCACACTGATGGGACTATCCAAACCTTTAAAGCTCGACTAGTAGCTAAGGGTTTTAGACAAAAAGAAGGGATAGATTATTTTGACACATACTCACCTATAGCTAGGATAACATCCATTAGGATATTATTTGCGCTAGCTTCTATACATCATCTTCACATCCATCAAATGGATGTAAAGACTGCTTTCCTGAATGGTGACCTCAATGAGGAGGTATACATGGAACAACCTGAAGGGTTCATTCTATCAGGAAATGAAAACAAAGTATGTAGATTAGTTAAATCATTGTATGGATTAAAACAAGCACCAAAACAGTGGCATGAGAAGTTTGATTCCAAAATACTATCTCATGGTTTCATGCATAATGTAGCTGACAAATGCATATACTCTAAAGTAGATGGTAGTTATATCGTTATTATTTGTCTATATGTAGATGACATGTTAATAATAAGTAACAAAATGGAAGGTGTGACTGAAACAAAAAGGTTTCTATCTTCTGTATTCAAAATGAAGGATCTTGGACAAGTTGATACCATTCTAGGTATCAAAGTTAAAAAACATTGTGGGAGTTATGCTTTGTGTCAATCTCATTATATTGAGAAGATACTAAACAAGTTTAACCATCTAAATATAAATGAAGCAAAAACCCCATTTGATCCAAGTATCAAGTTAAAAGAAAATACTGGAAGAACAGTTGCACAACTAGAATATGCAAGTGCTATAGGAAGTCTAATGTATGCTATGCAATGCACTAGACCAGATATCGCATATGCTGTGAGTAAACTTAGTAGGTTTACTAGTAACCCCAGAACTGAACACTGGAATGCAATCAGTAGAGTCCTTGGTTACTTAAAAGCAACCAAAGATTTAGGACTATTCTATTCAGAGTTTCCTGCCGTATTGGAAGGATATACCGATGCTAGCTGGATATCGAGTGCAGGGGACAACAAGTCTACTACAGGGTGGGTATTCACCCTAGGAGGTGCAGCTGTATCTTGGGGATCCAAGAAACAGACTTGCATAACGCATTCGACTATGGAGTCTGAATTCATAGCCCTGGCTGCAACAGGCAAAGAGGCTGAGTCGCTAAGGGATCTTCTATTAGAAATCCCTTTCTGTGTAAAGCCTATATCGGCTGTGTCACTACATTGTGATAGTGAAGCCACATTAGCTAGAGCCTATAGCGGCACTTATAATGGTAAATCTAGACATATCGGTCTTCGACATGATTATGTCAGACAATTGATTCGAGATGGAATCATTGCTATTTCCTATGTGAAAATCAAGCAACAAACTGGCATCCTTTTACTAAACCTCTACCGAGAGAGGTAGTAAAGGCCTACATCTAGAGGGATGGGTTGAAACTCTTCAACCAAATTCCACCAGTGATGGTAACCCAACCTAAAGTCAGAACCCAACCTAAAGTCAGAAAATCTCTAATTTGGGTTTAATGGGTAAGAACAAGTCACTGATATGTGGAAAGTTTTCAGCACTGAATAATATAACCTCATCCATAATAGATAAGTGCTGAGCGTTACGATAGAGGGTTGAGTCTTAAGAACTCTTAATGAAATCCAGTCTATAGGACAAGTGTTTTAAAGTAACGGAGACACTGGAAGGATTTCACCTATATGAACGTAGAGATGGTGCCGTCTCTCATGAGAGTTAGGAGTTTTTTTTCAAGTTTTGGGAATAGTCCCACATGGGAAAGAGAAGAGAAAGAAATCTGGTTTAAATGAAAACAGTGGAGTATTATAATATTTACCTTCGTAGTCCGTGGACTATGGACCTTGCGTGTTCCAGTGCGAAGCACTGGAACACCCGCGCTCGCGCTCGCGCTCGCGCTCGGGCTCGGGCTCGGGCACGGGCACGAGCACGGGCACGGGCTCGGGCTCGGTCTCGGTCTCGGTCTCGGTCTCGGACTCGGACTCGGACTTGGACTCGGTCTCGGTCTTGGGCTTGGGCTTGGGCTCGGTGCGAGGGCGTGGGCATGTAAGGCAGTGTGGCTGTAGAGGCGCTAGTGGCGCACTTTGCACTTCGCACGTGCGCATCGTGTCGCAGAGGGTCGCTCCCTTCGCGAACTTAAGCGAGACAGGTGCGACTAGTGGCTAAGGCAGATGGTTGGACGAAAATCAAGTGGACTGAATGAGAGTCCCTCTGATTATATAGAGGCTGGAAATATAGCTGTTGCACAAATGTGTAACAGCTATGGAGTAATTACAGAAACTGTTGCTAACAGTCATAAAACGGCTAGCCCACAGCTATAAAATGGCTAGTCAGCTCTCTCACAACAGCCATATAACGGCTAGTTTCCAACAGCCATATAACGGCTAGTTTTCTCCAACAGCTAGAAAACGGTCATGGAATTTAATTCCCTGGACCATAAACCCCAGCCATCATAGCCTATAAAAAGAGGGTCTAGATGGGTTTCCAAACCATCTCAACTCACTCCAGCAAATCCATACGAACATAGACAACCAGCAACAAAGCAAGGCTTGAACCTTAGCTTGAAGAATAGACCAGAGGTGTGGTCTAGAACTGTTCAACTGAACCAGTGGCTGACGAATTGAACTGACCAGTGCAGTGGTCAAACTCCTTTTTTCTCTTTCTTCTCTTTCTTTTGGGATTTTTCTTTTATATGTAATATTGCCAGATAGTGTGTAAAAGAGTTCCATTTGGTAGGCCTTCGTGTTGCTGAACGCAGACCCACACCAGGCTTGTCGTATCCTAGAAGCAATTTGCCTGTAACCTATCAGCATACTCAATCCACTTGAGTAGGGGCAAATAACGCTTTAAGGACAGCGTTTCAGACGTGCTTCAGCCTGTCCTTAGTTCTGACCGTGGTGATTTTTGGTTTCCATATTATACAGATATTACATTAATCTGTATAAAATTCACAACAATGACTTCTCAACGATACACCTGTCATGTTCCATCACTATCCTGACACGCCAAATCAATAGCTTTTCTCCAGAGCATAATGTGAGGCTCTCTTCTTCTCATATGAGGCAGGTGCGTCTATTGTATATTGCCAGATAGTGTGTAAAAGAGTTCCATTTGGTAGGCCTTCGTGTTTGCTGAACGCAGACCCACACCAGGCTTGTCGTATCCTAGAAGCAATTTGCCTGTAACCTATCAGCATACTCAATCCACTTGAGTAGGGGCAAATAACGCTTTAAGGACAGCGTTTCAGACGTGCTTCAGCCTGTCCTTAGTTCTGACCGTGGTGATTTTTGGTTTCCATATTATACAGATATTACATTAATCTGTATAAAATTCACAACAATGACTTCTCAACGATACACCTGTCATGTTCCATCACTATCCTGACACGCCAAATCAATAGCTTTTCTCCAGAGCATAATGTGAGGCTCTCTTCTTCCTCATATGAGGCAGGTGCGTCAGCAAAGTGCTATAGTTTTTTTTTTTTTTTTTTTAAAAAAAACCTTTTTTTTGCTTCTATTTTTTTAACGCACCGCGCATACACTCACGCAACAGTGGGATTTAACACATGCTAAATGTTAAATACGGGGATAACTTTTTATGACCATCATGACAATCCAAATCACCAACTTTTCTTCTAAGCTTAGTGCGAAGGTCTGTTCTTATCTGGTTCTTCAAATTTTGTTTATAGTTTTGATGTAGAGCGGGTCGCGAACAGTTACATAGTCAAGATGGATCAGAAAAGGCCCGGTCGAAGACAGAAGTGATCTGGGCCATCAGACCTTCAATCAGGCGTATCTCGCAATCCGGGATGAGTTAGCTGACGAAAAATATATGATTTTGGGGTAGAACGAGCTACTTTAGTAAACCAACCCCGCTACGCCGGGTTGCGACACCCGGAGTTGCGAAAAACCCTGGATTGACGGTCGTTTCCTTGTTTTAATTTCAATTTTACTATAAATAGTAAGTTTTAGTTTGATTATAACTCTTCATCCGTTGAGCTTTAGGAGTTGCGCCCAACGTGAAAAGAGTTTAGAATAATTAGGAGAACGGTTTGGTAAAGCCAAATATGATACTTACTATTTTTGGCCGAAAACCTTGTGCACTAGTAGACATCACGACCGTCTATAAATAGTAAGTTTACTATTTATAGTAAGTCGCGAATTCTAAGAGTTGTAGTTGTAGTTTGATTCTGATTTCTTTCACATTGCTTGGTACCCCTATTTAAAGGGTTGTGAACTCATTTTTATGCATTAATTAATCAGTTTCGAATTTATTAGAAATTATTTCTATTTTCTGCTTTCTTTCCTCGTGGATTCGAGAAATCTCTGTGAGGAGTCCAGAGAAGCTCCGTGGATTCAGAGTATGTATCCTCATCACGTTCATCCCTGCGTCAAGTTTAGTGGTGTTTTACTAACTAAGTTTGTTGCCGATTCAACTCGCTTTGGTTAATTTTTGCACCCCAGTTTGAGCCTATATAAGGTGAATGCACTATTGGTATTGAGTAATAATCATTGCATCCTAAAGGCCAATTGTCCAAGAATCCTTTTGCACTTGGGATGCAGTATAAGGACATATTTAGTTTCAAACAGAATGACCTAAGTCATACCATGATTCAAACAAACAGGTCATATTTTCTTACTTTATTTTTATTATTCATATTTTCTATTTTTCTGAATATTATCTACTGTTTTCAGTATATTATTTTCAATAATTTTGAAATCAAATCTTCAATTGTTGGAAACAGTAGACATCTTATTCGATATTTAGAAAAAAAAAAGTTTTCTTTTCCTTTCTATAACTAATGTTTAATTGTTTCTCTAACTGGTTGAAAACTAAGTTACAATCATAACTCTATTGCATTCAATGGCCAATATTATAGTCAACCTTGCAACTGAATTGTTCAAAATCAAACCATTCACTGGAAAGAATTTCAAAAGGTGGAAATAGAAAATCAGTTTTACATTGAAAACATTAAAGTTTTTTTACATTCTTTCATATTCATTTGTAGTTTATCAAACCAATGAAAATAAATTTAGAGATACCAATAACTGTAAACATTACATCATGAATACTTTGTTCAATGAATTATTCAACATCTATATTTCTTATGAATTTGCTAAGTACATTTATCACATGTTTTATGCAGTGCATAAAATGCTTAAATGTAAAATCCATCCCAAGAATTCTTTAATGGTGGGTGTTCAATAACCCATTGCTTCCTATAGTGTGGTCCACCTGCCTTGAAATGAGATGAAATTTGAAATTTTGTAATATTATTTTCTTCAATTGATGAGCCTATAAAGCACTGCACTGAGTCACTTCTGAGTGGGAGTCCACCTCCCTTTCTATTCAAATTGGGTAATATTATTTTCTTCATTTGGCAGTGGAATTTGAAATTTTTACATGTCTCCTTTTTCCTAACTTGTTTTGTAGTGTGGTCCACCTGCCTTCAAATAAGCTGGAATTGAGCTGGAGTGTGGTCCAACTGCCTTGAAATGAACTAGAATTCAAAATTGGGTACGTAATTGTTGAGGGTCAAATATTGTATATCAGACCCTAGTTATTTCCTGGATTTACGAACGTTGTACTGGTTAACGGTCTGATTTAGTAGTAATTGTGATGCAGGGTATATTTACGAGCTTTGATGGAAATATGGTGTTAAAAGCGTGGATTTAAGGCTTGGGCATCACCAAGGCATTGGATGGGACCAAGATCAAGGATTTACACGCCGGAGATCAGAGAAATTCCAGCCACTCACGATGAAGAGGCCCGAAAATGGTCCAGAATGCAAGATCACAGGGTTCCCGCCATCCATTCGGCCCGAAACTTCATACATGAGATGGGGGCCGTAAATTAACCGTACATATTAAATTTCAGCCATTGAAGATCTCGGGAAGTGGTCCAACAGACAAATCAGCCCATAAAACAGTGATTTGGGGCCCACCTGATACCTGGATATGCTTCAAAATCGTCCTTAACGGCTTAAAGGAGGTGACAAAGAGAATGCATAGGGCGGATTTCAGATACGCAGCATATTAGACTCCATTTGAGCATGAGTGTGCATAGTGCACAAGTGCACTAGCCATGCACGACAACAAGGAATCGGTCAAACAGACCCTTGACCGACTCCTTCTTCCAAATATGAAAACGCAACAGCGTTTACGCTGTCCGTCCATTTTTTTTTTTATATTGGACCCCACCCATTGTCCATATGGATGATCTAAATTGTTCATTCGTCCTGTGGGGTAGTTACAAGCCTCGCCTAGGTTCTCTTCTGGTTCCATGCATGCACTCAGGCAATCTCCACCGTCAAACGCCGGATGGATGGCGGAATAGAAGATCATGTGGGACACACCAAATCCAATTCAAAAGCATTCACACCCGAATGGTTTTTCGAGCAGAATGCAGTGGACGGCGTCGATTGCTCAAACCAATAGTAAAGTGGGCCCTACCAACGTCACAGCGCCGTTGCGAAGGCTCTGTTTCACAACAGAGCATGAGGACGGAATTCGTGGGCCATCACGGTCCATGTTCTCGATGATCTGATCCATCCATCATGTCGAGGGGCACGATCTGATCAAACCCATGTTGATTTTGTGTACCCATGCACGCGCACGTGCTGGTCTCAAACAGATAGCTCTGCATCGATTTCAGTATAACTCTATCTTTGGCTGCGTCAATAACATTGCAAAAGCAGCCATCTCATCTCCGTCAAAAATTCGAGAGAGCTGGTGAACGGAGTGGATATCCTATCCTGTCTGAACTCAAGAATGAACCACGCCAGGAAATCAGCACAACAATTCTATTCCTGCTGACAAGAGAAAGGCCTGCAGGCGTACAAAAGGCCTTCTCATCAAAAAGAGCATCCTATCGACCTTCTCACAGTGTATTCTGGGAACCCTCCTTACACATGGAACCGACGTCCCTACAGTTACTATAAAGGGAGAGAGGAGCCGTGGGATTGAGGCATTCACGGCTGGAGGCTTCAAGGGGGAGCAGAGCAGTTTTTTTCCTTTCTTTTAGTTTTATTTTATTTTTTTGTTGATTTATTTGTTTAAGGAGTGAGCCAATCATGCTAGGATAAACCTCTTGGCTAGGGCCAAGAGGTGAAGCTTGTAGCATGATGGGAGATTCTATGTCTTCACTTTAATTTTAATTAGTGAACCGAATTTGATTTTGATTTAATTTTATTCTGGGAATGTTTTTAGTCTTTTATGGTCTATTGTGACTGAAATTACAATGGGTCTGCGATGGCTTTGAGCATATTCTTCTCCCTTTTATGTTTATGACGTTAGGAAGCCCTGTTGTTCACCATCGTCTCCTGGGCATGGTCGGATGACGGTACCCTTCCTAACCTTCATGGCATGTTGATTGGTTGGTAATTAGTTTAATTCTATTGTTTGCTTTGTCTCCTGGACATGGTTTGGTGATGGAATCCATTCTAATTCATATACCTTTCATCTCTTGAAAATTATATCAATGTCAGTTCAGTTAATTTCCATGATTTGTGAAGCAGGCATAAGATCTTCTTGATCTCTACAAGTGGATCCTCTGAATCCCTAGTTCCCTTTCTCTGAATTTTCTGAAGTTTTAGATTAAATATTTCACCATTATTCTTCAAATTACACTCAATTTAGATTTCATCTCATCCTAGTTCTAGTTCTAGTTAGTTTTAGATTACGTATAGTTTTCAGTCCCTGTGGATTCGACCTCGGTCTTACCGAGTTTATTACTACATCACAACCCTGCACTTGGGGAGTGAACAGTAATATTATTTTCTTCAATTGGTGGGGCCTAAAGCACTGCACTTAGTCACTTCCTAGTTGGAGTCCACCTCCCTTTCTACTTAAATTGGGTAATATTATTTCTTCAATTGGCAGTGGAATTCGAAATTTTTTACCGGTCTGCTTTTTCCTAACTTATTTTGTGGTGTGGTCGACCTGCCTTCAAATGAGCTGGAGTGTGGTCCACCGGCCTTCAAATGAACTGCAATTCGAAATTAGGTAATATTATTTTCTTCAATTGGTGGGGCCTACCATGCACTGTAATGAGTCACTTCGGAGTGGAGTCCAGCTCCCTTTCTATTTAATTTTAAACTGAGTAAATATTATTTTGTTCAATTTGGCGGTGGAATTTGAATTTTTTACCCGTTACTTTTTTCTAACTTATTTGGTGTGAGTTCGTCACAATTTAGCTTTTCTTTCAAGCTGGATGAAGGTCTCTTCTTCCTCCTCTGCTATACGGTAAGTTCACCAACTCAATGTTAGTTTAACACTATTTAAATTTAGTGGTGATTTTTCAATGGTACACCTCTCAAAGTTATGTGGCTATCACAATCCAAATCGCTAGCTTTTCTTCAAAGCCGGGTGTGAAGCTCTCTTCTTCCTAGATGAAGTGGAGATATTCTCACATAATCAGCTTGAGTGATCCATTTTTATCTCTCAGCACTTTGACTATCACCTCGCCACTTCGCTCGATCCAAGCAATAAAAATGGACAACAGGAACAAAGTGATGAGGCAATCGGCCAAAGTAGTACTGAGAGATAGAAAGGATCGCACGAAAAAAGTGCCGAGGCGATCGTCCAAAGTGTCGAACGTCAAAAATGGATCGCGTGAGCGAAGTGCCAAAGTGATCAACTAAAGTGGTTCACAGGAGCAATGTGCCAACAATGGTTGCCCAAAGTGTTCGGTAGCAGAAATGATCACACGAGCGAAGTGTTGAGGTAATCATCAAAAGTGCTGAGTGACAAAAATGGATCACATGAGCGATGTCAAGGTGATCATCCAAAGTGTCGAACAATATAAAGGATCGCACGAGCAAACTACCGAGGCAATCGTGCAAAGTGTTGAGTGACAAAAATGGATCGCATGAGTGAAGTGCCGAGGTGATGGTCCAAAGTGCTAAGCGACAGAAATCGATCACGGGAGCAAAGCACCCAGGCAATCATCCAAAGGGTCGAATAACAAAAATGAATCATGTGAACAAAGTGTCGAGGTGATCATCCAAAATTCCGAGCTACAAACTGGATCACACGAGAAAAGTACTGAAGCGATCATGAAAAGTCCCGAGAGACAAAAATGGATTGCGCAAGTGAAGTGCTAAGTCAATTGTCCTAAGTGTCAAGTGACGTAAATCAATCGTGTGAGAGAAATGTTGAGGTGATTGTCCAAAGTAACAAGCAATGAAATCGATCAAGTGAACTGAGTGTCGAGGCAATCGTCCAAAGTACCAGCGATAGAAATTGATCAAAGTGCTGAGAGCGATCACCCAAAGAAGAACCCATTTTTTAAAAAATAGCGTTATTGATATCTTTCCTCTCTTTATATTAGTTTCTTCTTAAGCAAATCTATTTGAGTAAAATCTTTGCAAAAAAAATCACACATTTTTTAAAAGTAAGAGTTTTTCTTATCTCCCTTTTATTTGCATCTTGGCAAAAGACTCATCTAAGTAGAATCTTAAAATAAAAATAAAAATAAAAATAAAAAGAAGAAGAAGAAGAACTCGCTTTTTTTAGAGGAGCAGATTAAGTGCGGTTTCAACTTCAACAATGACAATGTGGCTCTTACTATGGGACTGACCTT
Source organism: Magnolia officinalis (assembly GCA_021015155.1). NCBI lineage: Eukaryota > Viridiplantae > Streptophyta > Magnoliopsida > Magnoliales > Magnoliaceae > Magnolia > Magnolia officinalis. Next base: position 3,394,541 of record JAJHSJ010000011.1, on the reverse strand, counting down.
GACGTATTTGTTTTATATACACACCATCCATCTATTTTGCTAGATTATTTTAGGCTAAGTGCCCAAAAATAAAGCATATCCAAATCTTACGTGGACCATACAATAGGAAATAGTGGTGGTTAAACCTCACCATTAAGAACTTCCTAGGGCTCACCCGTAATGTTCTGTAATGTTTATTTGCCATCTAACCTATTGATAAGGTCACATGAACTTGTTTGAAGGATAAATAAATAAATACCATCTTCATTTAAAACTCTTATAACCCATTATAAGTTGTTAATGGATGATGAGTATTGTTTCCTATGGCATGGTCCACCTGATACTAAGATTTGATTCTATTTTAATCTCATGCTCTAAAATTATCTAAAAAATAGATGGACAATGTGGATATAGAATACATGCATTGAAGTGGACCAATAACCGACCAACCAGCTTAGGCGAGGTTAGGGCTACACCTAATCCACTCTCTATTATGAGATGCATAAGAAAATAAAAATAGCCAATAGGAAAATAAAAAAGGGACATAGGTAGAAAGGTTTGTCGAAAAGCAATGACAATATGATAGAAGTGTTTAAAAGCATTTTCACTTGACGAAAAATAGAGTCAGTGCAACAAAAGAGTAGAAAAGTAATATTAGGAAAAGTGATGCTTTGAAATCCACGATGAGATCTTGGATTATACCTAAAATGTGTCACTAAACTATTATTCTATTTAACACATGGCTTACTAAAGATATCAAAAAACAATTAGATTATCAATTGCATCACTATAATTACTTTAATATGATGTTCAGCACCGTCCAAACATTGTCCATGTAAATCAATAGTTAAAAATCATTGGTTAGTCACTCGGACATGATCTTGTGCTTATAGCCGATCCTACATGAAATTTCTTCATTTTCACAACGGGCTTATTACAACCATTGTATCAAAAATTACACATGTCACTAATTGAAGATATTAAAGTTGATTTAATAATTAAATTGAAATCCCTGTAAATATATATATTATATATATATAATATATATATATATATATATATATATATATGCACAGTTTATTTTGGATTAAAGTTGATTCACAATCCCAGGTGCCAATCACACTAGAAGGAAATCCAGGGGGTTCCAAATCCACGCTCCCAAACAGGCCCGTCTTCATCTTCATCTTTGTTTATGCTTTCTCCATCTGCCTTTACTCTTCATCTTCATCCTTGTTTACGCTTTCTCCATCTGCCTTTACTCTTCATCTTCATCTTCGTTTATGCTTTCTCTAGTCATGTCAAGTAGGAGGAAACCTTTCGATCCTTTACTCAGCAAATTGTTAGTGACGACCGAAGACAAATCTCGCATTAAAGAAATCAAAAACTGCATCAACGAACGCACGAAAGAGTGCATCGAAAATTCCAAAACCGCGCTACAATCGGCCAAGGAATGGGAGGAAGGCATAACCAAAGAGTTCGCCAGATTAACTAGAAACGTTGACAAAGTGCTTGCTGATAACGAAATCATCACAAACTCGCCATCAGATTATCTTACCAGCAAAAAAGGAGAAAAGTTTTGTTCAATCGCCGACAAAGTAGTAGCAGATGCTTCCAAAGTGTCCAACGTCTTCCAATCATCCACAACAACATCTACTCCTTCATTGCCTTCAGAAGATGCGTTGAAGGAGGCAACCATGCATGAGGAAGAGCTCCAGCTCAAGGCAGAGGAAATTACAGCAGAGGATCCGGGCATGTCATTCCTCAAGGTAAGCTACGACGATCTTGAACCTCTACTAAAAGAATGCCTGCTTTATTTCTCTGCCTTCCCCAAAGACACAGTCATCAAGAGGCGGGTCATGATCTACTGGTGGATTGGGGAAGGACTGGTGACCCCAACAAGAGACGGCCGAACAGCAGAGCAAGCCGGAAAAGACTACTTTAAGATGCTGATCGCCAGTGGTCTGATCGAACCCATCTACCAAAAACATAGCAAAACAGCCAAGTACTGCAAAATCTACACTTGGGTTCGTCGGATGTTGGTTTCTAAAGCGAAGGAATCTAAATTCTTCGCGTTCGATCCAAAAGACCAACTGACCTTCGACTCCAGTAAAAGCGAGAGGGCTTGTTTGGTGGAAAAGAAGGAGAAAGATCAAGTGGAGATCTCTCTAGAATCTGATCCGAATCGATTGGTATCGATTTTCAATCTAAGCGTGCATTATCTGAACTGCGATAAGGGTAAGGATCAGCTCGCGAAGTTGAAGAATGTCTCTGCTCTGCAACTCGGAAGGTGGCAGAACTCGCCCTGTCATCATATCGAAGTTTCAGACACTAAGTTCTTGGACGGCCTAGAATCACTGAAAGAACTGAAGTATCTCAACCTGCAAGGGATCTCTAGAATAACAGAGCTGCCGGAGACCATCGCTGGCCTCACCAATCTATTGATTTTGGATCTCCGGTTGTGTCATAATCTAGAAAACGTGACGCCGGCGGTGACGTACATCAAGTCTCTGACCCACCTCGATGTATCAGAGTGTTATTTGCTAGACAAGATGCCGCCAGGGATCGGCTCTCTCACAAACCTCCAAGTTCTCAAGGGGTTCGTGGTCGGTGGCATCCGAAGCACAAACCCGTGTAAACTCAGTGAGTTGATTCAGTTGAAGAAGCTACGGAAGCTGAGTATTCGCATTGGGAGTGAAGCAGATATTGGGAAAGATTTGCATGAATTAAGCAAAATTGAAAGGCTTCGGTCGCTAAAAATTACGTGGGGCAGCATAAAATCCCCACCCTCGAAGAATACAGAACGGAAAAAATCCTCAGTGTCGAAGAGTACAGAACGGAAAACATCATTGATGCGCAGGTCGATAAACGAACCGGTGGCACAGGCATTTTCACACCCGAAACTTGAGAAGCTAGTTCTCGAGTGTGTTCCTGGTGACGAGTCAGTGAGTTGGCTAAAGCCTGATGAATTTAAGGGGCTGAAGAGGCTGTATATTGCAGGAGGGAAGCTGACCCAACTGAGCCCTGTTACTGAAAATCATAAATGGATGCATTATCTGAACTGCGATAAGGGTAAGGATCAGCTCGCGAAGTTGAAGAATGTCTCTGCTCTGCAACTCGGAAGGTGGCAGAACTCGCCCTGTCATCATATCGAAGTTTCAGACACTAAGTTCTTGGACGGCCTAGAATCACTGAAAGAACTGAAGTATCTCAACCTGCAAGGGATCTCTAGAATAACAGAGCTGCCGGAGACCATCGCTGGCCTCACCAATCTATTGATTTTGGATCTCCGTTGTGTCATAATCTAGAAAACGTGACGCCGGCGGTGACGTACATCAAGTCTCTGACCCACCTCGATGTATCAGAGTGTTATTTGCTAGACAAGATGCCGCCAGGGATCGGCTCTCTCACAAACCTCCAAGTTCTCAAGGGGTTCGTGGTCGGTGGCATCCGAAGCACAAACCCGTGTAAACTCAGTGAGTTGATTCAGTTGAAGAAGCTACGGAAGCTGAGTATTCGCATTGGGAGTGAAGCAGATATTGGGAAAGATTTGCATGAATTAAGCAAAATTGAAAGGCTTCGGTCGCTAAAAATTACGTGGGGCAGCATAAAATCCCCACCCTCGAAGAATACAGAACGGAAAAAATCCTCAGTGTCGAAGAGTACAGAACGGAAAACATCATTGATGCGCAGGTCGATAAACGAACCGGTGGCACAGGCATTTTCACACCCGCGAACTTGAGAAGCTAGTTCTCGAGTGTGTTCCTGGTGACGAGTCAGTGAGTTGGCTAAAGCCTGATGAATTTAAGGGGCTGAAGAGGCTGTATATTGCAGGAGGGAAGCTGACCCAACTGAGCCCTGTTACTGAAAATCATAAATGGAATGTGGAGATTCTGCGCCTCAAATTTCTGAAAGAATTGAAGTTAGACGGCCTAGAATCACTGAAAGAACTGAAGTACCTCAACCTGCATGGGATCTCTAGAATAACAGAGCTGCCGGAGACCATCGCTGGCCTCACCAATCTATTGATTTTGGATATCCGGTTGTGTCATAATCTGGAAAATGTGACGCCGGCGGTGACGTACATCAAGTCTCTGACCCACCTCGATGTATCAGGGTGTTATTTGCTGGACAAAATGCCGCCAGGGATCGGATCCATGACAAACCTCCTAGTTCTCAAGGGGTTCGTGGTCGGAGGGACCCGAATCACAGACCCGTGTCGACTCAGTGAGTTGACTCAGTTAAAGAAACTACGAAAACTGAGTATTCGCATTGGGAGTGAAGCAGATATTGGTGAAGATTTGGGTGAATTAAGCAAAATCGAAAATCTGAAGTCGTTGAAAATTACATGGGGCAGTATAAATTCCCACCGTTGAAGAGTACAGAAAGGAAATCATCAAGGAGCGGGACGATGAAGGAATCCGTGTGGCAGACATTTTCACACCAGAATCTTGAGAAGCTAGTTCTTGAGTGTGTTCCAGATGACAATTCTGTGAGTTGGTTAAAGCCTGGAGGATTTACGGAGTTAAAGAGGCTGTATATTGCAGGAGGGAAGCTGAGCCAAAGGAGCCTTGTTCGTGAAAATGATAAATGGAATGTGGAGATTCTGCGTCTCAAAGATCTGAAAGAATTGAATTTTGAATGGGATGTTCTGAAGAGGAAGTTTCCCCGGCTGAGATGTGTGCAGATTTACAAATGTCCGGAGAACGGACCGTCTGATCTTGGATTCGATGAGAAGGGATTTTGGGTGGGGAATGAAAATGAAGCAAGCTCAAGCTCCGTGGGTGGAACTACTGATCCAGTTCGTATGGCAAATGAAGAAGCCAGATCAAGCTCCACGGCTGGAACTAACGCTCCAGTTCTTATGGGAAATGAAGCAAGCTCAAGCTCCATGGCTGGAACTAGCGCTCCAGTTTGTATGAGAAATGAAGCAGAGGCAAGCTCAAGCTCCCTGGCTAGAACCACTGCTCCAGTTCCTATGAGAAATGAAGGAGAAGCAAGCTCAAGGTCCATGGCTGGAACTACCGCTCCAGTTCCTATGAGAAATGAAGGAGAAGCAAGCTCAAGCTCCACGACTGGAACCAGAGCTCCAATTCGTATGAGAAATGAAGAAGAAGCAAAGCTCAAGCTCCATTGCTGCTGCTAGCGTTTCAGTCGTTCGGGATGACCTGGACAGTTGATCTGATTGGGTCCCGACATAGATTCCTGATGCAGTAGAAATCTCCTGGATTGGAGTATTCTACCCTTTGATCTTTGTCCAGGTAAAATTAACGGTACAAAATAAGGCCGACTATTAGAGAGGCAGTATCATCCAGTCTGGAAGATTTCGACACCGTCTCTCATCTATGCTGGCGCATATTATATTAACGGTATGGATCGAAGAGCCTTGGGCCCACTTGATATTATTCGTAATATGATGCATAGGACCCACATGGCTCACTACTTTATTTCTTGTTTTCCTTTCACTGTGGAAATGTATTTGCAACCACTGATTTCGATAGACCAGTTTAATTTCCTGAAAGGATTAAACTAAGCGACTTCCACCATTATATGTGAGCCCACCATCAAGGATTGGAACCGTTCATTAGGTGGGTGTCACCATATATGGACAAACGGTTACAAAACCAGGTAGAGCAAACTCAGCCGATTCACATTGACTTAATATTGTGAAATCGGGCCAAGTCACTGAGGAACTCACTCAGTGGCTTGACTCGATTCTCACACGGTAAGACTCACTGAGTTGATGGTCAACAAAGACTCCCAAAATCAGATGAGTTAAAACAATCCTAAAATCTGCTTGTAATGTAAGTAGCTGAGACATCCTAACAAAAGGAAGGATTTGAACCTTGTCATGGTCACTGCTCCTTAGAAGCTTATCCCAGATTGTCTATTGGCAGTTCAATGTAAGCAAGGAAAATTAGAGAATACCATATTGGTGCTTGATCATACCATCCCTCGATTTGGTCTCCGTAGATGCGCTGCGAAAACCTTATGCCAATTAAAAGATTGGGTGGCCACAATTTGCAAACCTAGTAGACCGACTTAGGAAAATTTCACCAAGGCTTCGGTATCTCTGACCTAAGTTCAATCATTTACAATCACCTAAATAATTGTAATTCAATTATATTTTTATTGGTGTATGTCTTTGCAATCAATCCACCTATGATTAATTAATTTCTCTAAATCTAAAATTCATATAGAAATCAAATCATTGATCTTTGTTTTGTCCTCCACAAAATTCGGACTGTTTTATTTGATTTATTTGCATTAATCTATGCAATTTCCAAGTAATTTCAAACTGCCTGCATAACGTCCATCACACTGCCAGGGTATCAATTTCTTTCTTTTGTTTTCTTCTTATTAGTTTAGGCTAATTTACTCTCTTTCCAAACTGGGCCTCCAGCCTGATAGGTAAATTAGTTGTTACCCATTATGAAGGCCCTGGCTCGAGTTTGCTCCTTGATGGTTTTGTCATATTCTAAGTGCGGAATTAAAGGACGGTGCACTGTATCCGAAATGGGGATCGATGAATCAGAATAAAATTCAGACCTGATTGTGATGCCTGTTGAAAATTTTATACAGATTAATGTAATATCTGTATAATATGGAAACCAAAAATCACTACGGTTAGAACTAAGGACAGGCTGAAGCACGTCTGAAACGCTGTCTTTAAAGCGTTATTTGCCCTACTCAAGTGGATTGAGTATGCTGATAGGTTACAGGCAAATTGCTTCTAGGATACGACAAGCCTGGTGTGGGTCTGCGTTCAGCAAACACGGAGGCCCACCAAATGGAACTCTTTTATCACACTATCTGGCAATATTACAATATAAAAGAAAAATCCCAAAAGAAAGAGAAGAAAGAGAAAAAAGGAGTTTGACCACTGCACTGGTCAGTTCAATTCGTCAGCCACTGGTTCAGTTGAACAGTTCTAGACCACACCTCTGGTCTATTCTTCAAGCTAAGGTTCAAGCCTTGCTTTGTTGCTGGTTGTCTATGTTCGTATGGATTTGCTGGAGTGAGTTGAGATGGTTTGGAAACCCATCTAGACCCTCTTTTATAGGCTATATGGAGGGGTTTGGGGTTTATGGTCCAGGGAATTAAATTCCATGACCGTTTTCTAGCTGTTGGAGAAAACTAGCCGTTATATGGCTGTTGTGAGAGAGCTGGCTAGCCATTTTATAGCTGTTGGGCTAGCCGTTTTATGACTGTTAGCAACAGTTTCTGTAATTAACTCCATAGCTGTTACACATTTGTGCAACAGCTATATTTCCAGCCTCTATATAATCACATGCCCACGCCCTCGCACCGAGCCCAAGCCCGAGCCCGAGCCCGAGCCCGAGCCCGAGCCCGAGCCCGAGACCGAGACCGAGACCGAGCCCGAGCGCGAGCGCGGGTGTTCCAGTGCTTCGCACTGGAACACGCAAGGTCCATAGTCCACGGACTACGCAGGTAAATATTATAATACTCCACTATTTTCATTTAAACCGATTTCTTCTCTTCTCTTTCTCATGTGGGACTATCCCAAAATCTTGAAAACGTGTTTTTTCAAACATATTTAAATACTTTATTATATATATTATTAAAATATATATTAAAATCAATATATTTATAACAATGCCATCTCTAGAACTTTGTCAACTTACTTCATAGAAGCATTGAGAATTAATCTGTTTCAGACGTGTGTAGGCTCTAGGGGTTGATACGGTGGTTTAGAGGGTTGAAAAGCTTCAAACCGGTCGAAACTCCACCTTAGGCTACACATGAATCAGTGGATACAATCCAAGTGGAATATCATGCGTATGATATAGTTATAGCGCATCATCCCTTACACCATTTTGGATAAATCACAACTTTGTGGGTTCCATTGGTATACTTGGATAACATTATTCAAACCTTAGAACATATTTGATTTTCTAAATCATCCGTAAATGTATTGCAAATGGATTATAATTATTTCCTTTTGGTAATTACCGAATTGTTCCAGGGGTCGATTTGGCTCCTACATTTTTCAACGATGAAAATCGGCTATGCTACCAAATATGTGGGGCCCACCGTGATGTATGTGGCTTATCCACACCGTTCATCCGTTATGCCAACTGAATTTAAGGCATGCGCCAAAAAAAATGAGGAGGATCCAAAATTTAAGTGGACCACACAATAGGAATAAGGGAATCAAACACCCATAGTTAAAAACTTCTTGGGGCCACTGTTTACTTTGGTGTGGGCCACTTGAATGTAGGATCCACATCATTTTTCGGCCCATGCCTCAAATTGTTATGTTAAAACAGATGGACCACGCGGATATGTCATATACATTATGGTGGGGCCCACAAATTTAAGCCAGTGCTTTTATACTGTTTTTCGAAGTAGAAATACCTGTCTATTTTCAAACAGGGTGAAAATGTAATAATTGGTTATTTGCAGGGCATTTACAGTGAATTTGGAAAAACAAACATGCCATTAAGGAAATCCATACCGTTGATCAATAAGGCCCACCTTATAGAATTCTTACAGGTTTTACAGTCGTGCAAAAAGATACATGTTTTAATCCGGTGGCATACAGCCTAACATGATGCATGCCCTGTTCTTTAGCTTTTTAACCGCTTGAAGTCTCATCTACTTCTGGGGCCCACAACTTTCACATGCAGAACTTATCTGCTTGCATGCAACCTTTTGAGCGGACGAGTGCATGAATGTGATCCACAGTACTCTTTAGTGTTATGTACGATACTCCACACTGATAATAAAGTAAAACTTGGATGCTCTGGCAATATGATGGTTGATACACCAGCAATAAGAATTTGTATGTGTTATGCAGATTACGAGTTATTGGATGGTTAATATGCTGTAATCTACAATTTATTTCAGATTACAAGAGATGGTTTATAAACTAAAATATTTCATTTCTTTAATTAACTAACAGATTACTGGACATTTATTTCATGGTTGAAAGGAAAAATAGCAAATGATCCTAATTCTGCTTACAGGTGTTGATAAATCGGAGGTTAAAATCGTTCAACTACTACTCTGTTAGTGGATAACGACCTATCAAAAGTGGACCCTGCAACTCGGGACGTTTGCATTTTCTGAGTGCCTGCTTATTGACTATCTCAATCTTCTAGAGTGTCAAATAACCAGGGTTTAAGTTATCATCCTCAACGAATGCATATGGCCTGATGCGTACTGGTATCATCCATAAGTGGTACGGCTGTTTCAGCTCATAGTGGCTGGAAAACAGCCGGATACAACAAAACAGAGATGACACAGAGCCATATCAGTGGTGAATGATATACCAAGGGTATTCTATGGCCCATTTCATATCAAGTACCATATGATAATAGTCCACCCAAACAATGCTACCATCAACCCATGAAGTATGTTCTTACACATCAAACATTAAACAAATCATTATTCAATCAAAATACATCACAATAAAATTACATCCCAGACAGAAAAGACTCAATACACCCACAAACCACATCACACATATCATTATTAAATCCAAATACATTACAATAAGACAAACCAAACACAAAAAGACTCAGCACAATCTCAAACCACAATACACAAATCATTATTCAATACAAATACATCACTATAAAACATCCCAAACACTAAAAGACTCATCACACTCTATAACCATCATTCAAACACCTTACCACACTCTGTTCACGTCAAATGAAATACATGCATAAAAGAATGAAAGATATGAACTTCAGTTTACACATGGAGTTGAAAATGGAGATCCAGTCACCTCATGCTTTCTCCATCTGACAGAATCCTACAAGTCAATAGTGGAATTATAAGCCGACAAAGATGCACAGCCGATCAATGTAAATCTAATTAAGGAGTTTTAAACATGTTGAGAAATGGTCAGTGGCCTCAGAGATATTGTGCTCCTAGTTGCATTTAGCTGCATTAGAGCACTTGGAGTATCCAATCCATTGATCTAGACTGTTCAATAGGTCCAACATACACATTTCATGGGCACCCATGCAAGCATCATAAAAATCCAACAAATATTAACCATTTGATCAATGGTCTATAATATGGATGGTCAAGATCAGTTAGACAAAAAAAAGGTCTAATCCATTTGTTAGAGACCATCATGGGTTGCTTTTTAATTATAAAGCATTACTATTGTTAGGCAATCATAGCCTTCCAGGAATCACTTTTGGTAGACAAACATAGCCATCCATCCATGGTGTAACGCTCCTAATTTCGAGGGTCGAGCAAAGGCCCAACTCCCAAAATCTGTCACATTACTTATGCAACATAGATAATGATGATTAAATGTTGTCCGGTTAGTGCATTTAAACATAAATAGGATTATACTAAATCAACATATCATACTCCAAAGACGATTAAATTAAGCAAGCGGAAGACTGTGATAGATATATAAAGTATATAAGTGGATGTAAACCCCATAGTATGATCATGTCACCAGGTTGAATAATTACATGTATAGTTCCAAAATTTACAAAATGATAAATTATAATATCATCTAATCCATATCCTTGTAGCCCCGGTGACGTAACTCCAGCTCTACATAGACCCGCCAGAGAGTTGCATGTAGGAGAACTCCTCCTCGTCATCATAGAAGACAGGTTCCATCTCGTAAGCCTCGTCATCACCTGAAACTAAAATAGGGTCTGGTTAGTGTTTTAAAACACCGTCCCAGAGTGGGAGTGAGTGATCAACTCAGTGGAGCTATAAGGCAAAGGTTAATATGTTATCAATTCAGTCAAGCAGTAATGACAAAGCAGTACAACAATCATGTCCTAAGTACTCTTGTTAATGCAAGAATGGTATGTATTAATGATGCATGCCCTCGCCTGCACTCCCTCTGCGACATCATTTCACGGTCATGCATGCTAAACTCTCATTGTGCTCAACACCCACGCCAAAGGCACATGCAATGCGGTGCATGGTCGTGTTAGCAAAGTTTTTACTTAGACTTATTCATACAGCAGATTCAGGAAGCTAAAGTACCTCCCTTTATATTATTTACCCAAACAATGATCCATCTAGGGTCGTTAATTTTAGTTAATCACATACAATAGGCAAGTTATAGAGCAACATTACCCTTATTTGAAAGCAGTGGATAGGCAAGTTCAGGTCACTACGAAGAAGCTCGTCACCTCAGCGTGGGCCTTAGTTTATACTCGAGGTCACTACGAGAAGGCTCGTCACCTTAGTGTAGGCCGACAGCTCGAATACAGTGTCTCATACCACCGTATTCGGCTCACGAGTTTGGGTTGCTCACTGGACACTACGGGGAGGCTCGTCACCCCATCATAGGCCGACCGCTCGACCACGGTATCTCATACCATCATGCCCGGCTCATGAGTCTTAGCATATTGTAGTACCAAGGTTGAACGGGCTTTACATTGGTAAGGGGTACCTTAAATTCAAGCAGTTATGTCCATACATGGTAAACATACATTAGGCCAATCGGGTTACTTGACAAGTTCGATTGGTACGAGCGCATACTGAATTAATTGACATGGAGCGCGTAAGCACTCCACATGGCCTAACAACTGTCGACAATCATCGTACGACTCAGATTCATCGAACGTATCCAATGTGACGAATCTAGTGCGACCACTCAACCGGAAACCATTACCAATTGCCTGGACTACGTAGTAGTCCCAATCATACTCAAGTGCAATAGATATTCACATGTGATAATCATAATAGCATTTGACAATAAATGCAAATACAATAATCATTTGAGCATTTTATCAAACACATAGAACATGCTATTATACATAGGCATTTTTATACATAGATCATGTATGTGAAATTAAGGTTACATGAGAGAATTTATACACATCGATAAGGTAGTTGCAAATCCTATCCCAACACCCTTAATACTTACAATTTAACAAACAATTATTCATACAGGCATTTTATCAAACACTTAGCCTACACATTATTACATACATACCCTAACTTAATTATAGCTTATATTATAGCAAATCCTTTCGCAAAGGAATTGTTACACCTATAACAAACATGTATTCAAGATTAATAGTCATGGCAAGTACAAATCATGATAGTAATTTCATTCAAACATTTCAACAAACATATGGAATGCATTTTATTCAACATAGTTCATATATATGTGTAATACGAGGAAAACATCGCATCTAAGTGCATGTGATAGCAATCAAGTCAGTCATGCATCATTAACTGACATTGAAAGCCTTGAAAATCATAACCTAAACATTTATAGTCTGCACCTTCCGTCGGTAAACTCGTATCGAACTTAATTCGAATACTTCGTCTTTGTCTACGGCATAACGACTACCTGAATCACGAACTAGGTTAGCTATTTCGCCTGTTTCTCTATTTGGATTCCTAAAATAGATTAGGGTTAGGATTTCTTACCCAAGAATGGAGTCAAAATGAATTGTGTAGCGTAGCAAAGAGGCGATCTAGTGCGTGTAGTCGCACAAGAGAAACACCGCCTCGATCTCCCTGACTTTTACTCTTCTCCTCACCCTTTTCTCTTCTTTTCTCTCTTCTCTCTCCTAGGGTTTTAGGAAATTCGTATGGAATGAGAGAGGGGTGGGTTTAGGGTCTTATATAGGCCCAGAAGTGATGTCAATGGCCCTAGGGTCATGGTATACTTAGGTTATAGCCAAAAGTCGTATGTTTTGGGCCAACGGAGCTCATCTGGAGGCCTATTACCTGCATACGGTCTGGGGAAAGTTCCCTGACGATGGATCTACGTCAGGTTAGATTTCGGTCTAATCGATTAGTGGATCGACCGTGGAGGACCAGTTTCAGTTCAACGGTCATCGCCACTCGATCAGGGCCACAAGTATACTGACATGCGTAAGGAAATTTCCCTGATCCAAGGGTGTAGTTGGGTCAGAAACCGACAGTCTGAAACCTTAAATTTGGCCTATAAATGAACGGCGCAATTCACTTAAATCTGAGTTCATTTTCTAAGGATATGTGCGTTTCTCACACACTTTACTCAGGGCTCTAGTTGTGCATTTTCGGACACTATTCGGGTTCGATTCCCGCGATGGTTGTCAAGTCCAGTAAGGTGGTCATAACCATATAGTTTCGCAGTTATCGGACTTTCGACGCGCGGTACAGGTCCGATACGGAGTTTCAATGTGCTCCCGAGAGCAACTGAGTTTTGAGATTGATCTTAGGTTTTTAGGTAAGGTAGAGTTAGCGATTCTACTGGTTTTGAGTCTTACAGTTCGTATAGAAAGTGGTTCAGGCTAATATACCAATTAATTCAGTTTAGTACTTAATTAATTTTCGTCTAATTTCTACATAATTCGACCCTTAGCGATTTCTGCCTGAGGTGATACTCGGGTCTTTGTACAGATTTTTCTGTGACATTACACATGGCTTGGAAAGAGGATGGCTACAGAAAATAAGGCCGAGTGGAGGATGAATTGAATCATTGTTGGGATTTATGTTGCGGAATCACACAGATATGGATCTAGAATATAAAGCATCATTCCACTTACTCGATTGCCTGGATAAAAAAAGGTGAACAAGACAAAGATAATTGAACAATGCACTGTCTCATTTTCAATTGGTATGAATTATAAGGATCAAGTACTTTGTGATGTGGTTGAAATGGAAGTATGTTATATGTTACTCAGTTAACCATAGCAATCAAACCGTGATGTGACCCACATAGGATAAGATAATGTTTACGTCTTTGTCAAAGATGATCGAAAGATGATCCTTGCCCCTATGGCACAAGAGAACTACCTTGAAGCTTTTAAAGTAGAAGGAAGCTCCCTCTTAACCATTCAGGGTTTCATAGAGGAATCCAAGGAAACCGACGTGGTATATGTCGTGGTGGTAAAGAGCGAAAAATCGAAGCCCTTAAACATTCCTTCAAGTTTAAGGTCATTGTTGAACGAATTCAAAAAAAAATCAGCCCGAAGAGTTATCCGATGGATTGCCTCCCATGTGGGACATCCAACTTCACACAAACCTTGTCCCTAGGGCTAGCTTTTCCAGCCACCCTCACTATCAGATGAGTTCGAAAGAGTGTGAGATACTTCAGGAGAAGTTGAAGGAATTTATTCATAAAGGTTTTCTAAGAAAGTGTATGAGTCCATGTGTCGTACCAGCGTTGTTAACGCCTGAGAAAGATGGGAACTGGAGCATATGTGTCAATAACGGGGTAATTAACAAGATTACCATTAAATATCGATTCCCAATATCGCAATTGGATAACATGCTTGATATACTAGAGGTGCCAAGGTGTTCTTTAAATTAGATATAAGGAACAGGTACCATCATATTCATATCTGACTCGCTGATGAGTGGAAAATAGCATTCAAGACCAAGAAATGGTTTTATGAGTGGCTAATCATACCCTTCGGTCTATTAAACACACCGAGCACTTTTATATGTATGATAAATCAAGTGTTGAAGTTGTTCATTAGCCGGTTTGTAGTAGTATATTTTAATGGCATCTTGATATATATCTAGGGTGAGATGGAGCACATGAAACATCTCATGCAAGTATTACAGGTCCTGACAATTAACAAGTTGTACCTCAACTTGAACAAGTGCAGGATAGGTACAGTGCGAGATTGGTTCTGAAGAGGTATGCTCAGAAAGAAGGCGTTAACCTCAATGAGATTTTTGTGTTTGTTGTTAAGCAGGTATCTATCATATTTTTGTTAGCATTGGTTGCCTAATACAATATGGAGCTAGAATAAATGAATGTGAAAACTGCTTTTCTACATGGGGAACTGGAAGAGCATATCTACATGAAGCAACAAAAGAGGTCGAGGTACAATGAGATAATAAGGTTTACAGGTTAAAGAGGTTATTGTATGGCCTGAAACAGTCACGTAGGCAGTATAAGAAGTTTGATACTTTCATGGTGAGTTAGTGATTTACTAACAGTGAATATTATCACTATGTCTACTTCAAGACACTGAGTGATGGAGGATTCATTCTACTAGTATTATATATTGATAACATGCTTACCATCAACATAACATGTCTAAGATCAATATATTGAAAACTCAGTTATTAGGGATATTTAAAATCTATAGGCTATAAAGAAGATTCTTGACATTGATATATATAGAAATAGGGAGAGGAGCGGGTTAAAAAAAAAAAAAAACTATTAACTAAATCCTTTTCAAAAAAGGAAAATTTTCATTAACTAATCCATTGTTGTGGTTAAAACTCACTTCATGACCTAATAAGAAGCGACCACCCAAAGAAACTGACCAGAATGGAAAATGTCTAAGTTTTCAGGACTTTGACAAAGGACCTAGTACAGCCACTTCCTTTCTTTTCTGTGCTTCAAACTTATCAATTGCTACCTACAGCTCGTCTGTACCTCCAATGGCTCTCATAGAGTAGAAATACACCCCAAAGACAAACCCTATCAGACCTCCGGCTACGATCAGGTTCTTGGTCTTTGGTGCAAGGCTGCTGAATTTCACAGATGCTAACATCCTTTTAGTGGTTGATGGCCAACTGTACGTTTAGAACAGTTGAAATTCTTCTCTGACCCAATGTCTCCTTCTCCCTCTCTCAGCGTCTCTCTCTCTCTCTCTCTCTCTCTCTCTCTCTCTCTCTCTCTCTCTCTCAGCATCTCATTTCCTCTCTCTACTCGAGCAAGGTAAGCCCTAACCCTTATTTGTTTTTTCTATCTCAGGTAGAATATCTTGATAAAGTGTTGGTCAAGTTTGAGTTGGATAAGGCTAAACCAGTTAACATACCCCCACGTTGTTCGCTTTAGGCATTGTTAAGAATAATATCTTATTACATATGAATAAAAGTAGTTTATATCTCGTGTGCCTTAGTCGAGCGCAGTTGGTAGTTTGATGTATGTTATAGTTTCTACAAGACTGGATATTTCACATGCAGTCGGTATTGTGAGTAGATACATGACAAACCCCAGCAAGAAACATTTAGAAGTAGCGAAATGGCTAATTTATCTATGAGGTACAACAGACTACATCTTGACATTTGAAAAATTATAAGGAAAACTGGTAGACTATGTGGATACTGATTATGCAGGGAATGTAGACAATAAAAGGTCGACTTCCAATTACTCATTTGTACTGGCTGGTGGAGCGATCAGATGGATTTCAAAGATTCAGTCTATGATTGCTCTTTCTACAATTGAAGCTAAGTATATAATAATGAAGGAAGTGTTATGGGAAGATCCGAGCCCCTTACAATTCCGAGGGCCGACGACATTGAACTAATAATTATATGCGACGCCCACGGCTGAGTGAGTCGTAGAGATGCCTCGGCCCTGAGAGTGGCGATCAGGATGAAACTCGACTAATAAAGTAGGCCCAATGCTCCGCCCCGGACCTCGTGAGAAGAGCCTCTCAGAACACGCAACTGACGAGAGGTCAGGCCCACCGGATCAGCTCGGACTATGAACGCGATTGTTGCTCGATGAAGGCTTGTAATCACTCCGACGGAGGCCTCATCTACCAACGGGGCCGAGCCGAGTCCGGATCCTGAAGTGAGCGCTCCATGAGCTAAGCTTAGAAACTACCATAAGCGGACGTGGCCGGTTACTTCGCTCGCATATATGCATGATACGCATAATATCCTACACGATCATCGAATTACGCAAAGTATCCCTGTGATCTGAAAATCCCCCTGATTGAGTGAATCGTGTCGAGATTGACGGACCTCAACCGTCCAATAGTCAGATGTAAATACAATAAGACCCCATTACTACGGGGACGGAACAACTCGCACTCTCCCTCTACCTTTTGATTTAGACCCTGATTCCCTTGACCTAACTTAGGCATTGGAGGGTCCCCCGGCTTAGCCAGGGTCTCCTTTACTTACTCTTTGCGCAGGACCAGGGTCCCTTGGAGACGCATCATACAGAGTGGAGGGTGATCCAGATTTTGTCATCAACATTTTTGGCGCCGTCTGTGGGAATCTGATACAAAAAGTCAGGTTCCTATTCTCGAGTATAATGACTAGAGGAAAGAAGAAAGCAGTAGCCGCGGAACCAGAACCAAATGAGCAAACTCACTCCTCCTCACTACTTCACGCCGAATCAGCTCCGAGGCCTTCCCAGCGCTTTCGCAATCGGGCGAGTAAATATCGCGTCATGCAAAGCGAGATACAAGCCCTACGTGACGAGGTGAACAGGATGAAGCAACAACAAGATCCACGACCGCACCTAGTTCAGGAAAATCCTATCCCTGAACTAGTCGGTCTGGTCATGGAAGTTCACTCCGCGTCGAGGAGTGTGAGGCCCGAGGCGCCTCAAGACCCTCAGATGTCGATGTCAGGTCAGAATTCCCTTTCGACCCAAATCTGAGCCTCGGCTCAGAACACGGCCACACGAGCTTCGACCAATGCTTCGGTCACTTCAGCCCTGGCACCGACGGATCTCCGCCATCGGCTAGATCGGAGTAAGGGAAGGAGAACTCCGGAAAAAGAAAACAACCAAGAGATCTTAGCGGAAAACAAGAACCCATGGGAGAAACAGTTCGCGGAGCTCAACGATAAATTCTTAGCCCTGGAAAAGAAGCAACAGCCAACGTCGGTTCCCACCGCCGTTCAGGCGACGATGGAAGAGACCGAGCCTCCCTTCACCTCAGAAATCATGAACAAGGTGATGCTGCAGAGGTTCATGATACCTCCCATCATCCAATACTCTAGGTCTGGAGACCCGTCCGAGCATGTAGAAGTCTATCACTAGTGAATGCAGATCCAGACAGCGACGGATGCTATTATGTGTCGGGCGTTCTCAATCACACTTACAGGTTCCGCTCGGAGTTGGTACCGGCAGCTCAAGCCAAATTCTATCATTTCTTTCACAGAATTGAGCCGACTATTCCTTACCCAGTTTATAAGTGGTAAGAGAAGTCGAAATCCCAACACTCACTTGTTTGCCATCAAGCAAGAGTAGAAGGAGTCGTTGAAAGAATACATCACTCGCTTCAACGAGGAAGCGTTATAGGTAGAAGACTACGATGACAAAATGGCGCTCACTGTTGTGTTCAGCGGCCTAAAAGAAGCAAAACTCACTTTCTTCATTGGAAAGAATCCGTCGAAGACATTGGCTGAACTTGTTGCCAGAGCTCAGAAGTACACCAACGCAGAAGAATTCTCCAATGCCGTAAAAATGTCCAAGTGACAGAGCCGAATGGTAAAAGAAAGAGGCCTAGGAACGAGGAACCTCAGTCGTCTAACAAAGGGACCAATGACGTGGCCCCTCGCGACCGTCGTCCGAGCAGAAGGCCGGAGAATAAGTTTCGTTCTTACACCCCCCTTAACACGTCCACCGAGCAGATTCTATTGGACATCTGAGGAGAAAAGCTGCTGAATTGTCTTGTTTACATGAGAGCCGATCCAGATCATCGAGACAAGCGCAAGTACTGCCGCTTCCACCAACACCACGACAATAATACGACTGACTGTGTACATCTCAAAGATGAGATCGAAGCCCTGATTCGGAAGGGATACCTGCGCCGATACACCAATGAAGGAAAAGCTGCTCGAAAAGAAGAAAGAGAGTGAGAGCAGCCACAACGCCACGGAAGAGCCCGCCAAAATCAATACCATCTTCGGGGGCTTATCTAGTGGAGGAAATTCAAATAGGGCGCGGAAGGCTCACTCCCGAAAGTCTGAACTGGAACATTACGTCCACTTAACCGAGCGGCCCAGAAAGGAACTTTGGGTCAATCCATGCACTCTGACCTTCACGAAAGAAGATGCGCACCGAATCCAGCACCCGCACGACGATGCTCTAGTAGTTACCATGGCCATAGCGAACCGAAAGGTATACCGCATCTTGGTCGACACCGGGAGCTCGGCCGACATGATCTATTCCGAGGACTTTGAAAGAATGGGGATTCCAAGGTCTCATCTCAGACCCGTGAAGACCCCCTACACGGTTTTGTCGGGGAAAGAGTGATCTCCGAGGGAGCTATCTACCTCCCTGTGACTGAGGGAGAAGGACAACATCAAGTCACTCTTATGGTGGACTTCTTAGTTGTCAATGTACCATCGGTACATAACGTCATCTTGGGCAGACCTTCCCTCAACGCGATGAGAGTAGTCGTCTCTACCTATCACCTGATGATGAAATTCCTCGCCGAGAGCGGGATAAGCTACCTCCGAGGCGATCAGCGAGAAGCTCGGAGATGTTATGCAATGGCAGTAAAGAATGGGTCAGTTAAGCAAGCGCTCACCATCAACGTTCTAGACCCCAGAGGACCTGCGGAAGGCTCATCCGTGGAAGACCTGGAGAAAGTACCGCTCGATGAGGCTGATCCAAGCAGAACCGTTCAACTCGGGACTTCATTAAATCCTGAACAATTGCTCGAAATATTAACATTCCTACGACAACATATGGACGTCTTCGCATGGTCCCACCAAGATATGCCCAGAATTTCTCCGGATGTCATGGTCTACAGGCTGAATGTGGATCCAGATCACAAACCTGTCAAGCAGAAAAGAAGGTTGTTCGATGCTAAGCGATACGAAGCAATAGCCGACGAGGTCTCTGTTCTGCTTGACGCCGGATTCATAGAAGAAGTGCATTATCCTAAATGGATCACAAATGTGGTCCTCGTGAAGAAAGCCAATAAGAAATGGCGGGTCAGTGTAGATTACTCGGATCTAAACAAAGCTTGTCCGAAAGACAGTTTCCCGTTGCCTCGGATCGATCAGCTGGTGGACAGCACGAGGAGACACGAATTGCACTCTTTCCTGGACACGTATTCCGAGCATAACCAGATAGCAATGCATCCCCCAGATAGGCAGAAGACTGCCTTTGTCACGAACAAGGGACTCTACTGTTACCGAGTTATGCCGTTTGGCCTGAAAAATGTTGGGGCCACGTATCAAAGCCTAGTGAATCAGATGTTCTCCAAGCAGATCGGACTACAATGGAATTGTACGACGATGACATATTGGTGAAAAGTATTAAGGCAACCGATCACCTGACGGATCTCGGAGAAACGTTCGCCATCCTTCGAGAATACCAGATGAAGCTGAATCCCACAAAGTGCGCTTTCGGAGTCGGTTCAGGGAAATTTCTTGGGTTTAAAGTCAGTCAGAGAGGTATCGAGGCAAACCCCGACAAGATCAAAGCACTCCTCGACATGAGTTCGCCTCGAACTGTCAAGGAAATACAATGTCTCACAGGGCGAGTCGCGGCGCTTGGACGTTTCATATCCAGAGCAACGGATAAATGCCTCCCCTTCTTCCAACAGTTGAAGGGTCATAAGAAGGTAGAGTGGACGTCGGAGTGCGAACAAGCCTTCCAGCAACTAAAGCAGTATCTGGGTTCACCCCCTGTTATCCAAACCCAAAGAGGGTGAACCTCTATTCCTCTACCTCGCGATCTCGGCCTCAGCCGTCAACTCGACCCTGATCAGGGAGGTCGGAGGCAAGAAATACCCAGTGTATTACGTGAGTAAGGCCATGGTACCTGCAGAAACGAGATATTCGCCCCTGGAGAAGCTAGCGTTCAACCTCGTTGTTTCTGCTCGGATGTTACGTCCATACTTCCAAGCTTATTCCGTAGTTGTGTTGACAGACTCCCCTCTCAGACAAGTTCTTCAGACGCCCGAGGTGTCTAGTCGGACGACCAAATGGCCCATCGAACTTGGTGAGTTCGACATCTAGTTTCGTCCGAAGGCAGCAATCAGGGGCCAAGTTGTGGCCGACTTCATTGTCGAATTCACCACTCCGAGCACAGAAGAAATCAATACCGAAGTCGAAACGACTTCACCTATCCCCCAAGATGCCCAAAGGGTGGTGCCGGACCCTGGATGGGTTCTCTACGTAAACGGGTCGTCCAATACAAAAGGGGCCGAAGCCGAAATCATCCTGATCGCGCCGGATTCCACGACAATCAAGTACGCAATTAGGCTCGGATTCAAGGCCTCAAACAATGAGGTGGAATACAAGGCGTTACTAGCTGGACTCAGATTGGCGACAAGTCTGGGTGTTCAATCTCTTCAAGTTCGGTGCGACTCTCAGCTGGTGGTAAACCACATTTTTACCGAGTATGAAGCCAAGGAGATAAGGATGATCGATTATCTCAACGAAGCGAAGAAACTGATCGAAAGATTTTGGAGTTGCACTATCCATCAGATCCCTAGAGCGAAAAATTCATGGGTCGATACCCTAGCTAGGCTCACCTCGGCCCCCGAAGGGAAGATCCTGCAGGTTATCCCCGTTAAATTCATAGAGCATCCGAGCATCGACAAAGCGGAGAGGAAGGAAGTCAATCCAGTGCATGCTAATCCGAGCTGGATGGACTCGATCTTTGACTACCTCGCGTCTGGCAAGATCCCCTTAGATAGATTGGAAGCCAGGCGACTGAGAATCCGAGCAGCTCGATACACCATCTTGGACGGTATCCTATACAAGAAAGGACATTCCCAGCCCTACCTCAGGTGTCTCCGGCCCAACGAGGCAGAATATATCATTTGGGAGATCCATGAAGGAATCTGCGGAAACCATTCCGGCGCCGAGCCCTGGCCATGAAGATACTCTGACAAGGATACTTCTGGCTGACTATCAAGGAGGACTTCAAGGACTATGTTCGAAAATGCGACAAATGTCAGCGTTTCACGGTCGTGCCGAGACAACCCGTTGAAGAAATGACTCCTATGAGCAGCCCTTGGTCGTTCGCTCAGTGGAGAATCGACATCATCGGCCCTCTGCCTACTGAAAAATGGCAAGTCAAGTTCGCCATCGTTGATGTCGACTACTTCACTAAAAGGGCTAAGGCCGAGCCGGTTGCCAAGATCACAGAACAGAAGGTGATCGACTTTGTCTGGAAAAACATCATTTGTCGATTCGAAATTCCGCGCGCCATCGTGTCAGACAATGGCAGGCAGTTCAACAACGATAAATTTTGAAGCATGTGTCGAGGACTCGGCATCACAAACGCATACTCCTCTCCTCGACATCCCCAGTCCAATGGACAAGTGGAGGCAGTCAATAAAGTTATCAAGCACCGTCTTAAGACAAAGTTGGAAACAGCGAAAGGCAGTTGAGCCGAGGAACTTCCGTTCGTTCTCTGGGCCTATACGACCACAGCTCAATCCTCAACTGGAGAGACTCCGTTTTCACTCTCCTACGGCTCGGACGCAATGGTGCCAGTTGAAATCAGTCTCCCTACGGCCCGAATCGAGAACTACCAAGAAAATCAGAATTTCGAGCAGATTGCAGCCAACCTGGATTTGCTCGAAGAAGTCAGAGATGTCTCAAGGCTCTGAGTCGCAGCTCGGCATCAGCAAGTTGCACGATTCTACAATTCGAAAGTCAAGACTAGGCGGTTCCGACCAGGGGACTTGGTCCTTCGCCGAGTATTTTACAATACCGTTGAGCCGAGGGCTAGGACACTCGGGCCTAATTGGGAAGGGCCTTATCGGGTCTTCCGATCGACTAAACTGGGCTCCTACCACTTGGAAGTCTCAAGGGTCGTTAGTTCCCTCACCCCTGGAATGCCGAGCACCTTAAAGTCTACTATCCATGACGAAAACAGCCTTTAAGGCTCCCAATAAATGTACTCCTCCGAGCGGCAAGCCTTTAAGGCTCTTAATAAAGTTTACTACTTCTTATCTACATAAACAAATTATCTACTAAGGAAAAGTTGCCTCTCATATGCAGGGGCGAACTCAATGAACTGATCCCTTAAAGAAAGGGTTAGCATATTATCCCACAAATATTCTACATGGCATCCCCTCTTGAGTTAGGGGAAAAGTTAAAAGGTGATCTAACTCCCCCAACATAGGAGTTAGCTCACGGGTTAACGGATAAAGCGGATGCATCTTGCCAATTGTGGGATGAACCGACCCCTTAGGGGTCCGGACTCAACAAACAGGTTATAAAGGCCTCAAACTTTACGGGGTGGCATTGGAATGAGCTGACCCGCCAAAGGGTCGGCTTAGCTACACCCCAAAGTAAATCGGCATATCTACGAATCAGTTCAGCAATCAACGATCGACAGTCAACATCCAAAAATTGTCTACGGATTAACATTTAAGAAAAATCACCATTCATGAGCCTTCATTGGAAGACCAAATAGCAACCAGAAAGAAAAAGTTTAAACAAGTTCTAAAAGAAAAAGGTAAATGGTCCAATCTACGCAGTCGGAGGAGGAGCTTGAACGTCGGGGTCTGATCTGGGCGGACGTCTCCAGCAGGCGCCTCTTCAACTTCTTCAGACAACGAAGGTTCGAGGTTAAGGTCTGAATACATGCCTTGGACCACCTCCGTACAATCATCGAAATCGCGGTTGTAAAATTTGGCAGCTTCGGTGTCCCTCTCCTTTGAAGTTTTGAAGGCTTCTATCGCTGCGGCCACCGCCTCGACCAGAGAAGCTTTGTCCTCAACACGTTGAGCTTCCCTCACCTGAGCGACAGCTCGGGTCTGCTCTTCTGTCGCCCCGACCTTAGCTCGCTCAAGGGCTGCACCCAGACATGCATTCTCTTGAGCCAGCGAATCTGCGTGAGCCCTGACCGGGGTTAGCTCGGCGGTCGCAGCATCACATCGAGCTTTGAAGTCATCTGCGACCCCTTATAATCGTAGCTCTCTAGCTTCAAGGTCAGTCACGACCCCCTGTAGCCGAAGCTCCCTGGCCTTCCCATCTTCAAGCTGCTGGCGCAACTCACCCTGATCGAGCTGGAAGAAGGTGTCTTCATCCCGCAAAACCCCTGCTTAGGTCTCGAGGGCCTCCACCTCAGCTTCTCTCCTTTCCGACTCCCACGCTCTCTCCCGAGCCGCTAGAAGCTTCGGGATGGACTGCATAAAAATAAAAGAATGAGCACTTGGGGGCTGTAAGTACAGAAAGAACAAGGAAGGTTAACAGGGATACCGTGTAAAAGACAGAACTCATGTCATTCAGAAAGGAGCTGTCTGACTTGCTAAGAAGGTAGGCTATGATCTCCTCTGAGGCATGTTTGGCACCCCAAGGCATCAGACAAGATAGATGGTAACTCGACACGAACTTTCGCAAACTCGGTCCTGCTACAGGCTGAGGCCTGAGCCTAGGCCCCAAGATCGTCTCCAGCCTTGAGAGGAGTAATCATGTCGTCAGCCATCCGAACTGCCTCCTCCCGCTTGAATGATGAAGGGATAGTTATGCAGGGGGCTGAAAGATGAGCCACTCCAATGGGAGGAACGGTTATGGGCGGAGCGAAAGGAATCACGGTCACTGAAGCAGGAGCAATGGTTACTAAAACTCGTGTATCGGCAGGCACCGCAGCCAGAGCCTCCCGCGTATCGGCAAGCACCGCAGTTGGAACTGCAAAGACGAAAACCGGACCAGTAGGACCCTCCCCGCGAGGGGCCCGCCTTCTCCGAACGGTGGTTTTCGTCCGAGACTCGCCCCTTAATAACTCCTCCGCCGTCGGGGCAGCCTTCCTCCTCCGAGAACCAGATGCCTCGGCCATGCCTGCTTAAAAAATGACAAATCAGCGACTAAACGAACAAGTCTGATCCCTTCAAGGGAAGAGGAAGAAGAACTTACTGAAAGATGTCGGGAGAGGCGGCGACTTGCAAAGCCCAGACTAATGAAGGTTGGCGGCTGTGATCAGGTCCGACCAGGAGTGGAGCTCTCCCGTTCGCGCCCTAGCCTTGGCTATGCAGTTCTTCTGAGCTGAGTCGAGGGGAGGTGTGCCCCTTGCGAAATCTACAAAGACAACTCCAGTTCAGTTTGCTGGAGTAACAAAAAAGGACATCAGAAAAGAGAGAATGATTAGTCCGACCTGGTTTTAAAAATTGGGTGGGAACCCGAGTTGTCAGAGTCCTGAGTTCAGTCGCCGGCGCCTTCCATTCGCCCTCAGCCCAAAACCATTTATTCTTTTAGTCCTTGTTGGAGGAAGGAAGATTCATTACCAGCCCCGACCCTTTACTGCCTCGGGTCGCGAAGTAGTACCATGGTTCTTAACTATCGTACTTAACCAGGTACAAGCTCATCAGTTCCCCTGGGGTCAGCTCCGAGTTCTCGATTTAACGCCAGATAATATAGGAAGACATTAAAACCCTCCAGGCATTGGGGGTGAATTGCCCAGGAGCTAGTCCGAGGTAGGCTATAATGGCTCGGACGAAGGGATGCAGAGGAAGTCGAAGCCTACATTGCAGTGCACAGAGAAAAATGGTCACTTCTCCCTCAGCAGGTGCGCTGACAGTGTCGAGGGGCTCAGGGGCTGTTATCCGTACGGAGGCCGGGATCTGAAACTCCTAGCGGATCCATTCCATTTGGGACTCCAACAACACGGAGCCTCTTGAGACTACCTCCGAGGCCCGCCCACTCGCTGTTATCTCAGTGGCCTCGGCCGTCACGGTCCGAGGGGCTCGAGCGGCTTTCTTTTTGCCAGCCCTACGAGTCCGAGCCCCCGTCTCCTTCTGCTTTCGAGGCAGAGGAAATAAGGGCACAGCTTCAAAGGGGCCTTCAGAGGCCCCTCTCCCGTCTCCAGAGCTCCCTGACTCGGAGTCGTCATCATAATCCCGAACAGTCTCCAGGTCCGACGACATCTTAAAAAGAATGAATGTAAAGAGGCGCAAGGAGACTCACCGGATGATCACCAGAAATCACTTCTGTCGGAAGTATCCTGACGGTCAGAATCGCCTGTCAGAAAACCCTGATTGGCCGGAATCGCCCACGTCGAAAATCGCCTACTCCGATATCAGCTTAAACGCAAAGCGCAGAAGTAAACCGAAATCCTCAAAGAAGGGTTTATATAGACCTCACCAAATCCCTGCATTAATGACCAGCAATGATGGCTGCAGCCTAATCGTCGTGAGCCGACCTCGGAGCTGACGTGGCCACATACCATTGGCTCAGGCTCTTTCGGGCAGTACGCCTCTGACGTCGAGCGGTGTGCTCTGAATAAACGAAACGACGCCCGAATAAGGAAAGGTTTAATCCAAAACATTACTCCAGGTATACGTGGCAACAGGTCATATGCGGACGGTAATTCGGAATCTTAACCATCGCCACGCGTCCACTACGCGTGGATTCATAGGCGGGAAACCCTGTGAGCATAATGTTTCAAAACGTAATAGTTTCGGCATGCGCGGAAGAATCGGCAGATGAGGCGATTGATCTTCCTTATGCTAACTCTCCGAGTCCTTAGCAGACCTCGAAGAGTAGGGGGCTTCTGTTATGGGAAGATCCGAGCCCCTTACAATTCCAAGGGTCGACGACATCGAACTGATAACTACGTGCGACGCCCACGGCTGAGTGAGTAGTAGAGATGCCTCGGCCCTGAGAGTGGCGATCAGGATGAAACTCAACTCAATAAAGTAGGCTCAATGCTCCGCCCCAGACCTCGTGAGAAGAGCCTCTCGGAACACGCAACTAACAAGAGGTCAGGTCCACCAGATCGGCTCGGACTATGAACGCGATTGTTGCTCGACGAAGGCTTGTAATCACTCCGACTGAGGCCTCGTCTACCAACGGGGCCGAGCCAAGTCCGGATCCCGAAGTGATCGCTCCATGAGCTAAGCTTAGAAACTACCATAAGCGGACGTGGCCAGTTACTTCGCTCGCATATATGCATGATACGCATAATATCCTACACGATCATCGAATTGCACACAGTATCTCTGCGATCCGAAAATTCTCCTGATTGAGTGAATCGTGCCGAGATTGACGGACCTCGACCATCCAACAGTAAGGTATAAATACAATAAGACCCCATTGCTACGGAGACGGAACATCTCGCACTCTCCCTCTACCTTTTGATTTAGACCCTGATTCCCTTGACTTGACTTAGGCATCGGAGGGTCCCCCGGCTTAGCTAGGGTCTCTTTTGCTTACTCTTTGCGCAGGACCAAGGTCCCTTGAAGACGCATCACACAGAGTGGAGGGTGATCCAGATTTTGTCATCAAGAAGAAGTATTCAAAAAAAAATGTATGGTTGAGAAGAATGATGAATGAGTTGGGTCTTCTGTAAGAAGTCATGCTAGTTAATTATAATAGAGAAAGCGCGAATAACTTAGCAAATAATTCAGTTTTTTTTTTTTTTTTTTTTTTTTTTTTGAACAAATCTAAGAACTATTTCTTCTATGATCAGTATATAGAAAGTAGGAAAAACCATTGAAAGAACGAAAGTGAATTCTAGAAAATTATCTCAATGATATAATTCATAGCCAGAGTTTGATCCTCTTCGGCAAATAATTCGGTTTATCATTCTAAAGCTAAATATGTTGATATTCGTCATCATTTTATCTGACAAGTACTTGAGGATTGCGGTGTTACTCTTGAGAAGATCCACACGAGCGTGATTCCGACGAATATGCTTACAAGGGTATTTTCCGTAGAGAAGTTCAAGTTCTGATCAACTTCTTTGGGTCTACTAAAAGTTTGATGAAGACGCAGTGTACATAAAAAGTAACAGCAATGGTGAAGTTATGATGGAGACTATTAGAGATGGAGCTTGGAACTGTGGATTATGATGATTGAAGTCATAATGGCCCATAGTTAACCCACCACGGAGACCTTCTATGGCTCACCTACCACTCAAATTCACTCCATTTTTGGTCCAATGATAAATGATATAGAAGGAGATGGAAACATTGATGGATGATATTACTCCAGGAAATGTTGACCTTTATTCTAAAGGCTTCTCCAATTTCAAGGTTAAAGCTGTAATAAATAAATAAACAGAGCAACCTCGATTTAAAGATTGATTGAGACTCCCAAAAATAAGGCACGATGATGGTTTTGTTTTTTTTTTCTTCTCGTTTCTTTTTTCTTTCTTTGCAACTCTCCTTCATAAAAACACAAAAGTAACCATCCTGTACTTGCTTATCCTACGCACCTTAGTAGATGTGGCTTCCTGCCCTTTACCCTTTGGATGCTTTCCAAAGAGGATAGATCCGATGCAAATGTTCATGGCATAAGCTTCACCTGCAAATAGACATGTGGGACCCACCGCAATGTTGTAATGGCATCCAATCTGTCCATCATCTAACTCCCTCCTATTTCTCATTGGATCCTAAAACTTAATTAGTTGATCCAAGGTAGGCAACACCATGTAAAATCGTGCTTAAAGCCTCTAAAATCAAGTGATTTGCCCCACTCGAGTATGGAATGGCCTGATTTTTGGGTGTCCATTCATCTTGGTTCGTTTTTAGTGTTGTCCATCCCCACCGCAACAGTTCCCTATGGTGTGGCCCACTTAAGAGTTTTGTATCAATCAGATTTTTGAAGGCCAAGACCACATCAAGGATCTTACATGATGGACAAGATTAGAAGCCCTTTAAAATAAAATCATTGGCACTCCTGTTAAGCACAATATATAATTCCTGAGAACTTTTTCACCACTCATCACACGTGATGTGGGCTCAAAATCTGAACTGTGCATGTGATGCAACATCCTATTAAACTTTTAGGCCCTAGTTTTAACCTTATCCAAAACTTTGGTGTGCCATGGCAGAAGAGAGACAAATCAATGGAGGAAATAGTTTCCCTTTTCCATGACCCACCAAAGTTTTGAATCAGAGTGACAGTCAGGCCTCACGGTTTCATAGGATGCTACATCACATGGACGGTTCAGATTTTAGGCTCACATCCCGTTTGATGAGCTATGAAAAGTTATCACCGGTTCTACTGAAAACTGGTGCGCAGGTGAGAGGATCACATTGAAATCCAAAGTCAATTCCTTGAATAGTTTTTCCATTTCTACCATCATCAACAAGTTTTAGCATCTTTCCCAAAATCATAAGAAACTCCGTCCTTTAACAGACAATCTTTCCATCTGCCTTCGCCATCTTCATCTTCATCTTTGTTTGTGCTTTCTCTGGTCATGTCGAGTGCGAGGGAACCTTTCGATCCTTTCCTCAGCAAATTATCGGTGCCGGCGGAAGGCAAAGATCGTACTCCCATTGATGAT
The DNA here is from genome assembly GCA_021015155.1 of Magnolia officinalis. Classification (NCBI taxonomy): domain Eukaryota; kingdom Viridiplantae; phylum Streptophyta; class Magnoliopsida; order Magnoliales; family Magnoliaceae; genus Magnolia; species Magnolia officinalis. The sequence continues at coordinate 3,365,698 of JAJHSJ010000011.1, read as the reverse complement.
ATCAAAGACCACATCAAAACACACACCAAAGACTGCATCGACGACGCCAAAACCGCTCTAAATTCAACCAAGAAATGGGAGGAATGCATAAAAGATGGGTTTGCGAAATTAACTAGATCCGTCGACGAATTGCTTGGTGATGACCAAATCGCCACAAAACCGCCGTCAGAAATTACTAAAATTACTAGCAGCAACAAATGCGAAGAGCTTCTTGCAATCGCCAAGGAAATAAGAGAAGATGCTTTGATAGTGTCTGACAGCTTTCCATCATCTACCCCTTTTTTACCTTCAGAAGATGTGTTGAAGGAATCAACCATGCATGAGGAAGAGATCCAGCTCAAAGCAGAGGAAATTACTGCAGAAGATCCGGGCGAACAATTCCTCCAGGTGAGCTACGACGATCTTGAAGATAACCTAAAAGAATGCCTGCTTTGTTTCTCTGTCTTCCCTGTAGACAGCGTCATCAAGAGGCGGGTGATGATCTACTGGTGGATTGGGGAAGGACTGGTAGCCCCAACAAGAGACGGCCGAACAGCAGAGCAAGTCGGAAAAGACTACTTTAAGATGCTGATCGCGACTGGTCTGATCGAACCCATCTACCAAAATCATACCAAAACAGCCAAGTACTGCAAAATCTACCCTTGGGTTGGGAAGATGCTGGTTTCTAAAGCGGAGGAATCTGAAATCAAGAGGATTTCTTTGGTGGCCAAAAAGGAGAAAGATCAAGTGGAGATCTCTCCAGAATCTAATACGAATGGATTGGTATCGATTTTCAATCTAAGTGCGCAATATCTGAAGTGCGATAAAGGTAAGGATCAGCTCGCGAAGTTGAAGACGGTCTCTGCTCTGATACTCGGAAGGTGGCAGAACTCGTCCCGTCATCATATCGAAGTTTCAGACACTAAGTTCTTGGACGGCCTAGAATCACTGAAAGAACTGAGGTATATCAGCCTGCAAGGGATCTCTAGAATAACAGAGCTGCCGGAGACGATCCGTGGTCTCAACAATCTATTGATCTTGGATCTCCGGTTGTGTCATAATCTAGAAAACGCGACGGTGGCGGTGACGGAAATCAAGTCTCTGACCCACCTCGATGTATCAGAGTGTTATTTGCTGGACAAGATGCCACCAGGGATGGGATCCCTCACAAACCTCCAAGTTCTCAAGGGGTTCGTGGTTGGAGGGACCCGAATCACAGACCCGTGTCGACTCAGTGAGTTGACTCGGTTAAAGAAACTACGAAAGCTGAGTATTCGCATTGGGAGTGAAGCAGATATTGGTGAAGATTTGGGTGAGTTGAGCAAAATTAAAAAGCTGAAATCGTTGAAAATTACATGGGGCAGTATAAAATCTCCACCGTCGAAGAGTACAGAAAGGAAATCATCAAGGAGCGCGTCGATGAAGGAATCCGTGGGGCGGACATTTTCACACCAGAATCTTGAGAAGCTAGTTCTTGAGTGTGTTCCTGGTGACAAGTCAGTGAGTTGGCTAAAGCCTGACGAATTTACGGGGCTGAAGAGGCTGTATATTGCAGGAGGGAAGCTGACCCAACTGAGCCCTGTTACTGAAAATCATAAATGGAATGTGGAGATTCTGCGTCTCAAATATCTGAAAGAATTGAAATTTGAATGGGGTGTTCTGAAGATGAAGTTTCCCCGGCTGAGATGTGTGCAGATTTACAAATGTCCGGAGAACGGACCGTCTGATCTTGGATTCGATGAGAAGGGATTTTGGGTGAGGAATGAAAACAAAGCAAGCTCAAGCTCCATGGCTGGAACTAACGCTCCAGTTCTTATGGGAAATGACGCAAGCTCAAGCTCCATGGCTGGAACTAGTGCTCCTGTTCTATGAGAAATGAAGCAGAGGCAAGCTCAAGCTCCCTGGCTGGAACTACCGCTCCAGTTCCTATAAGAAATGAAGGAGAAGCAAGCTCAAGGTCCATGGCTGGAACTACTGCTCCAGTTCCTATGAGAAATGAAGGAGAAGCAAGCTCAGGGTCCATGGCTGGAACTACTGCTCCAGTTCCTATGAGAAATGAAGGAGAAGCAAGCTCAAACTCCATGTCCGGAACTACCGCTCGAGTTCCTTTGAGAAATGTAGGACAAGCAAGCTCAAGCTCCCTGGCTGGAACTGGTGCTCCAGTTCCTATGAGAAATGAAGGAGAAGCAAGCTCAAGCGCCCTGGCTGGAATTAGCGCTCCAGTTCCTATGAGAAATGAAGGAGAAGCAAGCTCAAGCTCCATGGCTGGAACTAGCGCTCCAGTTCCTATGAGAAACGAAGGAGAAGCAAGCTCAAGCTCCATGACTGGAACCAGCGCTCCAATTCGTATGAGAAATGAAGAAGAAGCAAGCTCAAGCTCCATTGCTGCTGCTAGCGCTTCAGTCGTTCGGGATGATCTGGACAGTTGATCTGATTGGGTCCCGACATAGATTCCTGATGCACTAGAAATCTCCTGGATTGGAGTATTCTAACCCTTTGATCTTTGGCCTCGTAAAATTAACGGTACGGGATTAAGGCCAACGATTGGAGGGGCACCACCATCCAGTCTGGAAGATTTCGGCACCCTCTCTCATCCTCGGGCCCACTTGATAATATTCGTAGTATGATTCATAAGACCCAGATGGTCCACTATTTTATTTCTTACTTATTTTCCTTTAATTTCTTTATTCCCTAGCCACGTTTATGGCTCGTGTAACGAGTATGCTTAAATTGATTATTCATATATGGCTTTGTGGCATAGCTTAATGTATTCTAAATTCTTTTTTTTTTTTTTCTTTTTTTCTAACTTGTGCACATCCCACGTTCAATGACTTAGAGCAGGTCGCAGATAGTTTAATGGTCAAGAAGGATTAGGAAAGGCCTGGTCAGCGACAGAACTTATCTGGACCATCAGAACTTAAATCAAACATATCTCACAATCTGGAATAAGTTGGGCGTAAAATATATGATTTTAGGTAGAATGAGCTACTTTAGCGACTCAAACCGGTCATGACGGGTTGCGCAAACCGAATTTGCGAAATACCCCATATCAACGTTCATTTCTCTATTTTAATTCTATTTTTACTATAAATAGTAAATTTTTATTTAATTATAACGTTTCATCCATTGGAATTTAGGTGAATCCCAACATGAAACTTAAAATAATTAGGAGAACAGCTGGGTGAAGCCAAGTAGGACACTATTTTTAGTCCAAAACCTGCACACTAGTAGACATCATGAATGTCTATAAATAATAAGTTTACCACCTACAGCTACTTGAGCCCTTGACTTGGTGTTGAAACTCTTGTGAGTCTAGGGTGCAAGAGTAAGTTCAGTCTAGATTCTATCATTCACACATTGATTCCTATTGCACCGTTCACGTGGTTGGTGCTGTTTTATAAATTCCCAGTCCGGGTTCAACGGATTCCTCTTATGCCTTTGTGTGGATTGCGGCCAACCGTTGAATCTTTAAGCGTCTAGCCAAATCTATATGGGGCCACCGTGATGTATATATCTATTTACCCACACTGTTCATCCCTTTTTCTATGATCATGTCAATGTATTGCCTTAAAAATTAGGCAGATCCAATGTTTTAGTGTACCACACCAGAGACTCTTGCATTTAATGTAAATTGCATCTTAATGCTTTGTGCATTTAATGCAAATAAGCTTACTACTAGATGTGGTCCACTCTACCTCAGTTTTTTTAAGTAGTATCCTTACATTATCTTAAAAAAGGGATGACCGTCCTGGAAAAAACTCTCGCACCGATCTGGTCGGACTCTTAAAGGTCCAACTAGGGGTCTGATGCAATCCTCGTCCCACAAGGATGTTTGTGAGAAATCCACTCCGTCCATCCATTTTGCAAGATAATTTTAGGACATACGGTAAAAAATTTAGGCGGATTCCAAACTCAACTGTACCACATTAGAGGAAACAGTGGGAATTCAATGAACATCATTAAAACATTAGTTGTGTCCATGAAAGTTTTGTATTAGGTTAAGTTTTTAATGTTTTCACTTCATCCATATGGAATGACCTTACAAATAGTTTGGATGGCTTATAAACATCAAGGTAGTCAAAAAAGTTTCAACGGTATACATTTCTTTCCCCAATTTTTCCTCACTCGTGACCCACTTAGTTTTGATCAACCTCATTTCTTTCCCCAACGAATGCCGATGCTTTCTCTCTTGGTTGAATCTTTCCCTTTTCTTTTTCCTTCTCTTTTTGCTTTATACCATGCGTCTCCCACCACTATCTGCTTTTCCGTTTTCTCGATTATGCTTTGTACCCTGCCTTTTCTCTGCTATTTTCTTTTTCAGTCTCCATGCATCACGCCATTTTAGCATCAAAGCAAGGAATAAAAGCAAGGGGGGAGCGGATTAGCTGTTACCCGGGTAAGACTCAGTCTCTGTCACCCATACTGTGTGGGGCCAGATTGATGTATTTTGACGTCACTAATGTGTGTTGTATCCATACCATCCATTCATTTGGAGAGATCATTTTAGGGCATAAGAAAAATAACGAGGAAGATCCAAAGTTCAAGGGGACCTCACCATAGAAAAGAGTGGGACAGTGACGCCCACCGATGAAACCTTCCTAGGGCCCACCATGATGTTTATTTGAGATCTAACCAGTTTATAAGTTAATACAGACATGGAATAAGCAAAAACATAAATATTATCTTGATTTAAAACTTCTATGGCTCATTGAAGTTTTTAATGGTAGACTATCAATCCCCACTGTTTTCGGTGGTGAGGCCCACTTGAGATTTTTATCTAATTAATTATTTGTATAATGCATTAAAATGATCTCTCCAAATAGATGGACGGTGTGGATACAACACATACATCATGGTGGAGCCCACAGATAGAGGTGGGCATGTTGGACCCGATTCGGTGGATCTGACCCAACCCAGTATCGTTCCGAACAGAACCGACGGCTCAGATCGGCCCTGATTGAGTCTGTCTATCCAAATCCGATCGTTTTTCGGGTCGGGTTCGGATAGTGGTGTATCCGGACAGAACCGATCCAAAAACCCGGACCGAAAGGGTCCGAACCGACCCGACCCGACCCGACCTGGGATGTAAATATCCCTCTATTTTGTAAAATTTTCATTCTCAATAAAGTCTTACCGCCCATCCATCTGTGGCTTTTCGTTTGGCGCCGAAAAACCCCACTCAATGTACACCCGAGCCCCCCAACTCTATCTCTCTATATCTGTCTATGTCTCTCTATATCTCTCTCTTTCTGCCGTTCAGTTTTGAAGCTTTACGGGATCTCTCTGTGTTGGGAAGAAGGAGAAAGAGAAAGAGAGTCGTAGCCGGCATTGAATGGTTCGCATACAACTATTTACAGCCTATAGTCTTCACGGTTGGACCAAGTTGGCGAAAGCGGATTGGCTGGCATAACGTTAGCAAGTTTTGTGGGTCCGATCACGATGTATGTGTTATATCCAAACCGTCCATTCATTTGGCAATATCGTATTAAGGCTTAAGACAAAAAATAAGACAGATCTAACTATTAAGTGGACCACACTATGGAACGCAGTGGGAGATTGAACGTCTACCATTGAAACCCTTTTTGGGTTCACAGAAGTTTTGGATCAATATGAAATTTGTTTATCCTCTTCACTAAGGTCTTTGTGACCTTATGAACAGATTGGATGGAAACTAAACGTTATGGTGGGCCCTATAAATTGTTTAACGATGAAAATCATTATCTCCGTTGCTATTTATGGTGTGGTCCAGATGATCTTTGGATATGATTCATTTTTTTGATAATGCTCTAAAATGATCTCTAAAAATAGATGAACGGTATAGATATAATAAATACATCACTGTGGGGCCTGTAACTTTGATCTCCAACCATTCGTACAACTCGGAGCTCGAGGAGCATCAGTGCTCGTCTTCGCACGACACGTACCTAGAGCCAGAGTGGAGGTTTAAGTCTCCCAACAGATGAGGAGAAGCTTGTGAACTTTCACATACAGCTCCATCTTTTCTGCCAACATGTCTTATTTATAGAAAATCCGAACCATTCAAAAGATGGGTCACAATATGAAGATTTTCTACTTAGAAATTTGTCTGATCCACTCATTATGTGGGGCATACATGAATGTTGAATCAAATAAGTAGGTTTCATTGATTTTGGTAGTGTGGCTTGTGTGATCAGTGGACCAGATTTATCCTTGCAATGGATGATCTTTGTATTGTGCCCCACCTTCACGGCTCAGATTTTCCATATTAGGACGCATTGGCAGGAAATGCTAGGATATACCGTGCTCGTATGTAACCGCTGCGAGTTCATGTACAAACGACAGGCTATAGTTCATGTACAAACGACAGGCTATAGCAGGGAAGGGGATTGCGTACTGAGTAACTCAGTACCCTAAGCGTACTGAGTAAATCCTGTGGGGTCCACTGTGATTTATGTATTTTATCCACTCCATCCATCCATTTTACCAGATAATTTTAGTCATGATAATAAAAATGAAGAATATATAAACCTCAAGTGGACCACACCACAGGAAATAGTGTAAATCGTTACCATTGAAAATTTCTTGGGGGCCACGGAAACGTTGGATCAAGCTTGTATTTGTTTTTTTGCCTTAATCCATGTCTATGTGATCGTATGAACAGGTTTGATGAGAAATAAACATCACCATGGGCCCTAAAAAGGTTTCAACGGTGGAAATAATTATTCCAACTGTTTCCTATGGTATGGTCCACTTGCTCGTTGTGTATTATTAAATTTTGGACTCAACCGCTAAAATAATATGGAAAAACGGATGGACGACGTGGATAGATCACATACATTCAGGGTGGGCCCAACAGATTTTACTCAGTATGATAAGAGAGTACTGAGTAACTCAGTATGCAATCCGATTTCCTAGAGCAGTTGTATAGCTGGTGTCAGCTATAACCTATAGCCAGTAGTACGACTACGAAGCTTCTTCAAGAAGCCATTTCGTATTGACTTAGTTTATCTCACTAAGTAAACTACGTGGGGGCCGTTTTGATTTTTTTTTGGTTTATCCACACCGTTCATCAGTTTTTTCAAATCATTGTAGGGATTGATGCTAAATTTTAAGTATATCTAATAATCAAGTAGATCACACCATAAGAAACAATTGAAATAATGAAATGGACGATCCGAACTTTGCCCAATCCGATCCGACTCGGTTTTCCTGACTGAGTCGGACTCGGACCGGTTCAAGCCAATAGGGATTCGGATAGGTTCGAGTCAGATGACCTGGATCCGGCCTCGGATCTGATCGAATTCGGGTAAGGCCTTGCAGATTTCGAATAGAGTCGAGTTGGACCGAATCGGATCCGACTCGGTCCGATGCCCAGCTCTACCCACAGAATGTGGGGATGTCACTTCAGTAGCGAGAGTGCTGGTCCATTTTTTGTATATCCACCCCTTTCATTTGTTCTTCCAATTTTTGTATATCCACCATGACAAACCGCATTGTAATACATGTTAATAAACTATTTAATGGGTGGGAAGACAAACTGAGGAGAAAGAGACATTGAGAGAGGTAGCAGCCAGCATGGGGAGGGAGGGAGCTGCTGGCAGCAACTGACATATTTACCAATATGTCGTTTATCAAAAGGTACTTATACTCTGAATTAGTAGAAATTGAGAACTACTACTTAAAGCATAAGTGGCTAAAGCAAAACAACTTATGATCCAAATGCATTCTAGTTAGAGTTCCAAAATTGAACTAGTTAAATAATCCTAAGGGCCTGTTTGGGAGCGTGGATTTGAACCCCCTAGATACAGAACCCTGGATTTGAAATCCTCCTATTGTGTTTGGCACCATGGATTGGGAATCAACTTTAATCCAAAAGTAGCTATGCATGGTATATTTACAGCAGTTTGAATTACTTTAATATCTCTAATTAGTGACGTATGTAATATTTGAAACAATGGTTGTAATAAGCATGCCTAAGTATATGCTTTGCCTGAAAATGATGAAATTCCAAGTCTCGGATGGGCCACAAGCACAAGATCATGTCTGAGTGACTAACCAACGATTTTTAGCCGTTGATTTACATGGACAATATTTGGATGGGGTTTATCATCATATTAAAGTAATTATAGTAATACAATTGATAATCTAATTGTTTTTTAATATCCTTAGTAGGCCATGTGCCCAATAGAATAATAGCATGGTGACACACATGTTACACATGCAACTATTGAAAGGATTTTAGGTGTAATCCAAGCTCTCATTGGATTTCAAACCCCCTCTTGAAACCCCCTAGATTTGAAACCCTCAGTCACTTTCTGCTTCCAAACAACCAGGGGATTTAAAATCCCCTCAAATTCCCCTAAATCCATGTTGCCAAACGACCCCTAACATTTGATTAGTGGACACTTGTTGAAATAAGGCTAACTGTCACGCTCCAAAATTCGGATACAGAGTGTGCACCCTCAGACCCGAGTTCTGGCACATGACTCATACACGAGGTGTAATTAAATCATATATTCATACTATTTTCCAAAAGCTTAGTTGAAATGTTCACTAAATTCACAATTACAAATATCCAACAAGATATCTTTCATTCAATATTCCCATCATACACATGCATATCCACCACCAAGGTAATTTAAGGTGTCCATTCCACATATTAATACCATTCACAAAAGCTAAGCATAGTACCACAACCCACCTATTTGGAGCCTTATTAAATCATTTACTAACAAATACTTTAACTATTTATAATTTTCAGCTACTCAACTAAAAATTTGCTCAAAAACAGAATTAAAAAATAACATAAGTTTCAACTAGATATGCTAGTGATTTAACATATTCGGCTTGTCTTCATCAAGATAGGGCCATTGCCCTTGTGAATCGTTCACTGGTTCACCTTCCTGCCCTAAAACTTGAGCAGTTGTTTCATTGTCCACTAAATTTGTACAGTTTTTCCATTAATATAATGTCAGTTGGCCAGTCCTAATGAGTGAATCCATTATTTATGCATGTCATAAATAAAATAGAAATGCATGAATGTTATGAGATGCATAGATGTGCGAATGCATCAAGTAAGTTGATCAGTCCACTTACCTGAGTTGGATTTCATTAACCCACATCTCTCCTTCTAAGGTAGGCTTTCACCATGTTGTTAGGCTTTCACATGTTGTGGCCATCTAAGGATGGTCCCCTAAGTCACTCGATATTGTAAGTACCTACCGGTCATCTAGGGAGTACCCTCAAGTATTCAGCATAGTTATACGATACATGGTAATGGATGTATGAGAATGACATATGCATGATATTAACAATTATCACATATATACATAGCAGCATATGGTATTTCAGTTCTAAGAAATTCAACAAGGCACATAATACAAGGAATCATAAACATCAAACAATATAATGCTTATTTTAATCACAATGGAGAGGAAACATGTTGGGATCACTCACCTGAAATCTGTTGATATGGATTCTGATATGTACCTCAAAATCATACCTCAAAATCAATTAGTTGGCAATTACCTGATTGCATAGTTCAATTAGCTCACAATATACATCTACCTAAACTTATTTTATCAGTTCACTTCTAGTTAATCAATTTCTTAACTCAGGGTGAAATGCAAAGAATCACAAACAACAAACAATGAAATGCCTATTTTAATCATAATAGAGAGGAAACATGTTAGAATCACTCACCTAAAATCTAGTGATTTGGATTTCGACATGTTACCTCGAGATCAATCGGTTGGCAATTACCTAATTACATATCTCAATTAGTTCACAATTTGCATCTACCTAAACCTAGTTGATCAATTCACTTCTAGTTATCAATTCCTTAATTTGACCGATCGACGTGGAGTTCACTTGATCAACCAAAGCACTCTTATCATCCCATAATTTTTAGATGATCAAGGGTTATCATTAATTTAGCTTACAAAACTAAAGTATCAAAGTTCTAAATAAACAGAAGATTCTAGCGTATTGTCGACCAGTCAAATCGATCGATCAATATTACCTTCGACCAGTCGAGGTTCAATTGAAACCTACTTCGATTGGTCGAATTAAATCGATTTTTTAACAAAACTCACTAGACATTTTTTGTCTATTTCGATCGGTTGAAATGCTTTATCAACCGGTCAAACACATTCTGATTTTCGGAATTAAGTTGTTAGACCATTTGGGTTGTTTTCGACCGGTCGAAATGATCGCTCGACCGATCGAACCGACCCTACTTGCATTGTCCAGACGATCTGAAATTTATAACTTTTTAAACTTCCTTATTTTCCCTATTTCTCCTTTTATTTTGAATGATCCATTAATCATATAAGACATATATGAGCCATCCATTGACATTACAAAGTACCCAATTTGAAAAATTGGTTAATAGATTGCTTAGATTTGGTTCATCCATACTTTCAAACTTTAATTCAAGTATGATATGCACAATTCTATCATTTCATCTTTATGGCCATCAATTGACCAGATCCATCCATACTCCTTGGATTAAAAGTTAGATCTATCCCAAATTAAGCATAAAGGGTAGGGCTCAGATCCGATCCGTTCGATGTTCATTTTTTAATCTAAGGTATAAAATGATTCCTACAGTTAGATCTGATTGACATAACCATGATAAGATCTTATCAATATATAAACAATTCATATTAGATCTAACACCAACGATGGTCCATACAACATATTATACATTTTCATGTTTATGATTAGATCGGATTAACATGGCCCATCCACTGATCAAATCGATCTGAAAATTAGGGTTGGGGATTGTGTTAAGAGTCAAATATTGCATAGTATCCCCCATTTATTACTTGGTTTTATGAACATGATAATGCTTAATGTTCCATTTTAATCATGTTTGTGTTGCAAGTAAATTTAAGAGCTTGGATTGAAAAGGATGCTAAAAGCATGGATTTAACGCTCAAAAATCAACAAAGTCAAGAATTGATCTTATGAGACCAAGAATGAAGAATGCACATATCAAAGATCCAAGAAAACCAAGTGATGAATGAAGAGCATTGAAGACTTGAAGTAAAGAAAAATAACCCTAAAAATCTGCATCCTTCGACTAGTTTAAGCCCCTGCTTAACCAGTCGAAAGCCCCTACTCGACTAGTCGAAGATTCCTCAACTCGAACTCCAGCAACAAAATTCTCTAAATTCTCGTCATCCTCAACCAGTCGAAGGTTGTCCTCAACCAGTCTAAGGTTATGCGGACAGCACACGGACTGCCTAAATTTGAAGCAATTTCTGAATTTTTACAACTCGATGTGAAAGTTTGAGATGCAAAACTATAAATAGAGGTCCCTAGGATGTTCTTAGGCATCATCTAAGGTTGGAGGAGTGGAGCAAAGGCATGGAGAAACTGTCGCTAAGAGTTTTTTCTTCATTTCCTTAGTTGTTTTTATGTTTTTCTTAAGAGATTCTAGTTCAATCATGTCTATGGTTGGCTAAACCTCTTAGTTATGGCTAAAAAGTGAAGCTTGTAGTGTGATGGGATGTTTCTATTGCTTTGATTTATGTTTATATTGAACTCTCTTTGATTCTAGTTTGATTATAAGGAATACTTTCAGTTTTTAATGATTTGTTGTGACTCAAATTACAATAGATCTACGATAGCTTTGAGTATGTTCTTTTCATGTATTGAGATTGTGAAATTAGGAAATCATGTTGTTCACCATCGTCCCTTGGGCATGGTTGGATGATGGAATCCTCCCTAACTTTCACAATTCTCTCAGGTTGGTTGTGGGATTGATAAATCTTATTATTTGCCTTGTCTGCTGGGCATGGTTTTGTGACGGAACCACTTTCAATTCTCACACCTCTCATCCATTGAGAATTAGGTCAAAGGAAGTTCAGATTTGGTTTTACTGAGATATCTTCCAATTGGATAAGATGGGACTCTGATTCTAGTTGTGTCCTTGAATCAAGTATAAATCTCTCTGATCTCTACGAGTGGATCCTTAGAAACCCTAGTTTCCCACTTTTAAATTCACTAGTTTTAATTACTTTAATCACAATTACTCCCTTTATTTTCATATTTATATTTGCATCTTTTTCTAGTTCTAATTCTAGTTACTTTCAGAAGACACGCGAGATTAGTCCCTGTGGATTTGACCTCGGTCTCACCGAGATTATTACTACATCACGACCCTATACTTGGGGTTGTGAACAAGTTTTTGTCATACCTCTCACCCGCAACTGAGAGTCACAGCGGTAAGAGGCGATCCCCAATCTCTCTCAACTAAGAGTGTCTTTACCCACTCATCTATTGACTTGTTTTTGTTCTTAATTTAAAAATAAAATGTTTAACTACTAATTGCATTTTTAAGTGCACAAAAATTTAGGGTTGCTAATGATCATTTTTCATTTCTAACGGTTTAATAAATATCTATGGAGACCCATAATTTTAATGGTTTAATAAGACTTTGAATGCCACATATGCAGTTTCTTAAGTAATTTTTAAATTTCCAAGTACCATCTCTACTACATGTAGAAACCTCATCCAGTTCAATGCAACTTGACTTATTGATTGAGTGCTTTTAATCCTAGTGTAGAGGACTTTTGTCAGTTCGACCGGTGTCCCTTTCGGTTCAACCAAATTAGTGAGTGAATTCTCGATTACATGTTGTGACCTTTTGTACGTTTTCGGTTTGACTAATGTGTGTGTGTTGGTTCTTGTTGGTCTGACTGAAGGTCCCATCGGTCCCACCAACGAAATGCGTAAGTGTGGGTTTTATTTCCTAATATGGTACGGGAGTGTATGAATACCTTCTTAATTACGATTAGGGTTAGAACCAGAGAGCCAAGAGGGTCTAAGAGCCTAACATGATTTCGATGGGAAAAGCTATGGTTTTTACTGTAAGTTGTTCCATCTCTTGTAATCTTCTTCTAATTATAGTGGATTGACCGTCACTTTGTGCCGTGGTTTTTTCCCGCAAAGGTTTTCCACATTAAAACTCGTATGATCTCTGTGATTGCTTGGATTTTTTGTTACTTATTTCTTGTTTGATGATTTGAGATCACGTCCACGCCCAACATGATCAATGTAAGGTCCAAGCCCAAAAACTAGAAGTCCAAAGGATTACACAAGGTCTAACAGAGCTCCCAGTAAAAATTAGGTGCAATTCGCAAGGTGGATGATTCTGCATTTCGAGGTACATTGGGTGGAGGAGAGAATTTTATCCCGACCTCAAGTGTTGCGCTTGGACCTCGCGAATGACCAAAATACTCTTGGAGTTCACTCTATTTACACCTTATACCATGCCCCTTAGCCAATGGGAGGATGCCATATGGCAACCTCATTCTCTCAAGCAATCACAGCACTTCAGGCTCTCATTTACCCTCCAACTTCAACCAAATTTCCAAAGAACCACCCACCTCTACTATAAATACCACTTCCCTTCTCTTCACCCATTTCTACACACCACATCCTTAATAGAGGGAGTGGTAGAGCAAAAGATCTATACTTCATTCCATCCATCCACCAAGTGTGTGTGTGTGTGTGTGTGTGTGTGTGTGTGAGAGAGAGAGAGAGAGAGAGAGAGAGAGAGAGAGAGAGAGAGAGAGGTCATTCTAGCCCGACACTAGCCTAGCTATGCCCAAGCCCAAGCCATCCCAGTCACCAAAAGTAGATCAACCATCTCCACAATCCTTGCAATAATCCATCCATCCATCACCCCTCACGATCCTCTCACCAAATTATTCAGGCCATAGATCAATTGCATTCATCATCTTCCTCATTCTCGCATTTATGCATCATTGCATTTTCCATAACCATCTGCTTCTCTAATCTATTCGAGTGTATGCTATGAGGTTTGTCGATTTACCTAAATCAAACTATATCGAAAACTTAGAGTGACTAGAGCATTTTTCTTTTCTTTACCATCTCTTTCAAGTAAATAGGTCTTAGTGGATCCTCGGTGTTTCGATCCCAGCCCTCCTAAGTTAGACATTGCACTACTGCATCATTCGTTCATTTTTCTATTTCTTTTTTTTTATTGTCTCTCTAAGGTAAACAGGTGATGGCAGATCGCCTGCGTTTCGATTTGCACCATCCATTCATACATATTTTCTTTTCTTTATTGTCTCTCTCAGGTAAGTGAGTCCCGGCAGATCGCCTACATTTCAATCCCTCAATTTCACTCCTGAGTTGGACATTAAACTATTGCATCACATATCACACATCTAAGGAATTAAGACAATCGAATTCCTTAAAATCCATTAAAACTCACGGAGCAAATATTGCACTCACATTTGAGTAGAGAAGATGCCTAACACCTTACTTCTTTGTCACCCGAGATCATTCACTCATAATCCCAAGTCGTGAATCAAGAGTCGTTATAAAATAGACAATTCTTGGATTATTTGGTTTCTAAAAATTTTGTGGAGTCTAGCTAACTGCAGAAATTTAAGTTATTGACTAGTGGTGACTGTAAGTCAAATATTTTATATCCCAAACCAAATCACAAAAGCACTCCAAGACTACAGGAAAAAGTGGCAATGAACGTTGGCAATTAAAAACTTCCTAAGGCCCACTGTAATGTTTATTTGTCATCTAACCTGTTGATTAGGTCCCAGGCACCTGGATGAAGGGAAAACACATTAATTTGATCTAAAAATTTTGTAGCCCCCCAATAAAAATTTAGGTGCATGGATAGGCAAGATTACCGACTCGGATGCAGTTGGGCATACAAAAGTTTGTATGGATGAATTGTACCACGATTGGTGCATCACTGAAACATATCCTAGAACAGTAGAGCCAGAGAGAAGACTTGGATGTTCCTACCCACTTGGACATCAAACGCAGAGAGAGAGAGAGAGAGAGAGAGAGAGAGAGAGAGAGAACCCCAATTCACCCATCCAAACATATAAGATCCGTCTCTACGACTCTTGTAAGCAAGCCCCAAACATATAAGATCCGTCTCTACGACTCTTGTAAGCAAGCCCCTCGCCCTACTACAAGTTTGTGCATATGGCCTCTCACTTGGCTCTCATCTAGGACAGACCGGGAAGTAACCCCTGTTTGAAAGATCGGCAGTTCATCTGTTTTCTTCGAGGCAGAATCAGATGTTATCCAAACCGTAGTATTGTTTTAGAATCTTGATAACATCTAAACGGACACCAGGAAGTTCTATGGTCAGAAGCTGTCGGGCTCGCAAAGATGCCCATGAGAAATCTATTCCGTCCATCAGTTTCTCAAGCTCACAGTAGGAAAGGAGTCCCAAAATCAGGCAAATCCAAAACTTTGGCGGACCACACCACACAAAACGCCCACCATTGGAAACTGTTGGGGCCACAAGTTTTGGATCAGGAAGATCTTTTTGCCTACAGTTTATCCCAGTGGTAATGAACAGTTTGGATGTCATATAAACATCTTGATCGGGATTTGCATGATTTTTGGACTCCCGCCCTAGGGTGAACTTGAGAAATTGATGGGCAGCATGGATTCATGAATCCATATATTAAGTTTTTATTAAAATCTAATTTTTGAAAACTTTCTAACTTCCACTGAGTTTCAACAATATGTTTTCGACTTCCACTGAGTTTCAACAATATGTTTTCGAATACTTCTCTGAATGCTAAACTCATTAAAGCACCTCAGTTAGAAATAACTTTTAAATGTCCATTCCGTTCTCTTCATTTTTCTGAGAACATTCGATCTAGAAACTGTTGACCAACCATATGGCATATGCTGCTCCCGTGAGACGAGCCTACAAAACAAACCTGTAATTATGATGTTAATTCTAATTTCTGAAGTAATGCATGGATGACAAAAGCCGTCAAAGGAAAACATTACATAAGGACAATGCCCATCTAATTCAGCTACTAGACATTATCTACATCCAAAAACAATAATAATGATGATGAAAAAGAAACAAAAAAACAAAACAAAACAAAAAGAAAAAGCACTAACCTTCTCGTATCCATGGGAAAATGTTCGTGCTGCAGTTGAAGAGCAAAGACGATCGAAATCTCCTCAAGTCATAAGGAAATGGAAGATGTCCCATCTCTTGATTTCTAACCAAACTTCAATACAGACACGGCGGCCTCCGTGTAGCACCATTCTTTGGTATCTAACAGCGTCGTGACTCATTTTACCTCAACTGCCAACATATTCCAAACGAATACAACAATGAGGACAGACCTGCTTTTTTCAAGTACCTGAAATGAGAACTTAAATTTTAGAAAGGAACTCTCTAAACGCCCTCTTCTTTGATCAAAAGCTTGATTGGGCTTTTTCCACATCCATCCCTTCCAAACCCTTGATCCAATTCCCTAGCATTCAATGCTCTCCTAAATACATAGTGGGAAAGAACAAAAGACAAAATACAGTGATGGAAGAAGCAAACAATAATCATATTAGAAGATCCAACATAAAACAAAGAATATCATATCCCCAAAACTTAAATACAATCTACACTTAGTACAAATCACTCCCTACCCAAACCTCTCTCTGCTCTTGGTGTGGGGCTACTGTTTCTCACTTTTGTACACTACCAAATTCATCTCCTTTTCTCTTTAGGACACACCCCACCATCACCCACACTATATAATATCAAAACTGTCACCATTAAGCATATAACACTAGTAGTACAAGGAAAAAGAGAGAGACTAGAACCCACAAACTGCCCCAAAATGGGCCCCCCATCCATAACATCATCATATAATCATCAGCATCATCAAACCCTCCCAACAGCAGATAAAAACACACTTCATATGGAAACGAGTTAGAACGAACATGAGTCGGCGCTGCCGCCCTGCCAGCAACATCGGGGGCATGTAGACTTTGTACGACAACATTTGCCACGTGGGAATTGGCACCGCTGCACTGTCACTGTCTTGAAGCTACCCCCTGGTCTTGGCTCTCTTCATACCGAGGCTGTTGTGGAAGGGAGATACAGAGCCTGACATGTGTGAACCTTCCTCACGGAGAGTGCCATTCAGCATCGCCAGTTCTCGGAGCTGCTGCTTCTTGAAAAAATCCTGTGACTCATCCTAGACAAGCAAGCAGGATACAGAAAATGAAAAAATGATAACAACAATGATAAGCAGCAACATGGTGACAAATCTCTTTCTCAGCAATTTCTTGGCCCGGAAATTTCTGGGGAGATTTTCAATTTTTCATATTTTTCTCGATATATTACAGGGATAATCTCACTGAAAAAAATATATATATAGTTATTGTAAATTGATACATAAATTTAATTTTAAATATATATTTAAATAACAAATTCCTCAAGTTTTTTAACATTTTTCAAGTTGATGCCATGATAAAGAACTCGATATTTTAAAATCTGTCAAAATGTCTTTAGTGAATTTTTGGAATATTATCATGAGATTTTCAAAATATTAGCGATATTGGTCACATGGACAGCAACAAATGAAATAGCTAAGGGAGTAAGGAGTGAAATGGTTAAGGGCCAGCCTGGAAGTACTCCCAAATTAGGATTGGTTTGGCAGTTTCCACCAACATAATTTGCATGTTGTTTGCATGGAAATGGAAGCGTACTATGCATGACTCCGTTTTGCAATTTTTCCTTGAATGGAAAGTCAGATATCCCATTTTAATGCCACTACTCATTTGGATTCTAGCACATCATCCATTCACCCTGAGAAGTGGGAACAAC
The DNA here is from genome assembly GCA_021015155.1 of Magnolia officinalis. NCBI lineage: Eukaryota > Viridiplantae > Streptophyta > Magnoliopsida > Magnoliales > Magnoliaceae > Magnolia > Magnolia officinalis. The sequence continues at coordinate 3,348,093 of JAJHSJ010000011.1, read as the reverse complement.
CAAGCGTACACCCTGGACAACCAAATGCACACAAAATTTGAAGGTAATTTTAGAAAATAGTACCTCATTAATATGGTATTTACGTCCTAATACCTTTTTAAATTAAGATTTCATTAAGCTACCTCATTAATCAAGTTATTGTCAACCAAGTGACTTTCGTTAGTGAAAACTAACGTTCATCTGCTTAAAGTATAATTTTTCCTCAAACGAAGACGTATCCTTTTAACCTGGACGAAGATTGCATACGTGCACTGTGGGCCTCACTATCCACGTCATCCATCCAATTTGTCAAATCATTTAGGGCACGAGCCCAAAAATAAGGCAGTCATCCATCCAATTTGTCAAGTCATTTAGGGCACAAGCCCAAAAATAAGGCAGATACAAATCTCAGGTGGACCACACCGCAGGAAACAGTGGCAATGAATGCCCACCTTTAAAAACTTCTTTTGAGTTACAAAAGTTTTGGATCAAGCTTATATTTGCTTTTTCCCTTCAACCAGGTCTGTGTCCTTCTCAACAGGTTGGATAGCAAACAAACATTATGGTGGGCCCTAAGAAGCTTTAAATGGTGGGTGTTCAATCAGCACCATTTTCTATGGTATAGTGGAGCTAAGATTTGGATCTGCTTAATTTTTGGGTTCATGGCCTGAAAGGAGAAGGCAAAATGGATGGACTGCATGGATATACAATACATACATCAAGGTAGGCACATGGTCAGGGTCTCACCGTGTTGGTAGAAGCCAAGGCTGCGCCTATTATGGAAACTCTAGCCAGCGGCAAAAGCTCACACAGGTTGCCTGTGCTCCCAGGACTTCCTGCAGTGGGAAGCTGCATGGGGTCCATAGAGATTCTCGCAACAAATCCACTCCGTTCATCAATTTTTCAAGACAACAAAAGGATAGTAAACTAAAAATCAGACAGATCCAAAACTCATGTGGGCCACACCACACGAAACAGCAGGGATTAGCCGCCCACCAACGAAAACTTTGTGGGGGCCACAAAAGTTTCGCATCAGGTTGATATTTATGCCTACAGTTTATCTGAGAGGTAATAACCCTATAAAAAAATTGGATAGCCTATAAGCATCTTGGTAGGTTCATTGGAAGCTTTCAGTGGTGGACGTTTGTGTTCCCACTGTTTAATAAGGTATGGCACACCCTAGTGTGATCTTTCAAAACTAATGGAAAAAGTGGATTTGTGATGGGAATCTCTATGGGCCCCACATCATTTCCAACTATATGAACTTCCTGTGCCAGGAGACAGGCAATCCACGTCAGGCAAAGACACCTATGTTGTGCTGCTGTTAACCTGGATTGCATAGAGTACTATGCGAGCCCCACCATGATGTATGTGTTTAATCCACACCTATCAATTTTGCCATACCATTTTAGGGCATGAGCCAAAAAATCAGGCAGATCCAAGTCTCAAGTGGACCACACCCGAATGAAACAGTAGTGATGAATGCCCACCACTGAAAACTTCTTGTGGTTTACAAAAGTTTCGGATCAAGCTGATAGTTGTTTTTTCCCTTCATTCAGGTCTATATGACCTACTCAACAGGTTGGATGGAAAATAAACATTACGATGGGCATTAAGGTGGGCCTTAGAAAGTTTTTAATGGTGGCCGTTCAATCACCGCTGTTTCCTACAGTGTGGTCCACCTGAGAGTTGGATCCGCCTCATTTTTAGGCTCATGCCTTAAAATGATCTGGAAAACTGGACAGACTGTGTGGATACATAATGGTGGGTCCCATGGAAAATCGACCAGTTACCATGTCCCGATTACTATGCAATCGGCTGCAGAGTTTTTTTTTTCCTTTTTTGGAATATTTTTTATAATAACGATATTTACATCTAGGTACCTGTTTAATTATTAAGCAACTTCATTAATTGGTAGGCATTTTTGTCAGTTTAGGAAAAATCATTCCTTATACAAACGGACGTTAGAGAAAACCGATGAGAGGTAACCGATTGACAACAACTTGATTAATGAAGTAGCTTAATGAAAACTTAATTTAAAAAGGTATCAAGATGTAAATATCATACTAATGAGGCACTATTTCATAAAATTCCCAAATTGGAAAAACCAAAGGTACTACTTGAAGGCCAGTCAGAAGTACCTTGAATTATAATTGATTTGCTTGTTGTTAGAGGCTGCATAGAACAGATTACGCAAGCATCCGTTTCCCATTTGAACTCCCCATAGGACAAAAGAGATATCCCATTCCAACTAGGGGATCAAAAGGGTCAGGTTGACCTAACTGGTGTTGGACCCATAATCCCAAGACTATGGGATGCTTCCCCCTTCGAACTGGCACTCTGACTCCATTTACCTAGCCATTTATGCTTTACTAACATTTTGAAACAAACTTCTATGCACCTGCACCCAAATCTATTGTCATGCACTTCATGCTTTGTCCATAGATCCGACCTGAACTGACAATAACTGGGTCTGAGTTCAAAAGTTCAACCTGCTTACTAAATCATTCCGTATGGACCCCTCAGAATCAACCTTAACAACCCCAAAATAGGCCCAACCTAGGCCCATGGAAGTAGTGAATAAGTTTAGGTAAGTCTAAATGTCTAATAAATTAATTAATACTAGGGATTTTTTTTATTTATTTGTTTTGAAAAGATAATACTACTAGGGAAAGTAGGAATGAGGGACCATCAGATGAGATCCAATAACCAGTTCTTTATTCATTGTGTCGCATTAATCTATTTAAGATAATTTCTACTTGAATTCATTCTCATATTCTTCCTTAACTTCAATAAAGATAGCATAGGACCATGTGTTCCTTGGGCTCATTTGATTTAAGCCATGATACAAGCAGCATTTTTGGGGTATTATTTGTGTAACACCTCTAATTTTATACCCAACCCAGACCTGACCTGCCATGCCCATGACATAAATGGGCCACTTCTAGATTGCAATATACTTAATAAATGGATCCACTTGTTCTGACGCATACCCAACCCATATTTTAACAGACCAGGTCTGTGGCAAAAATTCTGACCCACTTATTAATGGATAGGGTCGAGGATTCCCTCTACCTGGACTCAATCCGACTAATTTGCACCCCCACTTCTAATCTAACTTGTTGGAAGTGAGCCAAACATGCCCTAAGAAAGACAACAAAGATTTAATGTGGTGCAGGGGAGAAACATACCACAGGCTTAAGCAAGTCTTCGAGGATTTCACGTGCTTGCATAAGGCGAGCATCAACTATTTCAACCGGTAATTCTGCCTCCACAAGTATGTGAAGAGGCTCATTCAAATGCTCATACCCCGGTTTTCCTCTCATCATTTCTTCCTGCCAGAAATAACAACAAAAATTATTATATATCTTGTCATTATAAGAAGCAAAAATAGCATGTGACAAATGTCTTCTTCCTCACGTAAGCAAGGATAAAAACTTGAAACACGACACAAACAAGGGTGAAGTCCCAGTTGACGTGAAACCCAAACCAATGTTATCCAGAATCGTATGCTTACTAGAATTTATGCAATTTGCCTACTAAGATTTATGCCGTGCCAATGCCTGGCAATCCCCAACACGAAAAAACAAAAGCATGTGTTTTCTTCATTTATTTTGTGAGCAACTTTTCAGGGGCCAAATGTCCACATTGCACAAATTGTTACCATTGGATAGCCTATCAAATCATATTTGTAACAGTTCCAAAGATCGTGTCTTTAGAAAAATATTGAAGTTATTAGCAAATTAACAATAGAGTATGCAGTTATGATGAAAATTTGGGTTCAGTTGATGATATCAAGTGGGGTCCACCAAGAGTCAAATTGGCTAGTCAATGATTTAGAAAAGGTTTCCGTGGTGGGTCCTATAATTAGAAACTAGCCATGGTTGTATTGATTTCTCATCCAATAAAAGGTTAAATCAGAGTTAGTTTCCAAGTTAATTTGGTTAGGCAGATACCTCCCTTGAATGATTTGACATCAAAGTTTTCTATACAATCTAAATATTTCTAATTAGATTAGAACAAGCTTCTATAACAAACCACAGGTGTTTTCCATTTTTTTTTTCTTAGATTCATTTCGCAATCTGTTTCTTGTATGTTTCTTTTCGTTTCCCTGTTATTTCTTCTTCTTCTTGCACTGCATTTTCTGCTTCTATTTGACATTTCCCGCACTAGTAATTAGGGTACAGAATCCTGGATTTCCATTGCTTCTGTTATATTTTCCCAACATGCCTAAAACATTATAGCCTGAGAATCAAGATATTGTAGGAAAAACCAAGCACCCCTTGGTAAAAAAGGGAATAAAACTACCAGAAGGGAAGTCAAAAGAATAGAAAATGAAAGAAGGAAAACTTTTTTTAAGGAAGAACTTGCATTTGACACTTTTTTTAAGGGAACCCAAACACTATGCCTGCTTATGGTGATTCCCAGGGCCCCCGAGGTTGGTAGCATTTGGATGGTTGGTGGTGAAGAACAAAGTGTCAACCATAAACCGCATGTGTAATAGGAAGATGATTATTAGGAATTTGTGTCCGTTATGCATGGAGGAGTCGGTTAATCATCTATTTTATCCATTGTGAGCAAGCCTCATCAGTTTCAAGGGAGAGGATTGCCCTATGCAAATTATCGTGGGTAACGCCTGGGTCTATCAAAGAAGTAGCTCATGCATGGTTATGGGGAGTCTGCAGAGATAAGGAAGAAATTCTATGGCATGTTGCTTTCTTTGCAGTTCTTTGATCCACCTGGAAGCAAAGAAACAATAGGCTCTTCAACAAGAAGGCGGAAGAAACTGAAGCATCTTCCAAAGGGCAAAAGAAAGAATGTTTTTGTGGGCCTGGGAATATCTTAGTTTAAAAGATGTGGTTGGGAAGATCTTCTGGGTCTCTTTGGGGAATTGTGATGACAATTTTGTTAGGGTGTTATCAGGATGATTTATCATCATCCCTTAGTTGTTTTGAGCATGGTAACAAGATTCAATTTTTGAAGGACGTCTGGCTCAGGAATATCACTCTTTGAACAAAGACATCATGGAGGGCAATTTCCATGAGAGTTTGTGGTTGGGGGAAGGGGGTTTTGTAGTTTGGAATGCGGGCATTAGTAGAGACTTGAATGATGAGCAAATAAGTGGCTTTTTCACCCTCACGAGGCTCGCATTGAGCATAGATTAAAGACAGAAAGTGGAGGAAGTGGCCATGGTTGCCATTTCTCTTCTAAATCCCTAATGTCCATGATTTGTGATGTGAGTGCACCCAGCCACCCATGCATGTTTGTTTGGAAACTCCCCATCCTTCCTACAGTTCAGGCAATTCATGTGGCTAGCAACAACAGGACCAAACATTAAAGAACAGAAAAATGGCATCCCAAATATGTGTCTTGCTTTGGGGTGATGAATTGAAAGCTGTGTAGGTCTCGAGTTTGTGACCCCAGGAAGGGGAGGGAAGGAGAAAGGGTAGGGTACTCAATAGTTTTTTTGTTTTTATGGTTTAGAATATCACAGGTTCTAAGCATTCCTAGTGTTGTTTCCACTTGTTTTGCAAATGTGGACATGCATGCATGCGTCCTCAGTTAGAAAGAATACTAAGGCAACATTATTACTACCCGAGTTGGATCTTTGATGCTGCCACGCCCTCTGATCAAGACACGGCATTCAGTATTTGCCTCCACTCGCTTGAGAGAGTTCCCTCTAGGACCAAGGAGGCGGCCCACAAAGTTGTACTGCAAAGGTAATATGGTAGAAATAGCTAAATTGAGAATCAAGTGAAAGATAATTCCACGAGAAATAACATAATAAAGCAAAAAAAAAAAAAATGTTACATACAGTAGGATACTTGTCTACAGGAATATCCACCCTGAGTGTTTTCTTGACGATAAGACCCAAAGAGCTACCTTGTGATCCAATCCAGCCATGTGCTGGTGAAGACTGCAATAATCCCATTCTCTGCATTATAACAACTTAAACATGTTGTTAAACAGGAAGAGAGAAATGATTGAACAGCTTGGAAAGATGATAGACAAATCTGAAAATTCATCAATTATTTGAGCGACTATAAATTTCCATAGACGTGAAGGTAGGCTGAAGCATCAGGACAGAAGAAAAGGAATCATAAACATGATCAGCTGCAATAGAGATCCATATCCAACAGTTACCCACACAGTAATAACATGGTCGAGAAAAAATCATGGCAGTTTTTATTGAGGTTCTAAAATGTCAAAGGCCACAAACTAAACCCTTCTGCAGCTTCAATTCTAGGATAGGGTTCAGTGTTTATTCAACTGTTGGTGTTTGGTGAACTACAATACAACTGGTGTTTGGTGTCCTCTACACATGTTCCTATCAGATATTTCAGTGGTATTTCGTGTAACCAGTGGTTTAAAACTTGAGAAACAATGAGTAACTATATTAAATAGAATCAACTATTAAGCGTAATGACTGCAGGAGCATAGAAAATAATGACTTGAGAAAGCATTTAGCAGGTCACAATGACATCAGGAAGAAAATCAATTGATCTTTATATCTATTACTTTCAGCACAACAAAATTTTCCAGCTATGATTGGAGAAAAGAGCTCAAAACTATTGGCACACTGACTGTATATTTCACCACTCATTCTTGCCTTCTGCTCTTGTATAAGGGGGATGTGATTCACACGGCCTTCAAATCACAGCACCTGATGAAGTTTTAAGGATGCATTGCATAACCCATTCACTCGTAATAAAAGAGGCCAAATCTCAGACTGTTTGACATAGTTAATGCTCAGCAAAGTTTAAAAGCCTCAATGAGATCCACTTATTTACTGGTCTTCCCTGTCTCTCAGTGTTAGTATCGAATGCCAGTCAAAATAACAGCAGAAATGCAAAATGCAATCGCTCAAACAGGACATTTGATTCAAGTTAGGACTAGCTATAAAACATTTAATTCAAGTTAGCACTAGCTGTAAGATACTTTGTCAGAAATGCTTCTGATAAGCAGTAAAATCAGATGGAAAGAGGAGTTATGTTAATGGTTAGTATCCGTACTTCTGATTGAAATGCTGACGCCCATCCATTCATATCAGCTCCTCCATTTGAAAATAGTCCTCCAGAAGTCAGAGGGCTTGCCTGTTCAAGCCCACTTTGATCTAAAAGAGATGCATTCCCCAACAGTGTGGTTACACGCAATATTTCTGCTTCACAATTTCAATTTCAAGAATAAGATGTACCAGTTAGCATTTGTTAAGATATTAGTCAGCACAAAATGGACACGCAACATGGTTTTGACAAAATGGGTTACATCGAAATCAGTATTCTGTCCATGCAAGTTAACCTTTTTGGAAACAGCCTAGAAATTAGAATGATGTATGAAGAAAGAGTAAACACTTAAGCGGGGTATAAATAAATAAATAAGTATAGATAAGGAGTCATAGCATTACTAATTCAGTTAACTCAAGAAACGTAGTGTACCCAGAACAAGATAAAACGTAAATGAAGGTACATGAATTGATGATAAATAGGTATATTGTGGTACACATCCATATGAACGGAAGTTACTGCATTAATCTCTGATAAATCACATGCTATTGTCCACATCCATGTGTCAAAACTCATAGACTCCACTAAATACAAGAATAGGGTAACCATGGGCGTTAATGACTCTTTGTTTTAAGCAAATCAAAGTTGTAAAGGATATTTTCCATCGATTACCACCCCCATCTCAGTTAGGGCAGGGCAGGGCTTTAGCTCCGTTCGCTCATCCTAATTACTACTAAAGGCCACTGATCCATGTTTTAAAGAATATATTAGGAGCATTATTCAGTGACAGGTATTGTAAGATATAAATTGCAAATTGTACCAACAATAATCACGATGAGATCTTACAATACCTGTCACTGAGTAATTATTTTTCTATGCACCCGCTGTCTTGCTATCGATTACCACCCCCATCTCAGTTAGGGCAGGGCAGGGCAGGGCTTTAGCTTGCTCATCCTAATTACTACTAAAGGCCACTGCTCCATGTTTTAAAGAATATATTAGGAGCATTACTCAGTGACAGGTATTGTAAGATCTCATCATGAGTATTGTTGGTACAATTTGCAATTTATTCACTGGCTGAAACTCTTTTTTTATTATAAATAACTAGCCTTATTTTTAGATTGAAAAAGAGCTACAAAATACCATCAAATAAGGGGAAGAGAATGTCAAATAAATAATATCAAAAAACACGTTTAGCAGGTCTCAGCTATATCGTTCACCTCACAAGATATCATCTGTAGTTGAAAATCACATCCCGAGGAGATTCTTTTTTTTTTCCTCTTGGCTTTGACAAAGCCTAATCTTATAACATATGATTAAGCACTTCAAATATGACCAAGGAATTAATGTACCACAGGAAGTTTATATACCTTTGATCTCTCCTTTCAGTTTGCAATTAATGGGACTTTAAGGGCAAACAAGGAGCAACAAATGTAGCTTTAAGGAAACAATAAGTTCTTTTTAACTGCTGGAATAAATTAGATGGATATAGAAAAGAGAACCCAAGGTTCCAAGTAACAGTCAGGAAACAAAAAGTAAACCCCTCGCAGGACTGGAAATACTCCAGGCCAGCACTCAAACATTGTGGACAGCATCTGTATTACATGTGATGAATGGGAGACCTGCTTTTCTTATTTTCTTTGATGAATGATGAGTATAAACAGCAGTGCTCTCAATGGAGCATGAGCAATGTCTAAAAATTCCTTTCTGATAACTCAGTTATCTCATTTGCCTCAAGATTTTACAGCTATAGTTGAAACTCACATCCTAAAGAGAAATTTCTATTTTTCTTTCCTTGGCTCTGACAGCCTAAGCAGACAACACATCCATTAACCACTGTCAACATGAGCAGGGGCTTAGAATTGACCAAAGAAAAAGTTCACATACCTTAGATATCTATTTTCAGCTGGAACTCAAATCTCCTAGATAGACTCTACTGGACTACATCCTAATGAATAGGAAACCTGTTTTCCTTTTTTTTCTTTTTTGTCTTTTTCAGGCTCTCCATTCAGAGTAAGAACAATATCTAAAAACTCCTTTTACAGGACTTAGAAAAAACTCGAGCCCTAAGAAGAAAATTCCTTTTTATTCTTGGCATCGGCAAAGCCTAAGCCAACCCGTATAACCATGAATTGTCAATATGACCAGCAGCTTATAATCTACCTCAGAAAGTTATACCTTTGATCTCTACTTTGCAACTAATGGGGTTTTAAGGGCAATCAAGAAATTTTAGAAAAAAAAATGCAGTTAAGCAAACACTGACTTCTTTCTCTGTGACCAGGATACATTAGAAGGACACACACACACACACACACACACACACACAGAGAGAGAGAGAGAATCCAAGGTTTCGAATTACAGCTAGGAAGGGAAAAGGACCCTCAGAGGACTCAATTTTTTTTCTGAGGCCTTGCAGGACTGGAGAGATCCAGATATACACTTGAATCTACCAGACAGCCTCCATTGGGTTACATCTGATGAACAGGAGAAGTGTGTGTGTGTGTGTGTGGTTTCAACTTCAAATGTGATAAAATTCAAAACTGGTTATTTTGAAGGTTAACAGCTGAAGTAGAGACACTGTCACAGAATAGTATGTTCCAATATCATTTTTTATGTTTAATCCTAAAATGCTCTTGATTCAAGCAAGAGCACTTGTTAATTGAAGAAAAGGGAACGCTAAATGCTTGATCGAAATTCCAAACCCAAAATCCCTGTTTGGAATTTGCTTCTCGTAAGTGCAGAGTTGATACACATTAGACAATTCTCTGGTATTGTTTATTATTGTTCATGGAAAAAAAAAAACATATTTGAAAAATCAAATTCATTTCTTACCAACCACTATGGTCCGCCTTTTAGATAACCTGGACAAAAAATGAGGGTGGTCCACTCACAGGCCCACATAGTTTACAATGCAACTGGACCACTACAAAACTTGCTTTAGCCATCCATGTCAGTTAATACAACATGGCCCACATGATTAGTTGACTGGACTGATTTTTTTTTGGTACAAGGCATCTCTGCATTGTGGAGCCCACTTGATGGGATGGTAGGATGATTCACATGTGCACCATGCTGGCACATTAGTGTATGGCGCTGGCCCATACAAGTGTGTACACTGGCCAACTTGCTGAATCAACTGGCATGATCTTTTGTCCAACGATATAGAAAGTTTGCCCCACCTGATGAAATGCAAGGATGTGCCATAAGCCTACAATGTGGGCACACGTTGGAGACATGAATGTGGGCTGGGCCATTAGACATTCATTTCCATGTGGGATTTACCAAAAGTAGACACTAGAAAAGGGTCCTCTCCCAAAAGAGGAGGCATTGGGTCAAAATTGCATTAAATGTCATTGTATGTGTAAGAACCAAAAAGCCTCATCAAAACACCCGCTTCCCCCTTTAATAATTACTGACAAATCTTAACAAACATACTTAATGCTTAAATAAGTGCATTTGATAATCATATTTGCCAATATACATGCTATCGCCATCTTTAAGCACTCAACACGTGCCACCAACCATCATCAAGTGTTGCACGTGTGCCAATGTGCCATGTCCCACTGTTCGTCTTCAAGCGCACCACATGTGCCACACGTGCTAATATGCCACATATTCAACACATGCCACCATCCATCTTCAAACGGCCAACATGTGCCAATGTCCCACATTTACTCAAATATGACATGTGATAATGTGACACGCCACAATTCATCATCAACGCCACATATGCCCACCTTCCATCTTCAAGTAAATTTTCCATGAAATTTTCCATTTTGCCAAGCAACATATGAGGAAATTTTTTTCAAGAAAATCTAGTTGAAAAATAATCAGGGAAACAGCTTTTCCTTTCCCACGGTTTCATAAAAACCGTGTTTTCCGAGTAACATTGTTTCCTCCATTTTCATTTCCACAATACAAACACACCCCAAATATAGATATTATCAAGAAAAACATACCTTCGCTTTCCTAGAAAATAATCTTCTATAGACCTTTCTAACCAGCATCTTCATGAGAACCTTAAGTACATCCCAAGCATCAATAGACATTAATCAAGGAAAATATACCATTGTTTTCCTAGAAAAAATTCAACTACATATTAATGCAGGGGTATTTGCACACCGGGGTCAAGCGGGGTGGCATGTGGGATGCAAGGGCACACTTGGGATAGGCGGTCCATGTGAGGCGGTAGCTCGTGTGAGGCGAAACTCATGTGATATGGGACCCACGAGGGGGATTCGGCCGAGGGCCTAACCCATGGGATGTGGGGCCTGGGCAATGAGATAAAAGGATTGATTCACCATGGTATATCCAGTGTTTTAAATAGCGGTAGCGTGATGCGTAGCGCTCAACCCTCTATAGCGTGTAGCGTAAATACGTAACGTGTAGCGTAAGCTACACGATACTTCTATTTTTTAATTTGAAAATAGGACAAATATAATAAATAGTGGGAAAAAAAAAAGGAAAAAAAATATAAAAATGCCTAAAAGATGATTCATTTTATCAATTATAAGCATGTTCAAAAAAATTATTAGTTATCATTTATCAAAAGACGATCCACATATATAAGCCAAATCAAATAATTATCACATCAACAACTTTCTAAGCAAACCACTTTAATTAATAATTTCTAATTAAAACCACAAGTCACAATTATGAAAAGAAATAAAAATCCCCTAGGTTAAAAAGTATCAAGTACAATACAAGTGTCACATTTCTCAACATTAGAAATAAAGAAAACCCGAAAAAATAATAAAAAACTAAAATACTAAAAAAATACATTGTAGCTTACGCTACGAACGCTACACGCTACGTAGCTGTAGCGTACGCTACAACCCCTGTAGCGTACGCTACAGGGGTTTACACTATTTGGGACGCTACGTAGCGCTACGGCCACGCTACGCTACGTAGCGTACGCTACGGGCACTATTTGAAACACTGGGTATATCAATTCGAGCTTTTAAAGAAAGTGGTTAGTTGTGCTGCATCAAAGTGGTATCAAAGCAAGAGGTCTCGTGTTCGAGACTCCTCACGGAGAGTGATTAATGCAACATCGGGCTCAAGTGGGGGTGGCCTATGAGATGCAAGGGCACACTCGAGGCAGGTGGCTCGTGTGAGGCGGTTCCCACCCATGCGAAGCGGGTGGCTCGTGTAAGGCGGAACCAATGTGATGTGGGGGCCACGAGGGGGGTTCGGCTGAGGACCTCACTCATGGGATGTGGGGCCTAGGCAATGTGATAAGGGGATTGACTCGCCACGCTCTATCAGTTCGAGCTTTTAGAGTAAGTGGTAAGTTGTCCTGCATCACATATCTTCCAAGTACGCCAACATACAGCATGCAACTTGAAATCATTTCAAAGGCCTTCTAATACACTGTTGTAGGCTATTACAACAAAACCTCCTAAAGTCCAGTCCTAAATTGATGTGTTATATGGATGTATTCATGGCTTTTTCTTTGAATGATAGCTAGATTTTAATAAAGGGAAAAACTATAACGAAGTGGGAGAGAATGACAAGGAATTACTTCACCCAAAACAAACAAAAGCATTCCAACAAACTCCAATATTTTTTTCCCATTTACGTCCATGTTGAACAAGTGAAACCCCTTGCCCAACAGATCACCCATCCTTTGGCCTTATGAAAGCCAAAGGAGACCCCCTAACCAATGGATTGTCCTTCCTTTGGCCTTATGAAAGCAGGCTATGTTCTCGTCTACATTGTTGCCTAATGTCCTATTACTTGTCTCCTTCTAAATTGACCAAAGATCCACAAGCAGCATAAGATGCCATATCAATTTGCACACTCTTTCTCCAAGCCCCCCATGTCCATGCCACATAAAAGAACCAAATTGACCCAGGCATCACCCAAACAGTCCCAAAGATGGTGACTCTTCCCTACAACTACCTCGTGAAATCATCCTTCCTTCCCACACCTACCTCACGAAGTTACAATGCACAAACAAATGATACACTATTTCTTCATTACAAAGGCACATAATACATGCATTAAGTAAATCTCGCCTCCAAGCCTCTAGCCAGCTACGCCACGTGTGTTAATTCTCAGCCCTTGATCAACCCTCAGATCTAACGCAAGGTCACGTGTCACCATCATAGCACCTCTTGCAACCGAACAATAAGAGGGAACGTGCCACGCGTCCCTCCCCTTTAACAATACTCCACTAGAGCATCGAAATTGTGCTCCCTTATCTCCCTAAATCATTAAAGACGCCATTATCAGCAAGCTCCCACTACCACCCACCACCACGCCATCTCCCAATCAGTTGCACGCAAGCCGCAGCACCTCCTTCACCTCCGCTTTTACTTCCCCAACCGCCACTACCACCCATTCTGGTGTCGGCAACAATCTCTTCCTCATACAAATTCTCCGCCATCTCATCTCCTCCCTAGACTCTGTCGCTCGACCCACCTTGAGAAAGCTTCTAGAAACTATAGTTTAATTAACAAGTTCCAAATCTCAAACTACACATCCTCCCATCCAGAGGCTAACCTATCAACCTAGCTGCACAAGCTCACCACCAGCCCATCCTAAAAAAGAGCAACTGACATCACCACTCTATCAATCTCCACCTCCTGGCTCATAGAATCCCGGACCTCCCTCTTCGAGAGGAGTTTGAGGGCAAACCTCAACTCTTCAACTCCCCCACTCTTGATCATCCATCTCTTTGCCTCCACCAACGAAGCCCCTTCCTTTAGCTCCATCACCAAACTCCATCTGCCAAATTGACCTACTAAAATTTAACCAAATAGACCCTTAATAGCACAAACCAAGCATGATTTGGTCGATTAAGGCCATTACATTGAATACAACAAATGGAATAAAAAATGAAAGAAAAAAGTGACGTTTGCCCTTTCTTTCAAATTTTCCCAAAATAGTGAATTCCATTTTAATTCACCGAATCCTACTCAAATCTTGGGTTTAGGTTTCTAAGCTTCCTCCATCATAGAAATGAAGAATGAATTAGAAAAGCAAGAGAAATTTTGAAAATAAAATTTCCAAAAGTGGACCTTCGTGGTTGTATCAACACATATCAGCACCCATACGATCTACATCAACCTAAACCAAGTGACCAAAACACTTACGACTTACAATGCATCCGAGTCCGAGGTGATCATAACGAATATTAAAACCATGGATCATCCTTAATGTAACTTGGAGCAAACGTCGATAGATCGGCATGTCGGAAAGAGCAAACTTGATGAAGATGATTCGACCCCTGAAACAATGTGCAACACTTCCAACCAAACAATTTCCTTTTCCACAGGTTTTACCATCATAGTCAACAAGTGCTTTGTTGGTTCCCACAGCATAGCAGAAGCCCAAGATAAATTGAGGTGGTAATTTGTCTACTTTGCATCCAAGTTGTGCTGCTAAATTTTGCAGTTCCTCTTCCTTTAAATAAATCACAAGTATTCATTTTTTGGAGTTTGATTGTCAAGTTTGATATTTACTTTGAAGAATCTGAAAGATTTTCTCAAGTTCTCCATCATCCTTCAGTTGACATCACAAAGAAGCAACATATATGCACAGTGTAGATGGCCAACGTGATAACTAGCATTTTCAACTCCAAAGCCTTTGATTGGACTTTCTTACTAGGATTTTACTATCATCTCATTCATCGCTTATGCCACGTAGACAAGAAGGGAAAAGGAAGGGGGAGAGCAGACACAACACTCACAATACTAAAAATAATAATAATAATAATAATAATAATAATAATAATAATCCTTTCAGCAACCATTCACCGAAATAGAGTAGAACTAACCAATTCCTGCATCCATTTCCACCAAGTCACCACCTAAATCGCATCCCCTCCAAATCATGTGAAGCATGAAACTCCAATCAACAAAATCACACAGCCTTCCATACCAAGTTTGAATATTACTTGTGGCCTTCTTAAACAATATCTTGAATAATACATTCAAGAGAAATAAGAACCCACCCAAAAATTCTCTCCACAACACAAAGGCCCTTGCAACTTTCAGATCACCCAATTATGCACATTTATTAGTCTTGAAGCAAGAACTTAATCCAAGATTCTATACGGATCTTTGATAACCACACTTCCTTTTTAAGGTAAGAGCAATAAATGATGCCCAATTTCCTTCAAGATCTTACCCCTCTCATAGAATACTGAACCACCTCCTAGAACACCTGAAAGACAGCTATTTGGAAGTCATATGCACCAAAGAGCTTCATCTTTGCCCAATTTCGCAATTGCCCTTTTCACTTTTTCAACAATAGGGTGCTCCAACAGTCCTCTTTCTCTTCCAATATTTGTGAGTCATTTCCAACTTATCCAATCTTATTCATCCATCCTTTTGTTGATGGGAGGTCCTGGCAAAACTCCACAAAAGACTTACATATCTCCTCTTTACCTTCCACTCTTTCCCCATCAACTAGTAACTAGGCATCACAAACAACAAAGCAGGCTCAAACATTAACTCATTCTGCAACCATGCATCAGCCAAAAAGAAGCAGCCTGCAAGGTCACAACTCTTAGAAACTTTTCCTATTACACCTCCATAAACTACAAAATGTCCAAAGAATATTACATTGTTCATCGCTCACAGCAACCCACAAAAGAAAACCTTCTTCCTCCATGCACTTTGTTGGGTCAATTTTTGTTCCAAACATACATCCAGAACTCAACAACAACAGCCCACAGTTCTGTGTTCTCATCTATCAAGAAACAGATACTTTTTTTTCCTTTTTTAAGCATAACAAGCAGATACATTCTTCAACCCTCAAGTACCTTGGATTCCTCCGTAACCTGACCCTGTGAAGTCAACTTTTAAAAAAGAGATCAGGTGAAAATCCACAACATCAGCAAGTGCAAAAACCATGTGCATAGCATGCTTTGAGGAAACTTGAAACAGGCGCAGAACACCCTCATCCCTAAAGAGTGCATTCTCAAGTTACAATTTCTTCAAAACACATCACCTATTACATCTGAAATTAAGCAAGGATTCACCAGTCTTCCCATGTAACTCCCCCAAAGCCCCAAGTAATATTACAGACCACAGGCAAGAAATCAAGCCAAGAGACAATGGCATCCCAATAATGAGATTCACAATCCATCTCCCGGTTTCAAATGGAAACCTCCAATTGGAGGAAAAGGATGACATCAAAGACAGCGTCAAAACAATTTTAAGAGCAGAAATGCCAAAAAAGAAACCTTTGTACTTCAATGCTCTGGAGCATAGCTGTAGAATTTTTAAGAAAGGAAGGCAATTTATTTGTTGGTCTGGAACCTCACCGTGGTTCAGCAA
Organism: Magnolia officinalis; assembly: GCA_021015155.1. Classification (NCBI taxonomy): domain Eukaryota; kingdom Viridiplantae; phylum Streptophyta; class Magnoliopsida; order Magnoliales; family Magnoliaceae; genus Magnolia; species Magnolia officinalis. Next base: position 3,331,820 of record JAJHSJ010000011.1, on the reverse strand, counting down.
ACGATAGCTGTGCGGAAGCACAGGCATGAAAGGACTGACCTTGTGCCGCTCTGCCAGCAACTCAGCAAGATACCTGCCACATAAAAACGGACACTTAGCCATACAATTATAGGTAGCCAACAGGTATGCATTGTGTGCGCGGACCCTACATACCAACAATAAGGAAAGATTGGTGCATGCATACAAATACAACATATCCCACAGCAGCATTTGCACATCTAAGAAGGGCATGGACTATCATGAAAAGACTCATCCAATGTCAAAGCTGAATAAACAACACTCTCAAGGTTTAGAATTAGCATTTTAAAGAAAGCTGATTTTCAAATATAATTTCCTCTCACTAGTGATCCATAATGGAAATTGATGTCTTGAAGAAGCCCATTCAAACTACTAACGAATTTTCAGAAAATAGTGAAAATAAACTTCACTTATTTGTAAGCTCTTTAAGTAACATTCATGAGGTACTATAAAATTCTTGGGGCAAACATTTTCTACAGTAGTTTTTGTGAATGTTTTTACAGAACCATTCATGCTTTCAGTTTGTTGAAGTGAGGCCCACAGTTCAGCACCCAATTACAATAGATCTCGCTCTGGATGGTCCCATGCAACAAAATTTCCCCAATTGGGAAAAACCCAACTCTTCAAAAGGTGGCCAATAAATTCATGTTAAGAATGAAAATGCAAAAATGTTCGCATTCATCCAAAAATAGGTCAAATACTTGACAGCCAGGATCTCCCAATCTTGGGTATTTTGCAGCCATCCAAAGTGAGGTCCATCATTTCAATGATTTGCATCACTGAACCATTGCAAACTTAAATTCCAAGCAGTACGGTACAAACAGTCTCCCCATGTCATGGATAATACCCGAATATTCAATGGGAAGTTTCTCATGACACCCAAATAAATTGCAAACAACTATTAGGCTATTGAGCATAGCCAATTACTTTTTCTTATAGAAATTGCATGTTATGATGCAATAACAACAGATAAAATAGGAATCCACTAATTCAATTTGAAACAGAGCTCAAGAGAGAGAACAACAGCCCTTCATGTAAGCTTTTTGTACATTTTAAACAAACAATAACCACTAACAACTAAGTCGAAACAACCAATCTTTTAAGAATAACTATAGCGGAGCTCAGCTGAACCATGCCAGAGCAGTAAAAGATTACATCCCGTGGATTCAATATAGAGATCCAAAGAATAACATACACCGCAGGAGCACTAATTAAGTGATGCTCTCCCACGATTGAGGCACGTGCATACACAGCAGAACCGTCAAGACATACTCCCAACGTTCCATTTCTCAAACTATTAGGATTTCATTTAAAAGGAGAACTGTTTATCCCATGGCCCATCTAGTGCAGGCTGCCAACTGAACGACTCGGATCACCCGCACAAAACGCACCAACAGCAGCAGCCAAACTCCAACTCACGTTCCCGCGGTGTACCATACCAGTCCTCGTCTACAAAAAACTCCCAACTTCCCATCAATCCAAAAGCAAAAATACTCACACAGACCACAAGAACCCTAATTTCACAAGCAGGTCAGCTAAATCCAGATCCAATCAAATCAGATCAAGATTCTACAAAAAATACAACGTTAAAAGTAAAAGGTATAACCAGATCGTTAAATCCAGACCATCCAAACCCGACTGGATTTAAGGTCGAGGGAGAAAAAACGTACTTTTCTTGCTCGACGAGAGCGGTGGAGGCCGATCGAATGCCGGAGATGTGAGGAGAGTGAGGAGCGGTGGACGGAGAAGGCGAGTAGGCCATGTATCTGCCGGAAGACATGGTTTCCGGCAAGATTGGGTCAGATTCCAGCCAGATTGGAGGAAGATGGCGTCGGATCCCGCCGAGAAGCCGGGGGGGAGAGGAAGAGCTGAGAGAGAGTCGGTGGGAGCGAAAGAGGTCGGGTCGCATTTATAGAGAGAAAGGGAGTCTGCTTTAGTGTATATGTCTGAAAGACATTTTTCCATCCCGAAAATGCCCCTGCAGGTGGTGTTTTTATGTCTAGGGTTAGCGCACCGAAAGGTAACTGATAACCACATCCAGAATTCTCCACATTTCCCGCCAAATTGTGAAAAATATAAAAAATCTGAACCGTTAAAAGTGTGTCCCAGTCATAAAAACCATATTAATTTAAAAATAATCCAATATAATAATCATATAAGCGATATATGTAGGTTTGTTTATGCTGTCTGTTTAAGTTTTAATTTGAAATTAAGAATCTATTGGAGAAAAAATTAAAATCATTTTTTAAAATATATATATTCTGTGACCCACTGTTTTAATGGATTGGATCCTCTATAATAGTAAAGATAAAATATAAAAAGTTATGAATGTCTACCATTTAGCATGCATTCGGATGTAGACGAACAGTTCTCAGACCAAAACGACTCTGCTTTTTTTTTCTTATTTTTTGAGGCGACGGAAATTACTAAAATCTCCCCAAGCAGGCACCATCTCCATTGTGCGAAAAGACCAAAATGTCCTCAGCTTGGATTGATCCTCGTTTGGCGGAACTGTAATGAGAACGGATTGGCTACTCCCCCTGCCACCAGCCACGTGGCTGATGGTCGTGCTCTGTGGGCCCCAAAATGACGTATTTACTTCATCCATTCCGTTCATTCATTTTTACAGATCATTTAAGGTTTACACAAAAAAATTATAATAATATAAATCTCAGGTGGACCACACCATACGAAAACAATAGTGATTGGATATCCACCATTAAAATCCTCCTAAGGCCCAATGTACTGTTTATATTTGACATCCAATATGTTGATTAGATCATAAAGATCCATATGAAGGTAAAAAACAAATATCAGCTTGATCCAAAACTTTTATGGCCCCAAAAAGGTTTTAATGGTTGAAATTCATTCAAAACTGTTTCATGTAATGTGGTCCACTTGAGATTGGGATATAACTCATTTTTTCTACCATGCAATAAAATGATCTATAAAAATACATGGACGGCATGGATGAAACATATACATCATTGTGGGGCCCACAGAGCACGACCATCAGCAATTGGCTGGTGGCAGGGGGAGTAGCCAATCCGTTTCCGTAACGAAGGAAGGAAATTCGATACTGCATTGGACGGGAGAAAGTTCGATTGCACTTACGTCAGACTGCCATGTTAGTTTTGCACAGTTTAAAAAAGGGTGGTGATCTTCAACCATACACCTGGAATAGTTTTAGAGAAATCTACTCCGTCCAAATCTCTGAACCAACTGTAGATTGAGCATGAACTCAAAATTACATTGAGTAAACATGTCATTTTTCATTTGAATTTGGACCACTCATTACCTTACTTTTAACCATCCGTTTGATTTCCACTAATTGAATGATTAGGATTGCTTGTTGGTGTGCTTTTTCTAGTGATGTAATCCATCCACAATGGGACCCACAATTTTCGATGGTTTGAATGGCTGTACATGAGTGTCAGATGTGAGTCACCACATAATGTAAATTATGCAAAACAAACATAGTAGCCTCTCCTTAATGAGAGGATCCAGGTTCATTCCTAATCTGCTTGTTTGAAGCAGAAAAATCCAGCTTGTTGCAATTTGATTGGATTACATCATCTCACTATATTTAATGCAGCAATGGTGACAACACCAGTGATAATGTGGACCAATCAGATGTAAGAAAATATTATTTTTTCTGTTTGTGGCAAGCAGTCATATTCATTTCGAAGACTTTTAAATACAATTGTAGGTTATTCTACCAATTATTTAATGGGCCACCTAATACTGACTAAATGCTTGAAAATCTCCTGGTATGGCAATTGTAAGAATGGTTGGGTTGTCAATGGACTGGACCATGGTTTCTATACCCCATATTTGTACCATTTAAATGATAAAAGGATGCTCATGATGCATGTTTAATACAATATAGTAAATACACATGGTGGTGAATATGGACTGTCTAATTAATGGGCCACAAGAGAAAAAATCATATTAATCGGATGTACCGGGTGGCCTTAAAATAGAAAATAAAAGTTTTTTTTTTAAAAAAAAAAAAAAGGACAGCAGTCCATGTGCAGGCCATGGCCCAGATGGAAAAATACTTTCAATTACTGCAATATGTTAGCATGGGCCCATTGTCCATCTTAATGAGTCATGTGAGACATGCCATTTAGAAAATGGTGCCACACATGCATTGGATGCCCAAAAATGTACCTGACTCGCCTTATGCTTTTTAAAACTGTGCATGACACCATGTCGTGACCCACGCGAGGAGCGTGCCATTAGATTCCATGCTTTTCATAAACGGAAAATGCTGGAACCAGTGGGAATATTGCGCGGCACGGTGGCTACAGCGACACTTGACATGTGTGTATATCTTTCATGTCCCCATCTTTAATTTATTTCTCTCATGACAATGTGTTTGTCGTCATGAGCGACACTTCGGTCTGTATTTTGTATTGTACATATGCACCATTTGCACCTATGTATTTTAATTTTTTTAAATTTTTAGACTAGTCATCTAAGTGCTTATTCGGATCATTTTATTTCAAGTAATATGAAGTGATTTCCATAAAAAGATATGGGCCCACATCATAAAGAGCTATTTAAACTGTATGGTGGTCCATTACACCACCTATTCATGCCCAGTCACTCATTACAAAGGGTGAGATGATGCGCGGTAGTTGAAAGAACTAGAATATGGTAGAGCCATCTCTCCACATCATACCTGGAATGGTAGTTTATCTTTTGCAAGCATAATAGAAATGTTTCAAAATTACACTTGAATTGGATAATCTTAAACTTTTGTCGGTGCCCATTGAAGCAACACTAAAAATGAAATGCTCAAAGATTGACTATTCTATGCGAGAATGTTGAAGAAAGCGATGGGTAAGATTATCCAAATGATATTTAAAAATAAAAAATAAAAACTTCAAATGCATCCATGATGGGGCTAATAAATGGATGGACACAACCTACCCAACACCTTGTTATCTATCCTGCTTTTTTTTAGCTATGTTAGATCATCTCCCTTAGAGGGAGTTACAAATAAGGCGTGTTTGGATGTGTGCCAAGAAATGTAGGTGGATTCGAAAGGCCATTATGGGAATTAAAACTCACAAGCACTTCTATCATCAATTCAGGTTGTTTGGTGAGACCAAGTTTTGAAAGATATTATGAAAATTCACAACATGTTAATTAGATTCATTAATTATGAAATATCATGCTATTTGTTGCAATTAAACACCGGTTCAAGCTAGCAAGTTTGTTATCTCGGGGTGGAAATGTAGAAACCTCATGGCCGATAGAAAGTTTCATTCTATGCATTCAGGAGAAATGCTTAGTGAGTTCATGACATAGTCACCCCACGGACACATTCAACCAAATGCAATTCCCAAGGTTTACATTTAACTAAATGGTACATTTGGTTGCAACAAATATCATTAAAAAATTTTCTTGATTACAATTGGCTGTAAAATTTTCATGATATTTGTGCAGCCAAACGCACCCCCAAGGGGTGCACATTCAACCAAGGCACATTTGGTTGCACCAAATGTCATTATGGACCTTATTGGAATGTCATTAAGGACCTTAATGGATACCACCAAATAAGTTACTTTTTCTACTTATAATAGTAAATAAGTAACTCATTTTAGATGAGTAAGTTGGGTTTATTATTAGTTATAAGTAACTATTTTACTTAAAATTATTTAATTACTTCAATTTTTTAAAAAAAAAATTAACTTTTTGTCAAATTGAAGAAAGATATGGAGAGATGAAATAAAAGCAAGGAGAAGTTGACAAGTATGTTGTTTGCCAAACATACTTATCAGCTTAATAAGTAGAAATTAAGGGCATGTTTGATTTCCAGGTGAAATGGTAAATACCATGTAAAAAAATAATTATTATTTCCCTGTACATTTATATCATACTTGATTTGACTGCTTACTTTTCGACACAAAAACCAAGAATATTGCAAAATACCCTTGGGTTCCACTATGATGCATTTTGCTTATCCATACCATTCATCCATTATTCCAGTTAAATATATAGCATGAGTAAAAAAAAAATGAGGCATATCTAAAATTCAAGTGGACCACGTCATACGAAAAAGGAAATTAAATACTGACCGTTAAAAACTTTGTGGGGCCACTGTTTCTTTTGGCGTGGGCCACTTGAGTATTGGATCTACTTCATTTTTTTTCTCATGCTTCAAAATATTGTAGTAAAATAGATAGACGGAATGAATATATCATATGCATTATCATACGGTTCAAAAATTAAAATTACCTCTTTTGAACCAATCTCAAAGGCAATAAGTCTTATGAATTTTCAAACACGTGAAATATGGAGAATTACCGTTTACGGTGTATTTACCATCTCTTTGAAAAAACAAACAGGCCCTAAGGTAAGCTATTCAAGGCATAAATAACTTGTTTTAAGTAACTTATTATCTAAAGGCCTCTTAAATTTATTGATATTTCCTTATTATAATTGGGTGTAACATTTCATGGTATTTTACGATTTTCAGTTAAACCAGGTGCATCATTAAACATGGAACTAAATTATAATTTCAGGGTGAAAAAGTGAAACCCTAATGATCGATATGTTGTATTTTCCTTTACATATCAAATGGCTAGTGAGTTCAAACCACAAAGATACCCCCACCGACACATTCAACCAAATTTCAATTTGGAGGGCGTACATCCAAACGCGCATCAAGGCAATGGGAGGAATGTGATATCTATGGGGTTACTTAAATTTCATTTCATTGGGAGTGGATTAGGAGTTACACACCTCGGTATTGTCCTTACTGTGTGGGGCCCATCTTGATTAATTTGTTGTATATCCACGCCGCCCATATGTTATTTTAGCTTGTTGTAGGACATTGTCCCAAAACTTAAGCAGATACAAATCTCCATTGGACCACACCACTTGAAATAAGTGGTGAATGAACACTAAAAGCTTTTTGTAGTCTACAAAAGTTTTGTATTAAACTGATATTTGTATTTTCCCTTCATCCAGACCTGGTTGACCTTACCAACGGGTTGGATGGTAAATAAACATTACAGATCTGCTTACAGTGGCCCCAGGAAGTTTTTAACGGAGAGCATTCAATCACCAGTATTTCCTGTGGTGTGGTCCACCTGAGTTTTGAATCTACTTAATTTTTGGGACTATATCCTACAATGGGCTAGAGAAACAGATGGACAGTGTGGATAAACAACACATCATCAAAGTGGGCCCCATAGTCTGGTTAACACCTAATCCACTCCCAATTTCATCAAGTAGTAGAAAAAGGTGACTGTTTTAGTAATTTGCTAATGCTTAATTTTTATTTTTATTTTTAATTTCTTTCCTTCTTTAGTAATTGTATGAATGGTGGGGTAGGAATGTCTTTTGGTACTTGAGATTAAAGGGCTGTGTCTCCTTTTTCTTTTTTTAATCTCAATCTTCTTCTTCTTTTTCCATCTTGAAGTTGATTATTGCCATAGGAACCATGATTATTTTATTGGGGGATGTGAAAAAATGGATTCTATAATGTTCCAAATCTGGGTATGAATTAACGGCCTTGATTGATTGATTAAAGATTTGGACATTGGTGCATAAAGACACCAGTCAATTAAAGAAAAAATATATAAATATATTTTCAAATGTGAAAAACGTTGTTAAGCTAGCTGGTTGTGATGGTCGATACACGTCCACTAAAATATACTGTACATGTAACTCTATCGAAGCCGTCCGATCAAGGGCCTCAATTAGATGGGTCCCAAATAAAAATCACATAGATTTAATTTTCTAACTAGCAGATCGATGGAAATAGAACGGGGATTAAAATGAAAATAATCAACGGACCGGATCAAACATACTAATGGAAATTGATAAGAGGCTAGGATCATTTAATCAGAAAGATTTGGGTGTATGACCTTTTTTAAGTGGGTCCTATGATTTTGATGGCTGATGAGTGCATGCGTATGGACCATCACAGCTTGCCAGAGTATCAAATAACTCTCTTTTAAGATGTGTCTGTTTGAGTGATCTTTTTACCTTTTAAGACCCATATGTGTAATGAAATATGGGACATGGTAGCTGAGAGAATAACTATAGTCAGTTAAATGGGAGATGATACAGTAGATCCTATAGAATCTGATTATACACTTGGCAGGATGATACATCAATCTGGTCCGTCCATCTAGTGGATCCTATCATAGATAGCTTATGTCTCAAAAACTATGCCTATTGGACAATTCTATCCGTCAATTTCTTCAATTCAATATTTTGCAACTAACCTCTATTGTTTTTTACCGTTAATTTGAGTGACACTGATCGGATGGATAAGATCATCCTAAACCATGCATTTTTTATTCATTTTCCGTCCATTTTATGGACAACGAGATGGACGGTCAGAAACGGTAAATCAAGCTGCCACGTGTACATGTAGACATAGGTTCTACCGACTTTGGTTCTCCTGACTTTACCGTATCATCTCCGGGAGAAACTAGTGGAAGATCGAGGTTGTTCGGTCGCAATCGGACAGCGTGTATCTGCCCGTGAGAGAGGGCTAGCTGGCTAGAGTTTTCCATTTCTCTTTTAGTTAGAAACATGAGTATTTTTATTCGGGTTCTGTCCATTGCACATGCACCTCCCGCACGGACAGACCTGGCACGTGGGTGGGACATCTGAGCCGTGTCTGGTAGACCCCAACATGTAGGTGACGTGGCCCAAAAAATAGGCCAGTCTATAGGACACGTATACTTTGAATGTGGACGGTTGGATGAGATGAGACCACATGATGCACGGCTAAGATGTCCAATTCGTGTGTCAGGTTGGCACTTGGGGAGCTTATTATTAAAGTTCTTTTTTTATACTCTTAATACTTGATTCTAGAAATAAGACAAGAGTCTCTTTCTCAATTGAATATTTAGCTATTGAAGCAGATTGCGTCCTGCCCTGGCTGGCAGGAAATTAGTTAAGGGCTCTGTCGGGCCACTAGTTATGAAATTAGTTTGGATTTTATCTAGTCCGTTCACCCATTTCATTTTATTTTCATCATTTTAGGATGGAATACTAAAAATGAGCAAAGTTCAAGGCTCAAGTGGACCACACCAGAGGAGGTAGCAGTGATGATGATGCCAACCGTTGAAACCTTCCTGGAGCCTCCATTGTGTTTATTTTCTATTAAATATGGATGAAGTGGAAATAAAAAAATTAAAAAATTCAGCTTAATCAAATACTTATGGGCCTTGAGAAGTTTTTAATAGTTGGCATTCAATCACTACAATGTGGTTCACTTGAGAGTTAGATCTACTTCAATTTTGGACTCAGGTCTTGGAATGATTTGAAAAAAATGAATGAAGAGCATGAATAAAGCCCATATATTACATTGGGCCCCACATACCCTTGTTATGGAGTATACTCATGGCCCCGCCATGATGTTTGTGTTACGTGGGTTCCCTCCATCTATTTCACTCAGTCATAAGCCTAAGTACGAGGGAGATAAAAACCCAACTAGTGGGCCACACCACAGAAAGAGTCCGGATGAAATTGCCATCATTAAAATCTTATTGAAGGGGTGGAAGTTTTGATGAGGCAAATATTTGTGTTTTCACCTTGAATCCCCTGCAAAAGGGTTAGATGTGCCATTTGGGAGCGTGGATTTGGAACCCCCTAGATTCAGAATCCTCTAGATTTGTGACCTGCTAGATTTAAAATCGTCCAATTGTGTTTGGCACCAAATTTGAAAATCAACTTTAATCTAAAAGTAGCTATGCATTGTATATTTATAAGGGCTTGAATATAATTACTAAATCAACATTAATATCTCTAATTAGTGAACGTTTATAATATTTGACATGATGGTTGTAATAACTATTAAGCCTGCCAAAATGTATACTTTGTCCAAAAATGATGAAATTCGAAGTCTCAGATGGGCTACAAGCACAAGATCATGTCCGAGTGACTAATCAACGATTTTTAACCGTTGATTTAAATGGACAATGTTTGGACAATGTTGATTATTATATTAAAGTAATTATAGTAATGCAATTGATAAGCTTTGGGATATCACTTGTGAGCTATTTGCCCAATAATTTAATACTTTAGTAACACATATTACACATGCAACTCTTTGAAGGATTTTAGATGTAATCCTAGCTTTCACCTGGATTTCAAAGAGAAGAATTGAAATCCCTAGATTTTAAACCTCACTTACTTTATGGTGCCAAACAACCGGGGACCCCCAAATCCCTGGATTTTAATCCTTATTCCCAATTTTTTTTAACCATCGTATATGAGTTATTTATCTATTTATTTATTTATTTTTATATGTCTCTTCTTTGTTGTAAAATAAGTTGATGGAATTGATGGACGGAATACATACAGCACAAACATCAAAGTGGGTCTTATAGAGCTCGATTTCTCAAACCCCTCAATGTGAACCCCCCGCTTGAAAAGATTTAGGAAAGGCAGGCGACTTGTGGGTACAGCATAGAAATGTATAACGATAGAATCAATCACATCCGTCGAGTTATGCCCCAACGTTCAAAGATACACCCACTTGATGATGTTGTCTAATCAATGAATGTCTCTTTGTGGAATGGGAACTGTCCAGCTCTGATTTCAACGGTTCATTTTCAGGTCACCTTCGATTCTTATCGTTTCAACAGTGCGGATTTCCCTTAGCGATTCTTCTAAAGTCAGTGGGCCCACTGGACCATGTGGTCGGGTCGTGTGCTCATGTACAGTATCTAAGACCCGAAGAAGGAATCATTCTCGGGTTTTATCTGGTCCGCATATGGCTAACGTGGACCAATCAAAATCTCGTAGGGTGATGGGGCGCTGTGGGGTCCACCTTGATGTATTTATTTGATCCATGCTGTCCATCCTTTTTGTCAGATCATTTTACAAAATGATCCAAAAAAGGAAGCAGATTGAAGGCTTGAGTGGACCACATCATAGGAAACAACGTGGATTGAACATCCACCATTGAAAACTTCTTGAAGCCACAAAAGTTATGTCTGACCTTATGAATAGGTTGGATGACAAATAAACATCATAGTAAGCTTTAGGAGGGTTTCAACAGTGGTGGCATTGTCACCCCACAACCAGTGGTGACTCAAGCTTTAAATCTAACTTCTTTTTTTGAGTCCATATCCTAAAATGATCCATCAAAATGGATGCGTAATGCGCATAAAATACATACATTGCGGTGGGCCCACAAAATCCCTACCATCTTTCGCCTCTACCTAGGGTTAGTACCCCCTCCACACCTAGTCCCTAGCAAGTTTGGAGTCAATTAGGTGCAACCTTGTTACACTCCAATTCAATCAAATAGGACCTTTGGCATGACCAAGAGTTTAAATTGAAATCAAAGATCTATATTAGTCAACAAAGTTATGCTTCACTTAGGTGATTAGTGAAAAGAATTGAGACTAATCATTCCGAATGAGTTCTTTTTATCTTATGACAATAGACGTAGATTTATAACCTCAAGGTTTTTTTTTTTTTTTTACAAACACTTTAAGTTTAAAACACTTTTCAAATAAATAAAGATACACATTTAAATTAAATAAAGGCTAAATGTTGTCAATTTCATTAGGTATTATAGAATAATGTTTATTACAGCCAATAAATTATGGGAAAACTAAATAAATAAATAAAAATGAAAATAGATAAATATCTGTTACACTTATCAGAATAAATGAATCAAGGTAGGTGTGACCAACCAAATTAAAACTTTAAAAAATCATAATTTAGATTAACTATACTTTTACAAAACTGCAACAGGAGCTGTTTGGTAGTAGTTAAACTAAGGTAAACGAAGTTAAGAAAAGAAAAGAAAAATAAAAAATAAATTGATGTATTTGGCACTGGACCTAAACTCTTCTTTGATTGTTCATTTTATAATTTATCTAGGTGATGAAATCCAAGATGGGGTTTTCTTATTACTTATGGATCATTTGCTCTCATGTTACTAGTTTTTCGAATAAGCAAGTCTCCTTAGAAAAATTTGAAAACTCTCAATCATGACGATCTCTGAAAAGTCCAAGGAAGCCGGATCTCATATTTTCGCTCATACATATAGATGTTGACTTATTTGACTATTTGGGAGTATCTATTGCTTAATCTCAACCATTCATCTGAACAACATGGTCTATATCACTCAATTTCTGATCGGAAGAGTGGGTTTGACACCTATTACAAGTTTGTTTTCAACGATGGGCCAAATCCGTCTGGTCAAGATTTTCCATTCTTTTGGTTCCAATGGGACCATGATCGTTAGATCGGATTACCCATTGCGACTTCTGGTTAATCTCTATCCCTTCCGATCTCTTTGATGAACGGTTCAAACTTGTTCGATATTAATCTGTTACCAACCGAATCATATCCTTCTTCGAGCCCATTGCTCGTTCCTTTTGTTTTAGTCGAGGCACGATTGCAGTCTCATCCTGGATAATGTGTCTATTTCTCTTTATGCAAGCCCAAGCCACGGTTTAGTTTACTTGGAATCTTTCGAATGTTCTTGATCATTATAATCTTTCCGAACATCTTTGGAAAAATCTCACATTTTGAAAGGACTGTGAGAGACGGTCTCACTAAGAGAATCATAACTAGATTTGTGATAAGATTTGATCTCTTTGCGGGTCTCTTATAAATGTAGTGAGTATATTGCCTCATTAATAGCCACGATAATCATGGGCATACATCGTCTGCTAATTTACTCTTGTAAAGGCTGTTTTGTACCTTTGCACTTATCACAGAATAAGCATTGCCAAAAAAGGTGCATACATTGATAATCTAGACTGAAAGTATGTTTTACGACATTTGTGGTTTCGTGGTATTGATATGTTTTACGACATTTGTGGTTTCGTGGTATTGACAAGCGGTGACTTTTGATTAGCCCACGTCGGGGTGTTAAAAATAAGTGTAAATAAGCCCAACCTCTCCCATGATGGAGCAATCTTTGTCATGTGGCTAGCTTTATGTGTGTATTGTGAATATGGATCCTTTGCTTGAGGAAAACAGGAAATTCCTATTGGTTGTAATTTTATTGAGCCACATCATCAGACACTACATTTAATGCAGCAGTGCTGACAATGTCTGTGATGATGTGGACCAATCAAGATGCAGGAAAACAGGAATTTTCTGTTTTCACAAGCAGATGATCCAGATTCATGTACTATACATCCACATAGTCCATCTATTTTTATAGATCATCTTAGGACATGAGCCTAAAATATAAAGTAAATTTAAATTTCAGGTGAACTATAATATAGGCAATCGTAATAATTGACTGCTAATTGATTGTTAATAATTTATAATGTACTACAATAGTTTTGGATCAAGTTAATATTTATTTTTTCCCTTGATCAAGATTTATGTGACCTTATCAATAAATTAGATGAAAAATAAACATTAAAGAAACATTATGTTGGGCTCACGAAGTTTTGAATGACATGGCTTTCCATCACCACTATTCCTGTAATATGGACCACTTGAGATTTGGATCTTCTTCATTTTGATCTAGGAAGATGTAAGGATAGCTAGCGTTGATATAGAATAAATACGTTACCGTAGCCCCATGGTAAGGGCTGCACCGTCTTCGGTGGGGCCAGGTTTACACCTAATCTGCCTCCTTTGGACGTGGTTTGAATCTACAATTGGGTCTATAAAGTTAGTTCTAACATAGATCTGGATTTGGGTCCACCTTAGAAACATACCGTTGCATAAGTTTAAATAAAAGATAATAAGCTATACGGTGGTACCAGCCTATTCTGGGGCCCACGTGATCTGTGCATCTGATCCACTTCAAATAGTGGGTGAAACCCCTCATGTTTGCCATAGAACTCAACTGCCAGTCCGATCAAAAACTCTCACAACACCGCAAGGAAAAAATACAAATCAAGATTAAAATCACTAAATTCACATGATGTGTACTATCCTTACTTTTGCAATGACCTGAATTTTTGTGTCCCTTCACTCTAGTGAGGATGATACATAAGAAGGTGGGCCCCACAAACTGCCAAAGAGTTTCTATTGGTTGGGCGTCCCCCTCCCAATTGGTGTGGCCCACTTGAGTTTTCATTCGGAGTTATTTTTAATCTCATGCCCTAACCTTAAAAGTGTCCCCAATGGACATGAAGGATTAGATGAACACATCACTATGGGCCCGCAATACCCTGGTGCTACCACTGTTGATTAATGTTTTAAATTTGTAAATCAACACGGCCGTCGATGACAATTTGATGCCATCGAGCAAACTTTGATGCCATTGTAAAAATTCAGTATTTCGCATGTTAGTTGCTGGACACTTTGAGTGCCCTACTCAATGTCATCGAAAGAGGTTCGATGACATTAAAGGTTTTCTTGATGACATCGAAAAAATCCAAAAAATTTATGATCTATCGTTGGAACGTTTTGGTGTTTAGTTCGATGACATCAAGAGGGGTTCGATGCCATCGACAGTCTGTTAATGCTATTGAAATCCCATCAAAGGTGTCGTTGAACTATCGCATAAGTTACGCAGAGTTGCGTATATATGAGATTTGTTTTCTATTTCGATTGTGATTCTTATAGAGGCTATATATGTGGGTGTAATTAAAAGTAGGGAGTATTCTTAGGCTTTTTAATTTGTTCTTAGTGTTTCAAGGACTTGTAACGAAAAGATTCAAGGCTTGTTCAAATCGAATATTCTCTCTATCTCTTGTAATTTCTACTTTTATAGTGCATTATTGTTGCTTTGTGCCATGTTTTTTTTTTTTTTTTTTTTTTGTTAAAAAATTTTTCCACATTAAATTCAGAGCATTTGTAATTAGACTTAATTGTTGCAATTAAAGTACTTTGCTTGATCCATCTCCGTGCTTCCACTGTCCCCAACAACCTCTTGTTAAAAGAGCTACTTCAAGATCCAGATCTGATCCTAATAATAAAGCCGGGTCCATCTCATCTGTGCACGGCTGCCCGTGCCTATCAACAGCCCTTGGTGAAAACCGATTGACAAGACATCTGATATGATCGTTCGTGGTGGTCCATCCGTGTGTGGTCCACCTAATGCTTGGTTTCGGTCAACAATCCACACACCTTTACAAGGAAGTTGTTAAGAGTCTAATTATGAAAGGTAGCCTCTCAAGTCCAATGCAAGCACGTCATGCATGCGCCACACGTACGCATGTGTCAGAGTCGCACATTAATCCTAGATCTAATCCATTCATCAGATCGGTACACTTATCAGGTGGGCCACAATTTATGAAATAAATGTACAGCTGAGAAAAAAAATAGGCTGAAGTGTTCTTACCTGCTGTCCAAATGATTCTAAAATTGTGGCCCACCTTCTAAAGGAACTGGATTTATTTTTAGGCCAGAGCATTTACAAGATCATATCAACCCAACGAACGGATCAGATATTGTACTCATATGCCCTTCTACGACCTGTGCTTGCGTGTACATGACCTGCCTTTTACACTCGTGGGCAAGGTACTCTTTTGTGAGCTAAGTGCATGAAAACCTTCCCATGAACATAGTTGCATTTGAACCTTTTGGAATTCACACAACTCATCTTTACCGTCCATTAGGTCCAATCCATAATTCTTCTTCTAGTGTGCAAAACTCACACGGCAATCAGATTGTTCTA